>PVJX010000150.1:256950-361012 GCA_004027295.1 Dolichotis patagonum | reverse complement strand
AAAAAGCTGGGTATGGAAGTCCCATTTGACCCAGCTATTCCGCTTCTAGGCATATTCCCAGAAGAACTGAAAACATCGTACCACAGTGATTTATGTGCACCCATGTTTATAGCAGCACAATTTGTAATAGCCAGATCTTGGAAACAACCTAAGTGCCCATCAACTGAGGAATGGATAAAAAAGTTGTGGCATTTTTATATTATGTTGACTAAGAGTGGTGACAGGGGACATCCTTGTCTTGTACCTGATTTTAAGGTAAAGGCTTTCTCAGTTTTTGGCCACTTAATATGATGCTGAATGTAGGTTTTTCGTAGATGGCCTTTATCATATTGAGGTAAAGACCATCTATTCCAATTCTCTGTAAGGTTCTTATCATGAATGAGTGTTGGACCTTATCAAAAGCTTTTTCTGCATCTATAGAGATGATCATGTGGTTCTTGCTTTTGGCTCTATTGATATGGTGGATTACATTTTTGATTTACATATATTGACCCATCCCTGCATTCCTGGGATGAATCCCTCTTGGTCAGGGTGAACAATCTTCTTGATGATTTGCTGCATCCTGTTTGCTAATATTTTATTGCGAATTTTTGCATCTATGTTAATGAGAGTGATTGGCCTATAGCTCTCTTTTTTAGTTGGGTCTTTTTCAGGTTTTGGTACTAGAGTAATGTTTGCTTCCAGGAATGACTTAGGAAAAATTGCTTCCCTTTCAATTTCATTGAAAAGTTTCAGGAGTGTTGGCATTAAGTCTTCTTTGTATTTCTTGTAGAATTCCACAGTGAATCCATCTGGGCCTGGGCTCTTCTTTGTTGTCAAGGACTTAATTACATTTTCAATTTCATTAATAGAAATTGAGGTATTCAGCAGTTTTACATCTTCCTGATCCAGCTTTGGTAGTTCATATGTATCTAGGAATTTGTCTATTTCTTCAGTGTTATTGAACCTTTGAGAGTAGAGGTTTTTGAAATAGGTGTTGATGATCTTCTGTATTTCTACAGAGTCTGTGGTAATTTCACCTTTTTCATTCCTTATTGCATGAATCTGAGTTTTCTCTTTCCTTTTTTTAATAAGATTGGCTAGGGGCTTATCAATTTTATTTATTCTTTCAAAGAACAAACTCTTTGATTCATTGATCCTTTGTACTGTTTTCTTAGTCTCTACTGCATTAATTTCTGCTCTAATCCTTATAATTTCCTCCCTTCGTTTGGCTTTGGGCTTGGCTTGCTCTTCTTTTTGTAGATGTTTGAGTTGTAGCATCAGGTTGTTTATTTGTGTTCATTCTGTCTTCCTTATGTGGGAACTCAGTGCAATAAATTTTCCTCTGAGGACTGCTTTCATTGCATCCCACAAATTCCGGTAAGTTGTGTTTGCATTTTCATTTGCTTGTAGATAATGTTTAATTTCTTCTTTAATTTTGTCTGTGACCCGTTGATGGCTCAAGAGTGTATTACTCTGTTTCCGTTTGTTTGAGAGGTTTTTATAGTTGCTCTTGTCATTAATTTCTAATTTCATGGCACTATGATCTGATAACTTGCATGGGATAATTTCAGTTCTTTTGCATTTATGTAAATATGTTCTGTGGGCTAGTAAATGGTCTATTTTAGAGAATGTCCCATGTACTGCGGAGAAGAATGTATATTCTGGTGTTGTTGGATGGAAAACTCTATATACATCTATCAAGTCCATTTGTTCACAGATATGATTCAGTCTGTTATTTCTTTGCTGATTTTCTTTCTAGTTGATCTGTCCCTCTGTGTCAATGGCGTGTTAAAATCTCCTGTTATAATTGTGTTATTGCTTTTTTGACTTTTCATTTCTGTTAATATTTGCTTTGTATAGCTGGGTGCTCTGGAATTTGGTGCATATATATATAAGATTATTATCTCTGCCTCTTGCAGTTTTCCCCTAACTAGTATGTAGTGACCTTCTTTATCTCTTTGGATCATTCTTGGTTTGAAATTCACATTGTCTGCAAACAGGATTTCTACTCCTGCTTTTTTTGGTTTCCTGTTGCGTGAAGTACTGTTTTCCATCCTTTGACTTTCGGTCTATGGGTTTTCTTTTTGGTAAGATGGGTTTCTTGTAGACAGCATATGGTTGGATGTTGTTTCTTGATCCATTCTGCCAGTCTGTTTCTTTTGACTGGCGAGTTGAGGCCATTTACATTAATGGTTATAACTGTTATATATTGGTTTATTGTTGACATGTTATGTTTCTGCTGTTGCATCATTAGCTTTCCATTCTATTTAATTGTCTACCTTGCTTGGTGGGTTTATCCTATGTGTATCTAGAATATCTTTCAGTATTCCGTGTAGAGTTGGTTTTGTGGTCATGAAATTTTTCAGCTGTTCTTTGTCATGGAAGTATCTTATTTCTCCATCCATTTTGAAGGACAGTTTTGCAGGGTATGTCAGTCTGGGTTGGAAGTGGTTTTCCTTTAGGATCTGAAATACTTCACTCCATGATCTTCTTGATTTCATTGTTTGTGTTGAGAAGTCTGCTGTGATTCTGATAAGTTTTCTGTCTTTTTTCTCTAACAGCTTTAAGTATTCTGTTCTTATGGTGGGTTTCTGGGATGGTGACTATTATGTGTCTGGGTGTAGTTTTATTTTGGTTATGGCTATTTGGAGTTCTATATGCTTCACTAATCCAAATGTCAGTTTCCATTCTCATATTTGGGAAGTTTTCAGCTATTACTTCTGTAAATATCCTCTTGATATCATTTGGGCTGTCCCCTTCTTTTTCATTTATCCCTATTAATCTTATGTTATTTTTCTTTGCATCATTTTGCAACTGTTGAATGGTTATTTCCTGATTTTTTGTTATTTTTAAAAGATCTTTCCTTTCTTGTTCACTAGCTGTGATCTTATCTTCGAGGTCTGAAATTCTATCTTCACTTTCATTGAGGTGGTTTTTACAGCTTTCAATAGAATTTTTGATTTCCTGTATATCTCTTTGAATATGCTTTATGCAATCTGTTTGTTTCTTATAGTGTTCATTCAGGGATTCTATCTGTTTGCTTTGTTCTTCTAATTTTTTAACTGTGTCTTCACTAGATGTGTTCACTATTTGTTTCACTACTTTTATCATTTCTTCTTTTACCTGGGCAATTACTTCTAATTTGAATTTCTCCATAGTTTCCCGTATTTGCTTCCTTATTTCAGTTGATATCATTTCAGTCATTTCAGTTGTATGGCTTCTATATTCTTCTATGTACATGGCTCCCATGCTTTCTTGGGATGGGCTGGTGATTTGAGCCTGCCTTTTGGTTTCTTCTTTTGTCATTTTTTCTTTATTTTCTTGGTTTGAGTGGTGTTCCAATGCTTCCTCTGGGTGTGTGGCAAATCTCCTACTGCACCCTCAGCTCCTGGAGCAGTCTCAGCTCCTCTGCAGGTACTTGGCCCCTAAAATGAGAGGTGGAAGCAAGGTGTGGAGAACTGGGGCCAGAGAAACGCCCAGGGCAAATCCCCTGTCCTAGGGGTGGGGATATGAACTCAATAGCTGGCATTGCTGGTCTCAAGCCATCCCAGGCCAGCCCCATTGAGCCCAGAGACCCCAAGCAAGGTTCCTGCCTCTTGGGCTGAAACAAGACTGCTGAGCGCGGCTCACTAAGGCCCTACAATCCGCTGGACCCAGTCCAGGGTCCCGGTAGCTCCCTAGGAACTCAAAAGCTGCAATGTAGATCTCCAACTCTCCCCAGGTCACTGGAACTCACCCCAGGCTACCTCCACCTCTCTGTAGACTCCGAGTTCTTTTAATTGAGCTGCGGAAGCTGGGCATGGATAACTGGACCCGGCAGAGCCCCCGGGGCACAATCCCCTGTCCTAGGGGTGTGGATATGAACTCAGCAGCTGGCAGTGCTGTTCTCAAGCTGTCGCCAGGCCAGCTCAGTTGAGCCCAGGGTCCTTGAGCAAGGTTGCTGCCTGCTGGACTGAAACAAATCTGCTGAGCGTGGGTGACTGAGGCCCTACAATCTGCTGGACCCAGTCCAGCATCCCAGTAGCTCCCCAGGAATTCAAAAGCCGAATGTAGGTCTCTAACTTTCCCCAGGTCACCGGAACTCACCTCAGGCAATCTCCACCTCTCTGCCAGTTCTTGATTGAGATGCAGAAGCTAGGCCTGGAGAACTGGGGCTGGCAGAGCCCCTGTGGTACAATCCCTGTCCTAGGGTGTGGTTATGAACTCAGCAGCTTGCAGTGCTGGTTGCAAGCCGTCCCCAGGCCAGCCCAATTGAGCCCAGAGACCCCAGCAAGGTTCCTTCCTCCTGGGCTGAAACAAGACTGCTGAGCATGGTTGCCTAAGGCCCCGCAATCCGCTGGACCCAGTCCAGCATCCCGGTAGCTTCCCAGGAAGTCAAAAGCCGGAATGTAGGTCTCCAACTCTCCCCAGGTCACCGGAACTCACCTCAGGCTACCTCAACTTCTCTGTAGACTCTGGGTTCTTTTCAGAAATCCTTTTAATACTTATTGTCCCACTCTACAATACTATGAACTCAAATATTACTCATGTGAGATCATTAAAAATGTTTCTATTTAAAAATATGTGCCCTCCTTCCTCAGTTATTAGTATATTGTTAGAATTTCTTGTTTCCTGTGAATATATTTATTTAAACATCCTACATTATTAAGCATTTGAGATATTTTGCTTTAAATAAAAGTGATACATGAGGATTTATACTTATAGTTATTTCTTCACATGTATTATTTACTTAGTGTAAATTTATTTGAAGGAATTCCTAAATCAGATGATTTGAACTTTAATATATTATAATCTTTTTCAGTAACTTTTAAATGCAAATGATCTCTTATTCATTTTAGAATGTTCTGAAAATATAAAACAAGTGCTAATAAAATAAAAATGATGCTTGACTCAAAATATTAATTTGTTAACATTTATGCATGGTAGAGTGTGTGCATTCTGATATATTTTATAAAGTTGCAAAAAAGTCTAGTTTATGTTCTGTCAGCAAGGAAACAAAATGCCTATATTTATAAAACTTTGTCAACACTGAGATTTATCATTCTAGTTAATCTTTACCAACTCCATCCTGTTTTAATTTTCAATTACCACAGACAATAAATAAACTTTTTATGGTTTAGTTAACATTATTATTTTTTATTAATCACCTTTTTGTGTCTTTTAGTCATTGTTTATGTTAGGTAACATCATTTTTCTTGTGGTTTTATGAAATACTTCAAGATAATTAATACTTTGTCTTATGTTACCAATTAAATTACAAAATAATTTATTAGCCTGTAGCAGAGAAGCACAATTTCTGAGGTCCAGACATTCTGACTTTTAATCCTGGCTTGTTCTTTTACTGGTTCTTTCCTTTCTTCTGTTTTCTGTGCTAGTTTTGAACGTGGTCCTTATGCATGCTAAGCTTGTGCTCTGCAAGTGAGCTACATTACCAGCCTGTGGTTTCTTTTTTGGTAGTTTTGACTCATTTAACGAAGCACATGATCCAGAAATGTTTGAATATATATTTATTTTAAATTTAAAGGCTATTTTATCCCTGGTTGTAAAAATGAAATAAAATCTATGTGACATATTTTGGATAAAATACACATACTTTAAATAAAGAATGTAATCTAAAGTATATCCATAGAATAATAGTGCATCTCCTTCCTCTTCCCTCTTCTGTTAATGTCTTCTACTTTCCAAGTCCTTTTATCTTTGTTTTTTGAAGATTCTCTTACAATTTTAAGTATATCTTATTACATAATGTCTTTTTTTCCAAGAAGTTGCTTCTTCTCTGCTGTTTTGATTCTTATTGTCTATGCTATAAGCTTTCCTCAGATAACTGATAATTCCAACTGTCTCCCCTCATTGTGGTGGTGGAGATGCTAGAATCTGAGATTCATGTTGATGTTTTCCAGCTGGTATTGGAGAACCGCTGTTAGTATATTGAGGCTTTCTCTTTTGGACTGACTGGGTTCCTTACATAATAACCCTTTATTTCTTGAGTAACACTTTCAGAAGCTGAGAGATAAAAGCAGCTAAGACTAGGGGGAAAAATACTTCACATTTCTCATTCTGAAGTTCATTCAGTTGCTTTGTTTTCAGTAAGATCCTTATGTCTTTTACCCTGTCATGTGTTCCCCAGTTCCCACACTGGTTTCATCATTTTTTGACCTCTTTTCCCCAAATCCTTTCAAATATTCACCAGGTTATAGGCTGCTGCCGAGTGATATGCTATGATCACCAGCATAACTAAAAATCTAATCATTCCTCACACAGTTTCCCCCAGTGCTCTCTGTTAGAGTCCTTAATTCTTCATCTTTTCCAGGGCTGGATCTATGCGTCTAGTCCCATGTTCCTTGGACAATTCTGTGGTGCTGGTCCAGAGATTGTGCTTTCTTGACTTGAATCACCTGCTTTGTTGCCATTGTCTTTTGTTTCAATGTACCTTTTAAATCCCACTTTCCTAAATTAAAACAGCAATGGTGTTTTTAATTTTGCTATTTTCTTTTAGATTTTCTTCTTTTCTTCTGTATCTTTTTAATGCTTTTCTTTATTTTTACCTCTTTTTCCAGTTCCAGATTTTGTTTTAGTATTATTTTTGTTTATTTGTTTGTGTTTTTTGAGGCAAGAGCTCAATATGTAGCTGAGGCTGGACTAAAATTCATGGTCCTCTTGCCTCAGCCTCTTCAATGTGAGAACTACAGGGCTTCACCAAGCCTGACTCTCTAAGTTTTTACTTCACACTCTATTGTTTTAACTCATCTTTCATCTTGAACTACATGGAAGTACTAAAAAAACGTAATTTAGTTTTTGTCTTATAAAATATTTTAATTTTTGGCTTTATTAAGGTATAATTGATAAATAAATATTGCATATGTGTAGAATATACAATATGCTATTTTGTTATATGAGTACATTGCTCTCACAATTTACAAACCACTTATTTTACTGTATTACTATTATTTTAGAGGGTTTAAAACATTTGAGATCTAATCTTTTAGTAAAGTTCAAGAACACAATTCATTGTTTTAAACTATATTCACCATGTTATATAGTATGCCACTAACACGTATTCATCTTATAGCTGAAGCTTTATACCTTTAAATGGAATCTTTCCCTTTCCTTAGCAGCTTCTTTTAGTATATTTCTATGTGATGTTACTTTGGTAAGTTTTTCATCCCTGGGACACAATATGTGACACTAAAATCTTAAAGGATAGCTTTAATTTGTCTCACAATTTCAGAGGATTCAATCCATGGTTTTAAGGCAGAAACATCACTGAAGAAGGATCACAGATGTTCACTTATTTTAAGGTAGCCCAAAACGAGGGCAGGGGAACAGCACCAGACAAGAAAGAACTAGAGACCAGATACAGCACTCAAGATCACTCTTAAATGACCCACACAGATACATCCAGAAATATGCTGTGGTTATTTCCAGTAGGAACTACTACATGCCAGATTTCTCCTCAGTATTTATAAGTTGTTTTGATAGACCTCAACTATATACATTTAATTTTGGATTTGGCAGGGCCCCCTTTCTTTGTATTTTAATCTGGTTTTGCGTTGGACCTCTAAGATCAACTGCTTTTCAATTTGAAGGCCTAGAAAACATTTTAAAACTGAATGTTTCCCCAAAACACTTGTTTTTGTCTACAATACCAACAGTGCTCAATATCTAGCATGAATGAAATGAAAGCTTTCTTTCTTCAAATATACTATGTTTGCATTTCATGTTTCAAAGCATAAAATAGAAATTGCAAAGGAGCTTGATAACTTAATAATAATAAGAGACATCTTTTCATTTTCTTCATCGTTTTGATGTGGATTGTTCTAGTATTTCAGCATTTAAACTTTAAAAAATATTTAAGATTATATTTAAGGAATATTTTCCTCTATTTCCCCCACCTTAAAGGACTGAGTTTTCTTTTCAAGTTAGACTGTATTTGAAAGTATAGTATTAGGGGAATTCCATATATTTAAGCTTAAAACAAATGAAATAATTGTACTTATTATTTCTCTATATGAATATTTTTTCTACTGCATTATTAGGAAGACTATTGTTCCACTGTAGTTTTACTCTCATGCTTGTTTTTAGTTTATAACTCA
The DNA here is from genome assembly GCA_004027295.1 of Dolichotis patagonum. Taxonomy (NCBI): domain Eukaryota; kingdom Metazoa; phylum Chordata; class Mammalia; order Rodentia; family Caviidae; genus Dolichotis; species Dolichotis patagonum. Next base: position 352,937 of record PVJX010000150.1, on the reverse strand, counting down.
AGAATTTTAAAAAAATGCTTCAAAGCTAAACAGGACTCCTATGAGAATGAATCTAATTATTTCAGAAAATAGAGCATAACTCTTTTCTTGGATAGTGGTGTTGATGGATTTATAGTCATGAAATAAAGTAAGATTATTAATGCATAGTGGTGTGCTTAAAAATGATATGGAAAACATGAAGTGCTTCTCTTTTTTTACCACATATAATTTAGTATTTGAGAAATACTTACTTGTTTTCAGATGTATAATTGGCACTGTGTAGCTGTCAATATGCATTCCATAACTTATTTTAAATAATTTATTTAGTATATTACTCTGACTGGTGTGCTTCATTTAGAAAGACACCCAGAATTGTAAAAAGTAGGAGGTCTTTAATTATTTAATTTAGGGTAGAATTTCTTAATACTTGCTTTTTCAGAGCAGTATTTCTCAATTTTTTTTCCATTTTTGCCCTCTGATGAGCTTTTATGGACATTTCTCTCTTTTGTTGTTCTTCTCTTCCCTTGAAAATGTCATACCACAATACAATGTCTGTTTATGTGCTTACATGTTTGTGTAATTTATAGATAAAGAGAATAAAATTTTCACTTTTCATGAACTAGTTTTCACTGCTTTGGGGTATGGTATGACCTTTGTCAAAAGTGAATGACCTGGAGTTAATCAGTGGTTATAATATGATACCTGTTTCATAGCACAACACTGTTCTTATCCTATCATTAAGTATCACTTATACTTAATGATACAGGAAAAAAGTTTGCTAGTCCCATAATTGCATTCATCTCGTTTTTTTATAGGTGTTATGTTAAAAAAAGATTATGGGCTATCAAAATATTTAAATGTGTGTTCACTAACAACAGAGTTTCAGTTTGACTCCATGATTGCCTTTCATATCAAGTCATCAAACCATATGGCTCCAAAATTTTTGTAGTATCTGAAGTTATTAGGCTACTAGAAAATATTTTTAGTATCTTATGAAATATCTACTCCTTTACATTGAGTCTTTTTGTATATTATGAATGTATTGAGTGTCTGTGTAATTTGAAGCCATCTACTTATTAATGTAAGTCTAATCATGATATTTGGATGGTAATAAATTTAATAAGCAAGACACGAAGGCTAATAATAAATTACTAAACAATGATTGCTTAGCTGATAACTCATGATAAACATGTGTGCTTTCCTAAATAGATTGCCTTCAAGTTCTCAATAAAATGCGGAAGACTGTATTTTCACAATAAACAGATCAAAAGACCAGTTTGATACAATGCTTGAGCTATAGTACTTGTCTAATAAAAGTGATGCATAGAGAAGAAAATTTGGAGTCAGTAGGATTTAGAGCTTGAGTGGCTCTTGGGAGCAACATAACCATTTCAGTTTTTTTAACTCAAAAAATAGAAACACTGGGTGCTTACATTTCTGGATTTGCATAGAAATAAAAAGATCACGTACATGAAAAATTTTGAAAGTGCAACAAACAGTAAGTTACTGTTTTTTCTATGTACAAATTTTAAATTCTACTGGTAGTGTTTATAAATATTGATACTTTCAAAGACTTTTTTGGGAAATAAAATTGAAGCATGAGTGATATTAGAAACATTTTTTTGTTCTTTTGATACTTGATGCAAAACATTTAATAGTCAGCTCCTTAATTGTTTGCCCATACGTGAAATTTGCCTGCCTTTTCAAATTTATATCCATAGGAATATTTTGAGGAAGTGGAATGTCACCTGTCAGTAGCAAAAAAGTACAAGCTGTTATATGATACATTTTCAATTTATAACTGCCTCATGGAGAGTTTAATGTTGAGAATTAAGTAATTTGAAATATTCTCCATATTTGAAACAAATTGCATTGCAGTTATAAAGAGAAGTGAAAATTAGACATAGATAAAAATGATAATACCTCAAATAGACAATTCACGAAGGGAAAAATGTTGACATGCAATCTTAATAAATTACCGTTGTTTATATAGTAATGATAGTCTAGCTATTATTTTCTAAGTTGTGCACTACAGACTTGTAGATCGAAGGCAGATAAGGCTTTTTTTGTAAATTTATGTGTCTCTAACATTGTGTTACATTAACTCTTTAAGAGTGTTTTTATAATTGAAAATAATTCTGTTTTGTAGATTATGTTGGTATGTGAATAAATATATCCTAACATTATTCTCTTAAATATTTTCTATCTAATAGTTTTTTTCAGTGTAATTTGTACATACTAAGCATTGAAGATAATTTACCTGCAGAAGTAATATCAAATGCTATTTGATTTCTTTCCTTCCAAACTTTTTCTCCAGTAACTTCTTTATCATTCATTCAGAGAGGTTGAGCAGATACTTCTGCAGGTCCAAAGAACTATCAGAATGAAGAGATCATTGTGCCTTTAAGAAATTCATCAACTAAATAAAAGTACATTTGTATAACATGCATAATGAGTATGTAATAAATTTTGCCTATTCACAAAGGCAGCAACAAAGCAGACACACATTCATAAATGCAATACTAACAGTAGAAGAAATGGCAAACACAATTTTTATGTTGACAATAAAAGTAAAATTAGCACTAGAAAGTGCATTAGTGTGATAGTCTGTGTGGTCAACAAGAGATGGTAGTGTGTAGCTGATGAGTAAGGAACTTGTGTGGGAGAGAAGCAGAGCTGGTTGGTAGGTAGCTATGAGAAGAATAACAAATCTGTGTGGGAACTAAGGAAGAAAGGATGACTGTGAGCTATGTTCACACAATAACTTGTCTGATCAAGTAACACTACGAGATCAACTTGACTCTTCACTTTACTAAAGAACAGCTTGGCTTCTCAATTTGCAGAGCTTTCTCCACATTAACCTCACAGTTGTTGAAATTTCTTTGTAATTTTGAGGAGAAAACTAAATACCTCTGTGACAATGTGACTGTCATTTTCGAGCTGTCTTAGATAGGCCATTGTTTTAAGTTGAAATTATGTTTTCATGTATTTGTAAATTGGGTTTTCATTTTCACTGAAATTGTAAGTTATAGAACAAAGAGAATAGTTCTCATCATGTCAGCTCCTAACATATGGTGTCACCTAGATATAGTTATTCTTTTGCGCTTCCTTATTTATGTTTGAGATTGTTATCAGAGTACAAGCTTCCCCAAATTATAAATTTGTAAGAAATTGGTTTATTAGTGAAAATGCCATATCACCTTGGTAGAAATACTAGCATGATTATCACTTACGTTTCACAGATATTTTGGCACTTGAATCTAATCATTTAGAAATTGTTGCTGGAAGTGAAGTTGTATGTTAAGTCAGCCATTCTTATTCACTGATTCTGCATCTGCTGATTAAACCAATTGCAGATCAAAAATACTGAATTTTCTTATTCTCTAAACAATATATTATGACAACTATATAACATTTACATTGTATCAGGCTTAAGTGATTTAGACACTAAAGAACACAGCAGAGAGAATGTACATAAATTATATGAAAATTCCTTGCCATTTGATGTAAGTGGCTTGAGCAACTATTGATGTTAGCATCTAAAGGTGTGGGAGAGATTTGAATTCAGTTCTTTATGGATATGAAAGGAAGACTGTATTTGTTTACTCAAAAGAAAATTAAGCCCAGTATCTTAACAATTTGGAGGAAGCATGCTGGGGAATACAGGCTGTCGAGTTACAGTAATAAGTCTCATTGCATTTATGAATGTTAAGAAAGTCTGTCTACCTGATATACCAGGTACAACAACAGCACATGTGTAGCTGCTCTAGGATATTACAATCAGTCAGCTCTAGAATTGCCATTTTTCAAAATTTGGCTTTTATTGCTCTTTAGCTAAAATTCCATATTTCCAAAAGGGGCTGAATTCCCAATCTGGACTCTAAATATAGGATTTTCATTTCGAAGCAGACTGACTTTAAATACCACCATACAAAGTAGGAAAAAAGGCGTATTTTTTTAGTCAACTCTATGGCTAAACATAAGCATTTCCATGTAGAGGTAGTGAAGGAATTACAGATTTTAACAATGGGTTCAGGCAACTGTTTATCAACAGGAGGAACATCTATATGGTACATTGTGTTCTTTTAAAAATTTTTTTATTTATAAAAGCAAAACAGAAAGAAGGATAGAAATAACACGTTTTCAAAAAAAAAGAAATCGACACTAGTTTATATATTGCATATTGTTATCTTAGAAATAGTTGTTCAGGTTTTAATATCTAGGCTTAAAAAAATGATCAAACAATCCAACAATGACAGCACAAACTGTTTTTGATTAAGTAATAGAGAATTGCTAGTATAGTTATCTATGTTGCACACATATACATATATACAGTTATATGTGTATATCTACATACATATAATCTTTTCTTCCAATTCTCCTTTCCCCTATCCCAGTTGTTCTTTCCTTTCATTATTACAATATTTATTGTATATTTTGGATCTTATTAGACTTTCAATTTGCTATTGTTATTATTTATTTTTTACACTAACGAGACAATATATTTATGAATATGAGTCATTTATTTCCCTTATGAGTATAGTCTTAAGTAGTCTCCATTTGCTTATTGAAGTCTCAAGATTATCCTTTTTTATAACTCAGTAATATTCCATTGTATAAAAACACCACATCTTCTTTATCCATTCTGTGATTGATGGACATTTTGATTGTTTCCAAGATTTAGCTATTACTAATTGTGTTGCTATAAACATAGGTGCACATATATTGCTGTGACATGACCTTTTCAGTTTTTCTGGAAAAATACCCAGAAGGGGAATAGTTGGATTGAATGGGACTTTCAATCCTAGTTTTTTTTTTTTTTTTTTAGAAATGTCCATACTGATTTCCATAGTGGCCACACCAGTCTACCTTCTTACTAACAGTGGAGAAGTGTTTGTTTTTCCTCACAGCCTTGCCAACATTTCTTATTGGTTGATTTCTTGATGACAGCCATTGTTTCTGGAGTCAGATGGAATCTCAATGTTACTTTAATTTTCATTTCTTGAATTACCAGTGATGTTGAATATTTCTTCATGTATATATTTGCTATTTAAATATTCTTCATCTGAGAAGTGAGTTTTCATCTCAAATTCCCATTTTTGGATTGGGTCTTTGAATTTGGGGATATGATGTTTTTCAATTCTTTATAGGTTATAGATAAAAGTCCTTTGCCTAAGGGACAGCTGGCTAAAATTCTTTCCCGTTCTGTGTGTTTTCTGTTCACTCTGTTGGTGATTTCTTTTGAAGTGCACAAACTTTTTGGTAAGATGAGATCCTAGTTGTTGATTCTTTGAAGTATTTCCTATGCAGTTTGCGTTTTGTTGATGAACTCTTTTCCTACCCTTATGTCTTCAAGATTTCTTCTTACCTTTTCTTCTAGTATATTTAATGTTTCCTTTTTAATATTTATATCTTTGATCCACTTTGACTTTAGTGCATGGTGATAGACATGGGTCTAGTGTCAGTCTTCATCATGTGTAAAGCCAATTTTTCCAGCACCATTCATTAATGGGACTATTTTCTTCCAGTGAACATGTTTAGCTCCTTTGTCAAATGTAAGGGTGAGTGTCTTTGTAGTTTGTGTCTGCGTCTTCTAATCTGTTCCATTGATCCTCAGGCCTGTTTTTATTTTTTTGCCAGTAGCATGCTACTGTAGCTTTGTAGTATGATTTCAAGTCAGGAATTGAGATACGTCCTTCCTTGCCTTTATTGTCCAGGATTGCCTTTGCTATTCTAGGTCTCTTCTGTTTCCAAATGAATTTTCAGAATGTTTTCTCTAGATCTGCAATGTATTTTGATTGGGATTACATTAAATCTGCATAACAGTTTTTGGAGTATGGCCATTTTTACAATGTTGATTCTTCTTAACCAAGAGCAAGAGAGATCTTTCCATTTTCTGATATCTGTTCAATCTCCTTTTTAAAGTACTATAGTTTGCAGCATGTAGGTCTTTTACATCCTTTGTTAGGCTGATTTCTAAGTATTTCACTCTTTTGGATGCTATTGTGAAAGGCATTATTTCCATAATTTCACTCTCAGTGAGTTTTTTTATTTTTATATAGGAAAGCTATTGATTTTTGAGTGTTGACTTTGTATCTAGCTACATTGCTTAATTTGCTTATTAACTCTGCTAGTCTTTTGTCCTAAAGCTGTTCAATTGTTATTTCATGCTTCCTTGTTATTTTTTAAAAGTTCTTTCCTTTCATGATCACTAGCCAGGTTCCTGTCTTTAAGGTCCAAAAGTCTATCCTCAGCTTCATTCAAACTGTTTTTCCAGCTTTCGATAGAGTTTTTTATTTCCTGGATATGTCTTTGAATTTGTTTCATGCATTCTGTTTGTTTACTCAGTTGTTCATTCAAGGTTTCCATCATTTTCCCATGCTTCTGTACCTTTTTTTATCTGTCTTCTTAACCATGCTAAACAATTCCTTTATTAAGGTTGTCATTTCTTTCCTTCCTTGAGAGATTATTTCTAATCTGATTTCCTCTATAGCCTCATGGGTTTGTTTCTTTATTTCACTTGCTATCTTTTCAGAAATTTCAGGTACTTTTAATGTCTTCTATTTCGATGTTCCCTGTCCTTGTTTGTGATGGACTGGACATTTGAGATTGCATTTTGCTTTTTTGTTTTGTCATTTTTACCTCATGGGTTAATATTTTGCTCTTTTCAATCCCACTAGTCTGAACTGATCATCATTTGTGTCTTAGGGACCTACCTACTGTATAGTTGATGTTTGTCCAATTGGTGGTTCCCACAATGAAGAGGAGGGGCCAGTCACCTGAATTCTTCCTGCATGGCCTGTTGGGTGAGTCTTATATTTTCCCTAGACTGACTAGCCTAGGAGTATTAGTGTAAGCCAGCCCTTAACTCCTGTTGTTACTGTGGCTTTAGGCTGTTCTAGGCTGCCAGATTTACCTAGCTATATTGTGCACCTTATCTGGGATCCTACTGTGTCAGTGGGGATCTCCTAGGCCCTTTCAAGTTTCTCTGGGTTGGGGAAGGCCTTGCCAGTGCGCTCTTCAACCCACCTGGTGTTCTCTGTATGGAAGAAGGACTCACCCACACTCTTGCTGGGCTTGCCAAAGTCATACAGCTGAAGGGAAGGGTTTACTGCTCCTCCTGTTGATCCTCTGAGGTCCTGTATTTGAAGGAGCAATACATCACACTATTGCAGTCCCACTGAGGTGGGTAAGGGGTTGCTGAGGCTTCCACCAGCCCACCAAAGTTCTGCAGGTGGTGGATGGGGTTGCTAATGGTCTCTGGGCTGCTGAAGTTTCTGGGCTGAGGAGGAGTGGTGACCAACGAGCCCTCCATCTGGAGGTGTTCAGAGCTGGGGAGGAAATGCAATCCACAATCTCGCTGACTCCAAGCTCTCTGGGGTGGGGGTGGAGGTACTGCTGACAATCCCGCCAGCTATAGGCATCTCCAGGGTAGAGTGGGGAGCTGCTGCCAATGATCCCTCCAGTGTTAGGGGTCTCAGGGTGAAGGGGGCAGTGCAACCCATGACCTCGTTGCCCCCAAGGTCTCTTGGCTGGAGTGGCTACATTATATTCTTGTAGAACCTTATTTTGTGAATTGTTTATATGAGTGCCATTGACAAAGTGCTTTCAACTTTATTTAGCATCCTCAAATTGCTTATGACCCTGCGTGGGCAACCTTCAAATATGTGGCTGTAAATCCAAATGATGATAATATATTTCTTAGAAAATACTTGTCTTTGAAGAATACTACTTTATCATATACCTCCAGGAAATTTTTCAAGGTTTTAAATCTTAACTTTTCTCAAAACCTAATACCAAATTACTATGGAGAAAGTTTCTTTGCTAAATATCTTGCTTTTTTAAATTAATAAATCCAAGTGGGATCATGGAGCCATAATGTTCCATGAAAACATATTCTAAAGTTTCTCTGTCCCTTGTTCTGGTATCACCAACAGTGAGAAGCCATAAGATTAGGATCCTGAGATTCAGATTTGGGGGCTGAGTAAGCTCTTAGGCATTTGGAGTCTTCAATGCTTACCTTTTTTCTAGAAACTGTGTTTGTTATTGAGTAAATTAAATTCAAACAGTCTCAAATGGCCTCTGACACAATGAAGAAACTTCTATATTTCTATCAGTGGTATAACTACGAAAGACGAGTAAGATCTCTCAAGCACCATACATTTATAATACCAACTCAACTAACTGCTCTGGAAATTTCTTAGTGTTTATCATTTGATTTTGTTTTCTTTACAAATTATCATTGTTCCTTCTCTGGAACTTTCTATCCCAGCAATCCACAAATATAATGTTAAGCATACCATTCAATCATATTTAGTTTCTTGTGACTTAGGTATTTTTCAGTATTTGGCCCTGAATACAACAGGGTTATAATTTTTAAAAATACTTTAGATAATCTGCAGATTATATTAAAGCATAAATAAGTGGTGTCTGTTTACTTTAAATTTTTGTCAACTACCAGATTATGTTGCTTTGTGGAGTGTTTCCAAGACAAGTAATAAGATACCATGTAGGGGTGAGAAGATATCTTGAATAAAGATAATTTTTCTGTAAAGCAATAATGAATTCTTACATGGCTGAAAATTGTTTGAGCGACCTTCTCAGACTATTTGTTGCCTGTTTTGTAACTTTGTTGTCAAATTTTATTGAAACACAGTGACTTCCTACTTCAGCAGAACAAAACAATTTTTGCATACATTCATTGCATTATAATGACAGCTTTGAATGTAATGAGCTTTAAAACTTAATTCCTGTAAAAATGATCTATTTTGACCTAAATAAAAAAGACTTTAACCTTAATATTCTTAGCAATTTTAGTAAAAAAAAAAAAAACATTTGCAAATAGGTACAACATATGGCTTTTTTATGTACTGCAGTAACAAGAATCAAATAAGGATTTCCTTCTTTTTGACCAGCAAATGACTCCCTGTAAGATTAGTTTTGAATACTGAGATATTGAGCTATACTTGTCCACATTTTAGTCATGCTGAAGATACCTAGAAACAGTTTCAGAAAACCACTTAGAAAGATAGGAGTCATTTTCAAGTGGAGATATGTGGCACTCAGTATCAGAGTCTTAAACTCAAGGCCGATGAACTTACTATCTAACATGTAGAAACATTTAAGGTAGAGCTCTCATTGATTCTCACATGGCTGTTCCGGGGCACAAATTATTAAATGAATATTTTAAAAATGTAACTTTATAAACTGTTATTCTTTAAACAACCACCTGCCCTAATAATCTACATTTCCGTACAAATTATAAAACATTTTGTGTGTTATTTTCATAACACTGAACATTTTCTCTTCCCCATTAACCATACAGACCTAGTGTTGCAGGGCTGACAAACACATGGAGGTCATGCATTTGGACTCCTAACTGATGACCAGCTTCGTGCTGTAACACTCTTGACCAGCCTTCACCTGGTGTCCTACTACAGCTCACTAATTCTCAAGTCCACCCACTGCAGTTTTTGAAGGATGAAATTATTTGAAAGTGTATGAATGTCCTGCGAAACAGCTTTTAAAAGTTTTTTTTTTGTGCATAATTATGTGTACAGGTGTGTCTAATTGAGAAATCAGATGTAATAATGGTTTTATAATTATTTTGTTACAGAAAATATAAAGACACTACATGATCATTTCTTCTATATTATTAACCTTTAAATATTTGCAAATGTTGGCCTTGCAGACATCTTTTCTTAAGCCTTAACCTTTTTAACCCTTTCAATTAATCATCAAAACAAGCTTTTCTTTTTCTGATCCTCTGAGGTTTTATCTCTACAAATGATAGATTACTCTAAGTATGAACTATTCAAAGCAGAATAAAGGTAAATACACTGTTCTGAAAAACTTTTATTGCTTTTCTCTACAACTGTTTTGTCAACCTCATTTTTCTGGTTTCCCATAAATGTAATTTTTCCATTATCTCTGGTACCACTGCTTCCCAAGCAGTACACCAACTTTGTTTTAGGAACAGAGTGCAGCAGAGTAATTCAGCAAACACAGAAATAATTTCTTTATCTGACTCAGGAGTCTCAGATTTCCATTTTTAGATAGAAACAACTGTCTGAAATAACGTTTCATAATTGCCCTCTTTTTCCACATGAAAAGTAAAATTTTTTAGTAAGGTAAATTTGTTCTGAAGTTTGAATCGGTTCCTTTTCCCAGTAGTATACTGAACATTTCTGAGAACCAAAGTAGATATTTCCTTAGTCTCTTTGTACAAGCTGATGCATCTCCATACTCCCTTGCATGTCTTGTTTCTTCTTTACTCCTTGGATTAGCTCTTCTTTCCCACGAATTCAGCCACATGCCTGTTCTCAAGTTTATATAGTATCACTCACAGTGACCTAAATCTGAGATTTATTCATTGCAGTATTGAATATTTATCAGAGAGAAGATTTGATTACCGTAACTGAGCTTAAGTTTAAATATGATTTGTTATGGTTTACACCTGGATGCCCTTTTCCAAAGTCCCACGCATTCATACGGTCACTTTTGAAGGCAACTGGATCATTAGGGAGCTGTAGCTAAATGTAATAGTGGGAGGTGGGGCCTGGTCAGAAGAGGCCACTCCCTGGAAGTATGATGTGGAAGGGTGGCTCTCCATCCTCTGCACTCTCCTTCTATCTCTGCTCCCCAGCTGCTGTGATTGGCATAACTTTCCTTCTCTAAACTCTTCCACCATGGCTTCCTGCTTGGAGTCAGCCAACCATGGAGTAAAAGCTTGGGCCAAAATAACTCCTCCTTTAAATTGCTGGTGTCAGGTAATTTGTTTCAGTGATGAAGAAAGTGACTACACTTGTGTAGCATATCTTCAAGAGACAGAATTTTACTTCACTGTCTAATACCTCTAATTGTACCCTAATGTTTTAGTCTGTGCCTATTGTTTTTTAATTTTTCATTTTTGATTAAAATGATAAATATAATTAATTAATTAGGCCTACTCATATCTTTAAGGTTTTTAAAAAATTACTTAAATTTTCCTGGCCTAAAACAGGTTCTATAGTTTGATTTCTAGAAAGTACTTGATAGACTCCACTGGACATTGATAAGAAAGTTTTCAGAAATCTCACAAACTTGAATAAACTCAAGTTCTTCATTTTGTCTCATTCCTCCCACGCCTTTATGCAATCCATTGTTTGAAAATTTAAAATGTCAGACATTTCAGAGAATTTGTACCTGACATTTTAAAGAACAATGGAGTTCAGTTTTAAAAAAATTCATAACATGCTGTTCTGACATGCCATCTGCCTTCAAAATGAAGACACTTACTGTACTTACACTTGATAGAGGGCAATTGATCTCCATAAAGTAATGTGGGAGTAACTCTTTGATTAAACAAACGAGGCCATATTTTTGTGTTCTGTTCCCTCCTATTGTTTGTCCCTATTTGTACAGTAAACTTATGTAGGTGGTTGAGAAGATTCACGATCTGATATTAACTGTATCTGTTCTCTATACACTTTTGAATCATGAGCAAAAAAAAAAAAACAAAAAAAAAACCCAAATTTTTTTTTTTTAAAAAATGATGTTTTCCTACAAAGACAGAGTCATTGAAAACACCCTTGCACTTAAAACTTAGTTATTTTGTGGCTCTGAGCATCTCTAAGACAAGAGGTAAAGTATGCATTGTTCTTTGGATCAGCCTTATCCTTAAGAAATGTACTATTTTGAGGCACCTCCCAAACCCTTTATTTTTTCCAAGAAAAGAAGCCCCATTTTTGCTGTTGCACAAATTTTGAATAAAGAAACATCTTGACATGAAATAATGCAGTTGTTCTGCTGGCATCTATCTTCACTGTGGCTGTACACTGTCTAGGACAGAGAGAGAACTCAGGGGCCACAGTTATTCTGGGACTCCCCCCCACCCCCCGCTCACCAGTATTACCCCCTGCTCCAGCAGGAAATATTGGCCAACATTATGCCATGTGTGAAACAGCACTACATCAGACTTCGTTGAGTTAATCTGAAGAGGTTTCATGCCTGTAGTGGACCTGTTTTCTAAGTGGGATTTAGCTGTTTTTAACATGAATGGTTGATCTTACTTGTCTTGGTTTTAGGTACCTCTATAATTTTTGGCTGCTGATTGGCCTGGTCAAGGCTTTACTTCATTTCCCTCCTGACCTTCTTACTGATCTCCCAAGTGTCCACCTGTCCACTACCATCCTCACTTTTCCACTGACTTACTGTGAAATTCTCAGAAGAGAAACCAAATTAAAGCCCTCTAGAAAAGGAGCAGATTGTTGTTTTTCTTTTCTTCTTTGCTAGAAGGTTGGTCACAATAATGTAAAGTTTTGTTTAGCTGGGGATGATGAATATTTAAAACAATGAAAAACCTTCAGGCAAAGAAAGAAACCTGAACATTCTCTTAAGTACTACAGATACTGAAGACAACAAGCTGTGTTGGGAGTTACCTTAGAAACACAAATAATTCCCTGGCAACTGGTATCGAGTTGTCTTGCTCTATACCCGACATTTTGAGGCTGGCTTATTTGTCCTGTCATCTCTCAACCAGTCCTCTAGTTTTAGGCTTATCTTCTTAGACTCAGTGCATTTTATTGTCTGCTTTCTGGTTGAAGGATATATCACTGAAAATTAACATGTACATAAAATTAAAGCAAGTTTTGTTGAGGAACAATGGAGGTGGTGTTTAATATATAAGCAGCTTTATAACAAAAGTAAGTTTAAGAAGTTTTAAAATGTACTAGCTTTATTCCATGTCAGTCAAACTGACTGGTTGTGGAACATGCCAAATAACATTATCACTGATTTATCACACTCTGGATATAAATATCTAGGCACCGTAAAATACAGAACTGAGTACTTTAGGCACATACATAAAAATAACTTGAAGCACATTAAATCATAATTAACCTAAAAATGCCAAGACACAATTTTGTACACAACTCTTAATTTAACTACTGCAATCTTGGATTCAGGTTTCAATTACTACTTCTTCAAGGAGAGCAAAGACTGAAATTTGAAGTATTGCCTCTAGGCTGGCCCCTGCCTAAGACATTTTGAGTCCCTGAGCCCCACTAGCATTCTGAATGGATCTAAGTCTTTGCATAATGAGGCTCCTTCTACTGGAAATTTTTATGGCAACTTTGCCTGGCTAGATCCTTGTTATTTCTGGTACTGATTTTGATTGTTTTCTTACATTTTCCTAGGTAAAAATGAAGACATTTTTCCCCTGGAAATTATTCCATGGTCTTCCAAGAGTGGGCTAACTTTATTTCTTCATGTTCTCTCACAGGAAGACATGCTATCAGTGTCTCAGCATTTGCTGAATTGCTTGGTTGATCTTTTTTACCTAACTTCCCTGCTAGATGGATGGAAGCTTCTGGAGCGCAAGCAAATGATTTCTTTGCTTCAGTGTTCCAGGGAAATAGGCAAGTTTTAACACTGACAGGAGCAAACCTGAGGGAATTCTCCACTCTTTGGCTACTTATAACCACGCAAAACAGTCAATATTGCCATGTTTCTTTTTAGACACTATTGTTTCTCAGCCTTTGCTTTAGTGATGTGTGGGGCCCACTGCAGGTTTAGTTGTGGGAGCCTATTCTGTTATTGCAGGTTGTTGGTATCAAACATGATATGGACTCATTAGATTATAGTAAACCTATCCCCGACTGTGGAATCCAAAAATGTGTTTAGATGTTGCCTAATTTTTCTGAGGGATTGAAAATGAAGGTTTCTGCCACTGATAACCCTTATCATAAGGGTTTTTTAATTATAAAATCTAGAATTATTGAAAAGATAACTTTTAAATCCTATTTTCTGAAAAATAAGATACTTTTCATTTCTACTGCTTATCTCCCTGTAGCTATGCTTCTGTAGTTCTTGTCCTATATTAGGTACTCAAGATGTTAAAGTAACAAACGCTTGAGAGGTACGCATGTTTTTAAAATTTCAATTTTACTTTAGGGCAATTGAACTGTGTTTAAGAATGATTTTTCTTTTTCAGTGTTGGTATGTTTGTGATACATAATAATTATACTTCTCTTGAGAATTGATACATACATATTGCATCTTGGTCACTTTTGCATCTCCTTACCCATCTACTCAGAGAACTTTCCTATCACCACAAAGCCTACCTCCTTCTTTCCTACCATTTCTCTTTCATTTTGCTCTTGAAATTATTTAAAGTTTGGGTTTCTTATATAAGATAAACCATTTGGTATTTATCCTCTGTTTCTAATTTATTTCATTTAGCATTATAGTGTTAAGATCCAGATATTTTCCTAAAAACAATTCAAATTTCCAGTTGTCTTGTTTTGCAAAAAATTTCCTCTGGCTAAATCTCAAGTCCTTTACATCCAGTAAGGACCCACATGGTTTACCTGACTGGTCTCAGATGACTTTTGTTTCCTGCCTAGAGTATTCTGTCAATATTTTTGGTCTGCTTTGAACCTTGACCTATGTCATCTTCTCCGTCTAGAGTGTCATTCCTTTCTTTTACCTTCTCATGGGAATCAGCTTACTTTAGGTTGAAAAATCAAAACAATTTGTAGTTAACAAGCTTTAGCAAATGAGAAATTTATTGGGAACATGCTACAGTATTTCACAGAACTGAATTAAAGACAGGAGTGGTTCAAGCCCTGTAAGAAACTAACGGCAGCCTGAATTGCTTTGTCTCTTCAGCTCTCACCTTCATGTCTTTCTGATATAAATTTCCCTTTATCCATCTGCATTTTCTACTCCAAGTGCAGAGAACAAAGCCATAGAAATGTAATGAGTCTCCTTATTACAATGAATAGTCTATCATCAGAGATATATTGATTCTCTTCCCTTAGGCATAGTCCCCCTAAAAGACTTACCTTGGGTCAAATGCTCATGACCGCATCAATCAGCTCTGGTTGAGTTCTAAGCTCATATGAAACAGGTATGGGAGTGGAGCTTCTTTTTTAGTCTTGTGAGCCACACAACCAAACCTTGTCTGTCCACTCTGCTCTCTAATTATTTTCCATCCTTCAGTGCTTATCTTTAATACAATTTCCTCAAAGAATCCTAATTGCAAGCTCTTGTAGCATTTTGCACTTATTCATAATACTTATTAAAATTATAATTACTTTTTTATTGGTATATTTGTTTGCCATCTCTTTTCCCCACTGGAATATGAGTTTCGGGAGAGCAGCAATCATGCCTGACTTGTTTTTGTTGTCTTCAGCAATTAGCAGCACGTCTTGCTAAATGTAGATATTTGATGAGTAATTATTGAAGTAGGCATGAGTTCTTGGACTCAGCCAAATTTCCAAACAGTATTTCAGATATGTAAGTGCACATTTGAGAGAAAATTAAGATTTTGATTAGCTTTCATTTAAAGAAACATTAGTGAATTTCATATAAAACTCATACGGTCTACACCAAAATCGTGCCTGTCTTAAGGTACTGCTGCTAAAATAGTTATATATCAGAAGTGTTTTGCAATTTATTTAATTGTAATGTAATGTCCACATTAAAAGGTATGATGTGAATAAAGTACAATATGAATTTTTATCACTGTAGAGATGGTAAAGAGTGAAAAAGCAACATTCATAGAAATAAGTGATCTTTGTAAAAATGGTGGCACATAATCTTTGATTTTTGCAAACTTACAGAAAAAGAAATAACAGAAAAAGTAGGCTAAATTAAAATAGCTTTGATAATCACTAGATTCTATCTCAATCAATTAATTTCAATCCCATCAAATGTGTTGTTATCAGTACTAAAATATAGATAAGTTTAGAGATGAACAATGGATTTGACTGTTCAGTTAAAAAACATAAATTTTTTAAAAGAAAAAACATTTCAAAAATCTTTATAATATATAATGGAGCAAAAGCTTAAATTAATTAAATATCATTTGCAAGTCAATAAGAAGACAAAATCCCTGATGCTTTTATGGGTTAGCACAAAGTTCACAAATAAATGTTATGAATTTTTAATAAATGTATAGCCATAAAATTGGTTTTATTTCACTACTAACTTGCTAAAAGTATAACAATAATGTGTATCAAATTTATAATGATTCTTAATATTAAATTCTGGATAATTTATGGTCAAAAGATACTTGTGAGCTACTTTGGAAGAATTCGATTGGTACTAACTGTCAAAGAAGCAATTTGGTGCTATAAGAATTTAGATTCGGTTGTGGAATAGTTTATTTGCGAGATGTCATTGGTAGCAACACTAAGTATTTAGCATAATGTATAGCTTAAAGAGGAAATAGTAAAATTTAAATTTATAAACGTATATATTAATCCACTTAAATTTTGTTTTCTTTTTTATGTAATTTTTTTTATTTGTGCACCTTTGTAACACAGAATAGTTTTGTTTATTTGCAGGCACTATACACGTACATTTCTGGGGTACTTGCAATCCCTTTATATAACTCACTCACTCATTTCTCCTCTCCTTCTTGTGATCCCCTTCCCCATCTCCAAGTCTACCTCCTAGTTTCATGTATCTCTCTTTTTTACTTGTTTATTATTAATTTTTCTTTTGGTTTTCGGATTCAAGACAACATGTGCAATACTTAACTTTCTGAGCCTATTTTATTTTACTTAACCTGATGGTCTCAAAGTCCATTCATTTTCATATACACAGCATAACTTCACTCTTTCTTTGGCTGAACAAATAATATTCCATTGTGTATCCATACCATGTTTTCTTTATCCATTCTTCTATTGATGGGCATCTAGTTGTTTCCATAGCTTAGGTATTATGTGTTACATTTCTATAAACATAGATATTGTTGCATTGCTTGTTATGATGTTTTTAACTCCATTGGGTATACACCTAGGTATAGATGGATCATATGGAATTTTAATTTCAGTTTTTATGTGGAACACCTATTCTGATTTCTGTAGTGTTTGTACTAGTTTACATTCCTACCAACAATGTAGTAAGCTGGAATCTTAGAGCTTGTATTTGCATGTTTTCTGATGGCTAAAAATGTTGAACAAATTATGTACTTATTGGTTCTTTGTGTATCTTCTTTTGTTTACTTAGTTCTTTTCCTCAGGTTTTTACTGGATTATTTGTTTTTAGATGTTAATATTTTCTTCTTTACGTATTCTAGGTATTACTTTTTTAACAAAAGAAGTCTAAAAGTGGTCTTCCATTCTGTGGGTCAAGTTTTCATTCTGTTGATTATTTACCATTGTGTAAAATTTTTTTTTAATTTGATGTTATCTCATTGTTGATTCTTGATATTATTTTCCATACTATTGGGACTCTAACTGGGCCTGTGAATTCCTTACATTATTTTCCAGCAGTTTCAAAGTTTATTTTTGTATGTAGGTCTTTGACCCAGTTTGATTTGATTTTAATACAGTGTGGGGATCTAGTTTTATTTTTTTTATTTTTTTAAAATTTTATTTAAAGAGAAAAAACAAAAAAGAAAACAACCAAACAAAACAGAAAAAGGGTAGCAACAATATAGAATTCCAAAGGCAAAAAAATGAAAGAACCACAATAACAACAACAAAACAAAAACAAAAACACTAAGAAATCTCCACTTGATAGGTTACATACTGTCATCATTGGAAATAGTTGTTCAAGTTACAAAATTAAAGCACACAAAGTAGACATTCAAACAGTGAGACTATTAACAGTTCTGCTCAACAATCCAACAAAAACAATAAGGTGGTCATCTGTCTCATACACTTAAACATACATTCAGTTATATCCTTTAGAGCACTTTCTTTTCCCCATATATATATAAATTATATATATATATAAAATTTTATTTTAAAGGGGGTAAAATTAAACACAACAAAACAGAACAGAACGGGACTTAAGAAAGCATAAATTTCAAAGCTATACAACCAGGGATCTTCACTATCTGTCATATTATCTCTTGTTTTCTTCCAAATGGTTGTCCATATCTTTGCATATGGGGAGCTCATACTAAATACCATAGCCAATTTTTTCACAAGATGTGTAGTTAACTGGCTCCCACTTGCTGGGGGGGGCATGGGACAGGACGACATGAGATGTCTGATTCTCAGCCTGCCCACCGGCAGGATTACAGCCACCCCCCAGAGAGGGGAGGAGTTCCTTGTTCTCCCAGCACCCTGAGTCAACTGCATGGTGCAGGTCCCAAGGCGCCAGGGTCTCTCTCCTTCAGGCCTCCGAAAGTTGGTCACACTCACAGCCACCCCCCAGAGAGGGAAGGAGCTCCTTGTTCTCCCGGCACCCGGAGTCAACCACACGGTGTAGGTCCCGACACACCAGGGTCTCTCTCCTTTAGGCTGCTGAAAGTCTGCCACACTCTCAGCCACCCCCCAGAGAGGGAAGGAGCTCCTTGTTTTCCCGGCACCCCGAGTCAAGGGGATCTAGTTTTAATCTTCTGCACATGGACATCTTGTTTTCCTTATACCACTTGAGGAGGCTGCTTTTCTCTAAAAGATTTTGTTCTATTCTGCCATTTCCCTTTGTCAGATTTGAAAGTGGAGATTTTTTCTGGTGGAGATTTTTGGGTCTTATGTAAAGACCTATGTAAAGTCTTATGTAAAGACCCAAATCATCTGCAAATAGGAATGTTTGGTCCCCTGTGTCAAAAATAAGATGACTGTAGGTGTGCAGATTTGTTCCTGTCTTCTGTTCTACTCTATTGGTCTGTGATGTGGGTTTGTTTTTACTACAATAATATTCAGTATACCTTGAATCCTAATATTACAATACCTCCAGAGCTTCAGATTGGTTTGGCTCTTCTGGGTCTTTGATTTTGTATGAATTTTGCTGTTTTTTCTAGTTCCTGAAGAATGTTGCTGGCATTTTAGCAGGAATCATGTTAAATCTCTCAATTGCTTTTGGTAATTTGGCTATTTTAACATTAATTCTGCCAAAATAAGAATAAGGGATAGCTTTCCATTTTTTAAATGTCATCTTATATTTTTTTTCCTTAGAGTTCTATAATTTTTATTATAAAGATCTTTTGCCTCCTTCATTAGGTTGATTCCTAGATCTGTAATTTTTAAAGCTATTTTGAATGGAGCTGTTTTCCTGATTTGTTTCTCAGTGATTTCATTATTGGTGTACAGGAATGTTATTGAGTTTTGTGTGTTGATTTTGTTTTCTGTCACTTTCTGAATTTGTTTATCAGATTTAAAAGTCTTTTGGCAGATTATTTGGGGTCTTTTTTCCTATTTTTATATCTTTTTAATTCACTTCAGCTAAAATTTTGAATAATATATTAAACTGGAGTGGTAATAATATATTACACTGGAGTGGTAAGAGCTGACATTC
The DNA here is from genome assembly GCA_004027295.1 of Dolichotis patagonum. Classification (NCBI taxonomy): domain Eukaryota; kingdom Metazoa; phylum Chordata; class Mammalia; order Rodentia; family Caviidae; genus Dolichotis; species Dolichotis patagonum. The sequence goes on along the minus strand of PVJX010000150.1, from coordinate 333,719 downwards.
TTTGTTTCATTCCTGATTTTACAGGAAATAGTTTAAGTTTTTATGATTCAATATGATGTTCATGGTGGGTTTGCCATATATGACTTTTGTTAGTTTGAGGCAAGATTCTTCTACTCTTAGTTTTATTACATTTTTAAAAATGAAGCAATGTTGGATTTTGTTGAAGACGTTTTATGTGTCTATCAAGATAATCATGTGACTTGTGTCTTTAATTGTACAAATACAATCATAAATTTGGTGTATTAAATTTACTGATTCACACATATTGAACCTTCCTTGCATTCTTCTGATGAAACTGACTTGGTCATATTGCATGATCCTTTAAATTAGTTGTTGAAAATTTTTCATCAGAATTTTATAAAGGATTTTCATATGTATATTCATCACTAGCTTATAGTCTTACTTTTTGTTGAGTGCTTATCTGGTTTTAATATCAAGGTAATGGTGGCTTTGCAGAATGGGTTCAGAAGCATTCCTTTCCTTTTGATTATACTGAAAAATTTGAGAAGCATTAGAATTATCTCTTCACCAGTAAAAACAATTCATCACTAAATTCATCAGGTCCCTGGCTTTTCTTGGTTGGTAAGGCTTTTGTTACTACAATGATTTCAGTGCAGATTTTAGGTCTTCTTGATTCAATTTGGTAAGTCATATGTGTCTAAGAATTCATGTATTTCTTCTCAACCTTTGTAAATCGATATGACTTTTTCTTTGAGATGAACTCTCTGAGTAGTTTTGAATCATCTCTGTTGCATTTAGAAGTTATAGCATATCCTTTAAATTTTCACTCTGAGATTCAGTAATCTAAAACACAGGCAGAATGATTTGAGTAGTTGCACAATTACTATATCCATTTCTAAACCAAAGCCTCAGGGTGGGTGCTGTGTCTTGGCCATGGCTTTACTTCTAGGGCTTATACTTGGATCTGGTAAAAAATAGGCATTAAACAAATATTTGTCAAGTGAAAGAAGGAACAGAATACTTGTGTTCTTTCACAAATATTTTATTATAAAAAGCTCTTAGGAAAATATTCAGATATATGTTGTAAATACATGTTCTTCAATTTTATTTTTTATTGATGCATCATGGGGTATGATGTGGTATTTTAATATGTTCATACAGCATGCACACATCAATCAGGGTAATTAATATGTCCCTCTTCTATAATTTCTTTATATTTGGAACCTTCAAGCTCCTTTTTTCTCAAACTTCATAAAATATGTAGTAGGTTATTGTGAACTCTAGTCATCCCACTGTGTTGTGGAACAATAGCACTTATTCCTTCTATCTAACTGTATTTGAAATGGTTACCCAACATTTTCTTATTATGCCCTTTTCAGTCCCTAGTAATCACCATTTACATTCAGATCAACTTCCCTTTGTTTTAGATGACAGCATGGTGGTTCCTGAAAAAATTAAAAATAGATCTCCTGTCTGATCTAGCTATCTCACTTATGGGTTTATATACAAAGAAAATGAATTTAGCATGGTGAAGATATATGTGTTTATTCATGCTTATTGTAGCATTGTTAATAGCTAAAGTATGATATCAAATTATGTGCCTATCAGTTGATGAATGGTTAAAGATTTATGACAGATGTTTATTGAAAGATTTTTTGACAGTTTAAAGACAGCTGTAATGTTTATTGAAGCACTGTCTCTAACAGTAAAAATATTTAATACTATGAAAATGATCATGGTCGTGCCTGGTAAGATAAACGTTTATTTAAAAATATTGATTTTTACAAATATTGGAAACCTTCTTTTCACAGAATATTAAAAGTGCTCAAAATTTGATGCTCAAATTTTTAAGTTACAATAAAATTATATATATAATTATCCTACATTTGTAATAAATGTTATTCATATTTCATATGTTGGAACCTGAAAAGAAAAACACATCATTGTTAGCAGTAATCCTGATTTTTGTGCAGTTTTTATTTTAAAATTCTATAGACTTTATGTATTATTTTGTAGTCAGACAAACCACAAAAGTTTTGGGCTGCACCATTGTTTTCCTCCGGCAGTGAGAGAAAATGGATTAGCATTTAGTTAGAACAGAAAGCAATCAAGACAGAGAAGCTAAGAAAACCATCAGTTGCAGAGGATACAAGTGACAAAGGACAAAATATTTAAAAATGACAGAGAAAAGATCATATTCCAGAAATTAAGTTTGAAGTGACTAGAGCCATGAAAAAATACATTACATGAGTAAATGTAAGGAATAATTACTGGTATCAATAAGTTATATGGCATTTTCAATTTTATTGAATACAGATGATAATAAAAAGAAAATTATTATAATCTACTCAAGAAATAATAAGAGTCCAGTCAAATGATAAAATTAAGTATTGATAGGATTTTAAAGCTGGATGTTTCTTGTAGATTTTTCTTTTCCTTGTTCTGATTATCTGCAGGGTTTGTTCACTGTTTGCAGCCATCCAGTTAGGATAGTCCCCATGAGCTGTCATCGTCTCCAAGAAGGGGTTTGAGAAAAAAATGTACCAACTTTTTAGAAAAGCATTGTACCAAGCTCCACACCCAAGACCAGTGTGTAAGTGTATGGAGATTTATAACTTTCGTTGTACTCTATTGGAAATGGACCCTCAGACTGACCAGAAGGCACTGTCAGTCTGCCAGACTTCCCTTTGCAAAAGTCAAAGTCACTCAGTCAGTGTAAGGTCAATACTGTGAATCAGTGGAGTTATTCACAGCAGAAATAAAAGCTGATGTGAAGGTAAGGAAGTTAGCAGCAAGCTGAAAAATCAGACAGCTTGATGCTATTGATCATTCTGTTTTCCTGCTCATATGGCCAGACTCTCTTCTGAGTGGAAGGAAGCAGAAGATCACTGTAAGCTGGACACATGTCCACAGCAGAGCCCAGAAGTAGAACTCAGCAATGAATCCCGTAAGCTTTGAATCATGATGCTTGTGGGTGTAATGTGTATAAAGACATTTGGATAAGTGCTTGGCATGCAGAACAAACACACTGTAATAGTTTTTACACTATTTTTGTCATGAGAAAGAGAAGTAATCATGTTGGAAATTGTGATATAAGGAGATACTCCTTGGATCTTGACAGATGAGCAGAGTTGTGGTTGGATCAGTTGGCATTGTGATTTTCATCTTCACTTTAGGGCCCAACCTTGGCTGTGGAAGAATACTACAGAACTTCAAGGTTTTAGTCTTGGTTTGGGAGTAGTGCTTTATAAAAGTGTGTGTTAACCTTCCCTAATTTTTTCTTTTCTTTTCTTTTCTTTTCTTTTCTTTTCTTTTCTTTTCTTTTCTTTTCTTTTCTTTTCTTCTTTTCTTTTCTTTTCTTTTCTTTTCTTTTCTTTCTTTTCTCTCTCCCCACCCCTCTCTCTCTCTTTCTTCTTTTTCTTTTTTTTTTTTGTACCAGGGATCAAACTCATGACCTTGTGCTTGCCAGGCAGGCACTTATACCACTGAGATAAATCCCCCACAACCTTTCCAAATTATTGTGATGCACAGTTAGGCTTTAAGTCATTGAAGTTGGTACTATAGGTGGAGCATAATGAAATGCAAGGAGGTATGTAGGTTTATGGTGTATTTGGAGCAGTGAGTAGCCCCAGTTCATCCAGGGCAAGAGCATTGAGCAGCGTTGTACATGGAGATAAATACAAAGGGCTATTTTAGGGCTCTCCTGTAAAGGATCTTGAGTGCCATGCCAAAGATATTCACCTCTACTGGAAGAGGGAGGGACTAAGGAGTGATATGCTTAAGTCTGAAGAATTAGGAATATAAATGTGGATACTTCTGCAAAATAAGGGCAGGTAAAACTTGATTATCTCACATTAAATTTAGTTACAGTTAAGAATTTCATGGGTAGCTCTTGAACAGTAACTGTACTAGCCCCAATTCTAGAGGATCTGATTTGCTGGTTTGAAGGGCGAGTTTGGGTGTCAATAGCCAGTGAACACTCCCTAAGTGTTTGCAATGTGCAACCAAGATGGAGAACCCTTCCTCAGTCAATTCACTCATACAGTATATTGAAAAGCTGTTTTATGATCTGTCTTTCCTTCTCAATGTGCTTACTCTTCTTACTTCATGACTTTCAATTATTCACTTATTTCATTTACTTGAGAATATAATGGTATCAGAAAGAATGTCCATATTATTATATAGGCCACACTCATGAGCCTATTTTCTTCTTCGATATTCTACTTTCTCTTCTGTTCGAGGATGTGAGCTGACTATTCTTATTCAATACACTCTTACACTAGACAACATCGTCTGTTATTAAGTCTAAGATTTCACTTTAGTTGATTCTTTTTCTTCTCTGTATCATCAGTTATTTCCTCTCTATTGGATCATTTGTATTAAATACACTTGTATCTCATATCTTAAGAACAATTCTGCTGACACCTGAGTTAACTTCCTGCTTCATGTGTTTGGTTCAAAGTAGAGCAAAAACCCTTGAAAGTATTCTTTGAGTGTGTTGTGCCCACTTTTTTATCTTTACATTTTCCCCTTTAAAAGCCTGAGTTAGGTTTTGGTTCCTGTCAATGATCTGAAACTGCTCCTGTCATCATTCTCCAACATTCTGCAAGTTTCCAAAATCAGTAAAAAATTCTCAGCCCTCACTTCATTTGATATCATAACAGGTATTGAACTAGAGCGTAGTTCCTGTTACAATATTTCCTTTATTTATCTTTCTTGATTTTCTTCCAACTTTATTGTACATCCTTTGTCTCCTTGAAAGATACTTCCCATCTTTCTGCCCCAAAGTTCAGACATCTGTTCTTTCTACCTAAATTATGTGGTCAGTGAATCCATATCATTTGTAGTTGTTACTTCTCAATGGTTTTTATTTAATCTTCAGCCTCAATTTTTACCGTTTGTTACAGTGTCATTTATTCAACTCCTTAGGTGACATTTCCTCTTGTAATACTCACATACATTTCAAGCTTTACTTTTTGAATATCATGTTTTGACTCCATATCTTCTGTACTAAATTTATTCTTTTCTCAGTCTTCTTAGTCTTCATTTTCTATTTCCTAAAAAAAACCTGAAGAATCATCATTGACACCTCTCTTTATCTCACATTTAACATCTGATTTACCAGTCAATTCATTCTATATATTCAATATATATTCTTAACCTTTCACTACCTGTATTGCTTTCATCTGAATTTCTCTGGGAATTTCTATAACATGGCTGTCAGTAGCATTCACTTTTATCATTTTCTGATTCAGTCCAGGAAATCACAAAGAGACATTCTGCTGTTTCATGATATTAGGTGCAAGTGGGTCACTAAGGCCAGTACTGATTAGAACTAAGGTTAATTATACTGAATGGGAGGGATTTTAGATTGTATTTCTTGATTGGTAAATGGAAATATCAGAATGTAGAAGTAGAAAGGGTGATTCCATGAGTGCCATCTTTGAAAATGAAATTCACTGGTAGTAAATTTTGTTAGAGCTTTTATTTGTATAGTTTTTCAAGAAGTTTGGTGATAAAATAATGCTAAGAGATGGATTATATTTAAAAAGGATTATTTTAAATTTCTGATTTTCAAATTAAAAAAATGAAGAGATTAACCACAATTAGAGAGAAAGCTAGCATTCCAGAAAATGCTTAAATTCTTAAATTCTGATATTTTATATTTTCGATTTCACTACAATATTCTGGTATGCCATAGGTGGAGTGACCCAGAACTTACTGTGCTCCAAAAATGGCACGTGGGAACAGGTAGATTCATGACCCTTTGGTTATGCTTCATAGAATCTGTGTCTCTGATTTGATTGGTTTTATTTATAGAAGTTGCTTGTGACAATTTTGTGTAAAAGGATTTTGTTGTGTAAAAGGATTTTACTACTAAGAAGATTGAAAACAAGTGATGTTCTCAAAGTTCCATTCCGATTCCAATTTTCTATATTTCTATTATTCTAATTTTCTGTAAGTCCATAACTGATAATGATGACGATTTCAAAGACTGAAGGCATACATATGGGGAGAAGAAAGTGAAACGAAATTTTTTTGGTAGGAGGAGGCACTGACAATCACACTCAGGATCTTGCACTTGCGAGGTAGACATTGTGCTGCTGAGCTGTAGCCCCAGCATTGAAGGTTATCTTCACCTACCAAATGCTGAACTAGAGTCCTTACATATATGATTACATTAAACACTTATCATACTTGAAGTGGGTGTTATTATCCATAACTTATAAGAAATCAAATCTCAAGCAATTTACTTCATTTGTGTAGGGTTGCTTGGTGAATGGAATGTAAATTATTGGTCTATAATCTAACATGAATAAAGTTCAAACACCTTTAAAAGTGAAAAGTAGAAAATCTATGTATTTAGTGGCCTACACTACTATGAATAAAATGCTTGTATAGGTATACAAATTCTTGTGAGTTTGATAGAGTTGTATTGAATATGTGTTTAACCCATGGTTAAAAAGAATATTCAGCTGAACCTAAGGACAATGGTAAATGTAATCAGAGTTAAATTAGGAGACATGAGCAGTATTCTGAAATTTTACAAATATTTAATTATTATTAAATTTTATTAAGATGTTAAATATTTCATGTTTAAATGTTTGGCATTATAGTGCAGGAAAAACAACTTCTGTGCATTTTCATCTAGAATGTTCCCAAGGACACACAATTGCATTCATTAATTGTTAAATTAATGTTCTACTGATGTACATGGAGCAGCCAGATATTTTGAGGCCAATATTTTTTTCTAAAATCTTCTTTTTTGTGTTTATGCTTTTATATTTAGGCTTTAGATGATTTGAAATAAAGATTTTAATGTAATTAATACTTACAAATTAATTAATCAGATAGAGAACAGAAATTCGTAATTTATTATTCTAACTTATATTGCTATTTACATTTTATAAAATTTTCTTGCTCAACCTTATTTGTGGTTTTGCATTCTTGATTTCAGTTACATGAGGTAAATTGTGGTCTGAAAATATTAAATGAAAAATTCTGCAAGTAAATGCCTCGTAAGTTTTAAATTGTTCTAAGTGGAACAATTAAGTGTCATACTGGCTTGCTCCATTCTTTTTTGGGACATAGATAGTGCACCTCTTTGTGCACTGTTTCCTCATCATATACACTATTCACCTGTTAGTAGATCTCTGGGTTTTCAGATTGACTGTTATGATACCACAGTGCTTGTGTTCAAGCAGTAGCTCTCATTTTACTTATTAATGACCCTACAGCACAAGAGTAGCAATGTTGGCAATTGAGATATATACAAAAAAATCAAGTGCTTCATTTAAGCGAGAAACATAAAAAGTTCTTGACTTATAAGGAAAGAAAAAAGTTGTATTCTAAGATCTAGAGTAGGAATAAAATTGTCTACCTGTGAAATTGTTTAAAATAGAAAAAGAAAACCATGCTAGTTTTGCAGTTGTAGACTCTAATGCATGATACATGCTTAGTTAAGATGGCAAAGGCTTTAACGTTGTGAGTAGAAGACATGAACAGAAAATATGCTGCATGTGACAGCCATGCGCTGTGCCAGTAAGCAGGGGGTCAATATGAAGACTCAGCAAGAGATGCCCTGAAAGGTACCACCAAGCTATTTATTGCCAGTGACGATGTCACACAGATCCAGGAAAGGGTTTAAACTGAAAAACATAAAAATTACTGAAGAGGCTTCATTGGCTAATGAAGAAACTACTGGCTCAAATTAAAAATGACGATTGAATTTGTCCCTTCATTAGTTCTTCGCAGAGCTTCAGCAGAATTATTACACTTAGTAACAGATAAAAGGTTCTGTACTACTTCAGTGTCAGTCACCCACTGTAAGTCTTGCAATCTCTAGCTTTAGGATAAGAGTAGACCTCACACACACTTTTTCAAAAGTTGTTTAGCTAATGTGCTTTTTTCTAATGTCTGTTAAATACAGGTATTGCCCTATTTATTTGATATTTTGAATGTTTTAAGTCATTTTTGACATAAAATTGAGTTTTAATTATTCAATAAAAATTATCACAGGACTTTACTATTAACAAATTTTACTATTAACAAAATAAATTTGCAATGGTAACTGAAATAATATATAAAGCATATTTAGAGATTTCCTCCCAGTTATATATTTACATAGTTACATTGGATTCAAGTGGCTTCATTTGTGTTCGAGTTGGGATGAGAACAGGTGCTAATATACTTCTTCCATGATCATTAATCACATGCAAGTTCAGTGGTTCCAGGAATCACATGGAAATAGACTTTTGACTGTTCGACCATCTCAAAGTCATTTCTAAAACCCAACGCTAATAGCTTGCTTAGGCTTAATATCAAAGTTGAAGCCAAACGTTAGTCCACCCCAAATAAAGGCCCATTTTATAAGAATAATTCCATAAACAGCTCAGGAACCAGATGTATCTCAATACTTTTTCAGTTTTAAATAGAATTAAGTACTACCCATAAATATTTCACCAATGTAGCAAGATATTTAAGTAATAGTAATTTGAAAGAGTAATTAAGAAAAAAGTAAGAACATTATTAACTTATTAGTGAATATATTGGTTTTTAGAATCAAACTGACCTATTGTGTCACCAGATGGCTAGTCAACAGTTTGCATATTACTTGAAGCTCAGTAAAATCACTGTTGATTCTTTTTCATTAAATTCTGAGAGCTACTATTAGTAAGTCTAAGATATTTGATTAAAATCAATTTTCTCATTTAATTTATTGAATGAAATTTTAAAAATTCTTCTTCTCCTTCTTCTTCTTCTTCTTCTTCTTCTTCTTCTTCGTCTTCGTCTTCGTCTTCGTCTTTTTCTCCTTTCTTCTTCTGGTACTGGGAATTAAACTCAGGACCTTGCACTTGACAGGCAGGTGCTATGTCATATTATAAAAATTTCTTGAGAATCACTACTTGATTTTTTTATAAGAGACAGCAAATTATTTGATTGAAATCAGCTTGGTTCCTAATAAATTGGTCAAGAGGGAAATTTGATTAAAAATTAGTGAAATGTAATTGACTGTTTTTTAAAATGTCAATAATCATGGTAAAACCATATTTCACTTTATTTTTTTATATTTACTACCAAGAGTATTTGATTATCAATAAATAATTGACTATTTATGTGATATTTGTTATTTTATTTCTGTTATATTTGTTATATATGAAACTGAATGAAAGCAAAATTTACTCAGTTTATTCCTTCCTTGGTCATGTAGAAAACCTGACACATTGAAAGGAATTCAGCAAACAAAATTGAAAAGAAACTGACACTAAGTAGATCTGATGCACAGATTGTTTAAAATGAGTTCACTGACTTTAAGATGTCATCATTTAAATAAACCTTAATATACTGTGTCAACTGAGATGGAGGTAAAAAAAGATGGACATAGTCACATTTAATAAAAGTAATTATTATTCTTCCTAATCTTTGTACTTATTCTCAAAATTGAGAAGTGCATTATTTTTAAGCAGTTTCTCTGATACGTTTTCTTTATTTTTATTTTTTATTAGCATATGTTTGCAGTACATAATGATTATACTCCTTGTGGGGGGTTGGTAAGGTATATAACACATCTTAATTCTTACTTTTTATTCCTCTTACTTAACTTACTTAACTTCCTCTGTCTCCCCCTCCATCTTTGGTCCCCTTCTCTTTTCTTCCAAAAGGTGTGTCTCCCTATTTCATATTATCTATATTTTGTTGAAGTAGAGAGATTTCTGTTACTGGTACTCTACTCTACTGGATACCTTGCCTAGAATGACCATATTACTGTTTTTGTTAGATCATGGAGCAGAACTGTTAACAGTCTCATTGTTTGAATGTCTACTTTGTATGGTTTAATTTTGTAACTTGAACAACTATTTCCAAGATGACAGTAATTTATCAAGTAATGATTTCTTAGCATTTTTTTTCTTTTCTCTTTTTTACTTGGAATTTTGTATTGTTGCTACCTTTTTTCTATTTTGTTTGTTTTCTTTTTAAAATAAAATTAAAAAAAAACAGAAAATGAGTAGAAAGTATAATACCTGGTTACTGCTGGGTTTTGTGGTATACATATTCTAAAATGGCAACTATAAAAATAAAAACATTTTTATGCAAATAATAAGACTAGTGGGCATGGTGTTACCTGCTTGTCAGAACATAACACTCATGATCAAGAAATAATTTGATTTTCATAACTGAAAACATAGGTGTTATACTCCTGTGTCTCTGTCATAGCTTCAACTCAGGGTGCTATATTAACACAGAGAAAACACATTGGAAAATTGTCCAAAGAATATATATAAAATAATTTAGAATTTTCTCGAACTTTCATCAATTCTACTACTTTCCATACCATGCAGATACCCAGTTTTTATAGATCCAATGGCTCACAATACATCCAGAATAGTTACAGAAATTTTTTCTTTCTGCTAATTTTTCCAAAAGGAAAGGAAGTTGCTATTTCTCAAAGGTGATGTGTGCTGAAAATAATAAAATCATCTTTAAATTTGTGCTTTCTATGTTTCTATGGAATGTTATAGTAAAACTTTCTTTTTCATATTTTGAAAACATTCAGACTAGCCCCTTTTGATTTTTAGCAAGGCAGTGCTATACCCAAAAAGCATTCAGAATGTTGTACTAATCATGATTTCCATCGCTTGCCAAAATATTTAATATACACAACTCAAAGGTTTATATTTTCCTGACTATTTTAGAGCTTTAAGTCCACAGTGTGCTGGGCCAAGGCAGAAACTTCATGGTGGCAGGGCATGGCAGAGGAAAGCTGTTCAGTTTATCACTGCCAGAAATAGAGAATAGAAGTGTGCCTGAGAGGAAAGGGCCAGATATCTCGTATAAAACCCAAGATTATACCCATGACACACCCAGACATACCCAGAAGTGTGCTTTGCAAATCTTCTAAGCATCCCTAAAGTCAATCAAGTTGACAACCAAGATTAACTATCACCGTTTGTTCATAGGTTTGGTTCAGTTCTGATGTTTCTTGGCTGATTTTTTGTATAGTTGATCTATCTCTCTCTGACGATGGGGTATTGAGATCTCCTGTTACAATTGTGCTACTGCTTATTTGATTTTCCATAACCATCTTATATAGCTGGGTGCTCCTGTATTAGGCACATATATATTTATGATTGTTAAGGCATTTATGCTGTCTCCGCCTTTGACCCCAATCAGTCTTGTGTTATTCTTCTTTGCTTCATTTTGTAGCTGTTGTATTGATTTCTCATGGTCTCTTGTATAATTTTTGCTGTTTTGTTTTGCTTGATTTTATTATGTTTGAGGGTATGGGCAGATATTTTGAAGATAGCAAGATATATTATGGTAGCCATTGTCAATTTCCTATTATCTCGTTTTGAAGTCCTGTATTGCTGTCATTGTTTCATTTTGATAGGCTTTATTCTGTTTCATTTTGTTTGGTTTTATTCTCTTTAATATAAAAATAAAGATTAACCATCGCAAACATCAATCTTTCACTAATTCTCTTCATGCTGCCATTTAAGATCTTTTATAGCTTTGCCTCCTCAACAAAGTACTACATTATGTCCCTGTCTCCATATTCTGTGTACTTTCTTCTTTTCCCACTTTAACAAGAGTCGTCTAAATCTGTAGTATTAAAGGACTCAACCTTGCCAAATCTGTCTGACCTCATTTTCTTTACTTTTTTCCTCTAATGTGTCTCAGAGCTCTTTATATCCAATATATCCTAAACCCAACTATGTCTTTCCACAGCCCAATACTACCTCTTACTTCTGATGAAGCAGAAGATGCTGCTGTTCCCTCTCATTTATGTGTGAAACATCAGAGTCATTTCATTTCCCTCTCAGTTGCCTCACAAAATTGGTTTTGTTGCTTATTCTACTGTCCATGTCTACAGTGCCTTTCCTTTCTGCCTGGATCTTTCATTCCATCTTATCCTGGTTCAACATCTCATTAGTTTTTTAACAGACATTATAGTATGTCCTGTGCTCTTCTTTCGGTTCAAAAATTTTTCATTTTAATTTTTATTAGTATATGTTTGTAGTGTACAATGATTACATTCATTGTGGGCTATGGGAGATGCACTTAACTTATCTTAATTCTTTTTATGCACCTTTTGCTTTCCCTCTGTCCCCCTCCTTTCATCTCTTGGCAGTCTTCCCAATTCTAATAAACTGATACTTTTATGCCAAAACCATGTTTTCCAGAAATCTTCCTTGTTTTTACCTGTAAGTACCTTTATTCATCATTTTCTCTCATAGAGTATGCTTTTCCACATAACAGGGTATTGAAAAGTTGGCAACTCATTAGATTCAGTTTTATTCTGTATTCATAACATTTTAAAAAGATGTTATAGATAGTTCATCTGAATATTTTTACTTTGATATACTCCATGTATTCCTTTTCTCAAGGTGTGGTCCTTTAAAACACACAGTATCACAAACAATTTAAAATTTTTTGTGTTAAAAAATACACTTGAAACTTTATGCAGCAAGTTGTAATTTCTCTAAGGGAGGTACCCATTCCTTATTTATATCTGTGTATCCCAGAGCACAGTTTCCACAAAACAGAAGTGCCTTAAATATTAGAAGAACAGATTATGAATTAAAGACTTATTATTATCAATATTAGTAGAATGGTTAAAGAAGTAACCTCTGGCTTTGAGAATAAATTACTCATTCATTTCCCACACTGTAATTTATTTCAATTTTCTGAGAGAAAAACATTACAACCTTCTAAGAAATAAAATAGCCTCTTCTATTGGGCTTTGATAAAATGAGTCACTATGCTTTTTGTTTCCAAATTATGGTATTAAAGAACACTCTACACAAAATATAGGCATAAAAATACCAAGATTACCTTCACAACTCTATTAGTTATCTATTACAGTATGTAAAATTATAAAAAGTTTGTCGATTTAAAACAGCATACATTTATCTCATGATTTCTGTAAGTCAGAGGGCCAGGGATGGTGTAGCTGGGTTCAGTGCTTTAGGGTCTCACTTAGCTGCAATTCAGATGTTTGTTAACTGTGTCTGTGGTCACACCAAAGGTTCAATTTGGAAGAACTTGTCTCTAAACTCACTCAGGTTATTGAAAGGATTTTTTTACTTGTAATAGAAGAACTGAAGCTGCCTTCAGTTCTTAGATGCTACTAGCAGTTCCCTGTAGTGTTGGGTTTGTACTTACTGCATGGCAATTTACTTTTTCATAGCTGGCAAGGAACAAAGAATCTTGAGCCAGTTGGCTAGTAAGATGGCCTTATATAATACAGCAGAATCGGGAATTGGCATCCTATCACTTTTGCTAATTACGTTAAGGATACGACTCTACTCTTTCATCCAGGTGTGGAACACTGGAGTCATTTAAATTCCGTCCCGCATTGATAAGCAACAAATCACAAGTCTCTCACACATATTCTACAGAAGAGGATTCTACGAGACTGAGCATCAGGAGATGAGTTTCTTAGGAGCCAATCCAAAGTCTCATGACAATGTTTTCTGTCATATGTTTCTTATTTCTACATGCAGAAGACCTATGTTAGATTCTGCTGGAAGTTTTAGTCTCTGATCCTCTTCTATTTACCCTGCTAAATTTTCTATCTGTAATCCCACTGGTATATAAATACTGAAGCACTTAATGGGTATGGAGGAGGAAGGCATAATAAACATAATAAATTATGTTTATTTGCTTATTGCTGCAATAGAGTTAATACTAAGATTCTTGAAGGGAAATTATACCAATACAGAATAGTATGAGCCAGCAGAATGTGAGAGGCAATGTGGTAAATAAAACTGCTTATTTTGGTCACTTAAAAACAGAAATACTTGTAAATTGAATGGTTTGGCCAGAAATGAAACAGCATTTATTGTCTTAATAGAGACTTTGAGCTCTCAGATAACAAAGTTAATGGATAGCTGCACTGAAATTAACTCAGTTAAATGCAGTTTACTGACACTGACCTTGATCCAAAAGAGCAGATTTTGAAACATTTGTATACAAACTTTAAAGCTGCTATAACAGAGTGAAAATTATGCAGATAATATCCTTACATTGGTACAAGGAAAATAAAATTAAAAGTTTATTCTCAACTTTTGAGATCTTTTATGCATAGGCTAGCCATTAGCTTATTTACAGAGATTGAAAAATAAACACCCTTACACTTAAGAGTTAAATAAAACTCCACAGAGAATAGTTATGGAGTGAATGAGCAGCCAGAACAATCAGTCATTAAACATGAAACACCTTGGTAAGAAGCTTGGCTTTTTGCCTCACTTTTTTCCTGCTTCTGGTTAGACTCCACACCTGGAGATATACTGATATTCCCTTACCATAAACAATTCTTTTGCTTGCTTATCTATATGTTGATGCAGCTAGGTATATACTATAATGGTCAGTATGCTGGCCTTAGTAGTACAAATGTCAAGATTTATTTATTACTTGATCTTACTTCATAGTCTGGTGGGAAAGAAAGATGTGTAAATCCAATTATAGTAAAATATTTTAAAAGCATATGAACCAATTGTTGAATAAGTCCACTGGGAGGAAGAGCTCCTGCATCTGAGAAGTTGGAGACTTTCAGAGGAAGTACCGCTGAACACCAGGAAAGTGTGGAGTGAATATTTTTCTCTACCTACTGTTTTCCTAGTTTTGTAGCAATTGTACTTTCTCTCCATTTCCATTATTGTCAGTTCTATTTTTATTTTGACTTAAAATGGTTAAGTGGCTTTCAGGTTTTAGTAGATTGGAGTCTGGGGTAAGGATGAAAGTATCATCACTTATTTTCTTTATTTCTTGATACTGTTCCCAACATAATGTTATTCAAACCATATGGGAAATACATTGATGAGTGTCAAAACAGATGATTTAAAGAATATGCTAGTGGAGAAGGGTTTCTTTTCCCCACATCCCTTCTAGCATTTGTCATTGGTTGATTTCTTATTATACTCATTCTTCCTCGAGTGAGGTGAAACCTAAGCATTTTAATTTGCATATCACAAATGACCAATAATGATAAACACTTATTCATGTATCCATTTACTGTTTGCATTTCTTCATCTGAAAAATGTGTATTCATCTCTGATGTACATTTTTAGATTGGATCTTTAAATTGGGGTGGATCTATTTTTTTTTCAATTGTATGTTGTAGATATAAGTCCTTTGTATAACAACAGGTTGAATATGTGGAGTGCAACAGGTTTGCACTCTGTGGGATGTCTTTAACTTTATTTGTGATTTCATTTGATGTGGAAAAGCTTTTTAATAGGGTGAGTTCTCAGTTGTTGATTCTTTGCATTATTTCCTGTGCAATCAGGTTTTTGTTCATGAAATCTTTGCCTACACCTATGTGTTCAAGAATTCTGCCTATTTTCTCTTCCACCAGATTTAGTTTCTGTTTCTGTTTTAATATTTAGATCTTTGATTCATTTTGATTTTAGTTTTGCACATGGCAATAAACATGGGTTTAGTTTTAGTCTTTGCCATGTGGAAAGTCAGTTTTTCCAGCACCATATATTAAAGAGGCTATCCTCTTTCAGTGAATATGTTTGGCCCCTTTGTCAAAGATAACATCAAAGATAAAGTGGCTAAATGTGATTGGAGTTGTTTCTGTATTTTCTGATCTGTTCCATTGATCCTCAGGTATTGTTTTTCACAGGACCATGTTCTTTTTAGCATTATAGTATAATTTTAATTCAAGGTTTGTGATGCGTTGTGCCTTGCCTTTGTTGCTGAGAACTGTTTTTGTATTCTAGGTTTCTTCAGATTCCAAATGAATTTTACGAATGGTTTTCTCTAGTTCTGTGAGGTACACTAATGGTATTTTCACTGGGATTGCATTAAATCTGTATACAAGTTTTAGCGGTATGGTTACTTTCACCATGTTGGTTCTTCCTATCCATGAGCTAAGGATATCCACTTGTTGATATCCTTTTCTGTCTTTTTCTCTCCTGATAAATGTAATTTTCAGTGTATAGATCTTTTACTTCTTTTGTTAGATTGATTCTTATGCATTTAATTTTTTTGGATGACATTGTCCAAGGTATAGTTTCCTTTATTTCTCTCTCATTAAGCTTGTTTGTGTAACGGAAAGCTGTTGGCTTTTGCGTATTGATTTCATATTCAACTACACTACTAAACTTAGTTATTAAATCTACAACTCTTTTGGTGGCATTTGGGGATCTACTACGTAGAGTACTGTTATAGATTAAAAACTGGTAAGCATCATGGTGCTGAGCATAGATGTTCCACCTGAGGAAAGTTACCAGCATAAATAGAAATGTGGAGAAGGAGAGGGAAGGCATTGAGGTGTTGAGGCATTGTGAGTTCTCCTACTAGTTGCTGTTTGAGCTGTTGGTTCTCCTGGAGGAGCTCTGGTCCTCACATCGAGCATTGCTTCCTTGTTCCAGAGGGGAAGATGTGTGCTGCTTAAACTCCAGGATGAACTTGTCATGCTGACTTCCTGGCATGTATTGGACTGTGCTTATCATTGGAGGAGCTCAGGGCCTCCATGTCACTGAGGATGGCTGTGGTACTTTTAGGGCAGCCCTGGTCTTTGTTTGGAGTGTGACTTCTCAGCTCCAGCACAGAACCCTCAACCTACCAGCACAGCTCCTTCACCCTGCTGGCATAGACTTCCTAGTTTCCACTGCTGACCTTTGGGCCTTCCCAGTGTGGATTCGTAAAAGAAACGGGTGTGTGAGTCCTTCTTGTGAGCTCTAGAGCTCCAGTTGGACTCATGGGAGGCATTGTCATGAGCTCTGGGTCTTCATCTGGACTTATGTGGGACATTGTTGTGGGATTAAGGCCCTTGGCTAAATATTCTATGTTTTTATTGTTGTGGATAGATTTCCTGCATGTCTTTGGATTAACTCTGGGTGACCATCATAAAATAATATTACAAATTCCATGTCCTGTTTTTACTCGTTCTCTTCACAACCCCTGACTACAACAAGTATCATATTGAGTTGGTTACTTTTCTCTCTTTGCTGGGACAAAATACCCAACACCCAAAATTAAGAAAGGAAAGGTTTGTGATTTTAAGAGTGAAAGCTTTCAGCTTTTGGCCATTTAGTATCATGATGGCTGTTGGTTTGTCATAGATTTCTTTTATCAGGTTGACATAAACACCATCTGTTTCAATTTTCTGTAGTGTTTCTATGATGAATTGGTGGTGTACTTTGTAAAATGCCTTTTCTGCATCTATTGAGATGATCCTGTGGTTTGTGTCTTTGCTTTTGTTGACACAGTGTATTACGTTTATTGATTTGTGCATGCTGAAACCTTCTTGCGTCCCTGGGGTGAATCTACTTGGTCATGGTGTATAATCTTGGTGATTTACTGCATTCTGTTTGCCAGTATTTTATTGAGGGTTTTTGCATCTATGTTCATTAGGAAGATAGGCCTGTGGTTGTCTTTCTTGGTTGGATCCTGGCCTGGTTTTGGTATCAGGCTAGTACTTGTTCCTAGAAATGATTTTGGGAGTATTGCTTCCCTTTTAATTTCATTAAAGAGTTTACTGAATAGTGGCATTAGTTCTCTAAATCACTTGTGTATTCAACAAATCCATCGGGATCTGGCCTTTTCTTTGTTGGTTAATTTTTAATTACATTTTCAATTTTTTTGACTGATATTGGGTTATTTAGAATTTTTATATCTTCCTGATTCAGTGTTGGCAATTCACACCTATCTAGGAATCTCTCCATTTCTTCTGTGTTTTCCATCTCATTACACTATAGGTTCTAGAAATATTAATGATCTGGATTTCCACAGAATCCATAGTGATCTCACCTTTTTTTTTTTTACCTAATTGCATGAATTTGAGTCTTTTCTTTCTTTTTGCATAAAGTCGGCTAAGGGTTTATCAATTTTATATAATCTTTCAAAGAACTAAGTTTTCAATTAATTCATTCTTTGTATTTTTTAGTCTCAATTGCATAAACTTTTGCTTTTCTCTTTATATTTTTTCCCTTGTGTGTGCTTCAAGTTTGATTTGTTCTTGTTTTTCTAGAAGTTTAAGGTTCAACATTAGGTTGTTTATTTGAGCTTGTTCTGTTTTTGTGATGTGAGAATTTACAGGTATAAATTTTTCTTGGAGGATTATTTTATTGCATCCCATAAGTTCCAGTACAGTGTCTCTGCATTATTGTTTAATTGTAGATACTCTTTAATTTCTTCTTTGATTTCTTTGGTGACACATTGATTGTTCAGGAGTGTTATTTAATTTCCATGTGTTTATGTAGCTTTTGTGATCTTTTTGGTTGTTGATTTCCAATTTCATTGCACTATGGTCAGATGATATACATGGGATAAATTTCAATTCTTCAGCATTTATGTAAGCATGTTCTATGGGCTAGTTTGTGGTCTGTTTTGAAGAATGTCCCTTGTGCAGCTGAGAAGAATATATATTCTGATGTTGTGTGGTGGAACACTGTATAGACATTTACTAAACCCATTTATTCACTGACTTAGTTTAGTTCTGATAGTTCCTTGTTAATTTTTTTGCTTGCTTGTTCTATTTACTAGTGACAGTGGGATATTAAGGTCACTGTTACAGTTGTTTTACTGGCTATTAGATTTTTTGTGTGCATTAATATTTATTTTATGTAGTTGAGTGCACTGTTATTTGGTGTATATAACAAGTATGTAGTATTCTTCTTTGATCAGCATTGGTGTGGGAGACAACTCCAGTGACTCCCTTTGAATTCAAAACAATTACTGTGACTTTATTTGCAGACTCATTTCCTTATACTGATATGTAAAAAGCTGGCTAGGGTATTTCCTTCTCTCTTCAATTGGCTCTAAGCATTGCAAATAAGGCTAGCTGAGGTGCTAACATGCAATCTCTATAGCCACAGACAGCCCTGGTCCCTCACCTAGTGTGCTTCATACAATACAGGTAAATACAGCATATGAATATCAACTGGGTAGAGCCTCAAGATAAAGAGGCTGTGACTCCCCAGGGCACAAGGGTTTGCATATTGATAGCCCCCAAAACAATTCCATTGTTACTAAATTGGATTGTATAAATTGATCCTGCTACATATCTTTATCTCTGCAATTTACAGAGATGTCAGTCTTGCACCTGGCCAGCCAGCTCAAGTTACTCACGTAATTCCCGCCATCCTCACTATCACTCATCCCTGAAACACCCCCCTTCTTCACAAGACAATAAATTCTGGGAGAGGCCTAGGATCAAGGCCTTTGTCCGCATGTCCTCACGGGGATTGTATTCAAGACCCCTTGGCTGCCCTTCACTTGGAATATGTCTTAGTGTTTTTACTCTCATCGTGAGTTGCACTGGTGGTGGTAGATTGGAATTAACTTGCTGGAATTCCAATAACATCTCAATGGGATCACAAATATAACTTTTTGGATTGTGAGGAAAACTAGAAAGAGGAGTAAAATACTTGGCTGACTGACCTCAATATTTGGGTTTACAATAGTTGCCTTGAAATTCTCATTGTCTGCAAATAGAAGAGTTACCACTGCTTTCTTCCTGGTGCTGCCCTGTGATGTATTGTTTTCCACCTTTTGACTTTCCCTCTAAGAATTTCTTTTTGAACTAACTTTGTGTATGTAGCATATTGTTGGGTTTTGTTTCTTGATCCATTATGTTATTTTGTTTCTTTTGAGTGGTGAATTGAGATCATTTACATGGATGATTATAATTGATATGTATTGCTTTATCATAATCATACTATTTTCCTCTAGTTTTTCCAGGAAACTCTTTGTGAGATTTCTTGCTTTTTAAATGTTTATATATTATATTTTTGCCTTAATTCATATTCAGGTTAACTCATTTAATTACTTATACATAACTATGATTATGGATAAATTTTGGTGGATAATTTTAGGTTTTTCTATTGATTGTGAAATTCAAAGGTGATAAGGTCTATGAAAATGCTTGATTAAAGGGCCTCAGGAAAGAAAATCATTTGAAATTTGGTAAACTAAGTACAAAATGCTTATTTCTTAAGCTTTTTGAGGTAGTATTCAGGCATGAAATGGTAAATTTTAAAAATTTTTTCTCTGAATTTGAGTCCCATAAAATCAGCTACATGTTATAATTAATACTTTTTTGTAGAGGTATAGTGAAATGTTAAACATAATGGATAAATATGTTCTTTTAGAGTTCTTACTTGAGAAGTTATTTTCTTGTGAGTCACTCAGAAGATACAGAAACATTTTCCTAAAACAGCTTTGAAACACTTGTTTCTAAGGGTCTTGATTCACCTCCTTCCTTCTTCTTATCTCTCTCTGTCTTTTCTCCTTGTTGTTCCTTTTCTTCTTGCAAATCCAGTACATTTAACGATAACATTTAATATGCCATGTAAAGTTGAAAATTCTAATATAGGTTCTATTTTTGTAGGTTTTATTTAACTCTAGGTATATTTTGGCTTTCTTTTGATGTCTTAACCACTTCCTGGATTAGGTACTAATAAAAACCTGTAAAAACACATATGTAATAAAAATTTGACAGTTTCCAAGGCATTAACATGCATCATCAGTACTTCATCATCAGTTGTGGATATGACATTTTACCTTCTAGGCAAAGCAAGTACTTAGGAGACAAGTTCATCCCCCATATGGAAAGTAGTTCAAATTTTCGTGAAAGAATTCTATGCTCTCCTTTGATTCTATGTGTTTATGCATGTGTATAAATCCCTATCAATGAAATGTTAGCCCTACAGATGGTAATCCTTGGAAAGGAAATTTGAAAAAAAGTCATCATTGAATTAATAATGTGTACATTCAATTTGAAAAGCCACAGTTCTCTTTAACCATTTAGAAGAGGGACTAACATCCTTTCCGAGGTTTCTGTATGGATGTATCCATTGATTGCATAACGTTTTAGAAACAAAACCCTTAAATATTTCCCTTTGTTAAAAAAAAAGAACTCAGATGGAATGTTATTGCTGGAATTACAGATCAGGTGGCCTCATTCCTTCATTTTTATACAGAATATCATCAGACATTAGGTGGGTTTCTTTATGTTCCATCTAGGGAAAAATGCTTGGACTAGAAGTTATGTTCTTTTTCCAGTAGAACTCTTTTCAGTTTGTTTTGCTATTCACTTATTTACAGAATCATCAAATATTCAGTGATGATTTATTTGGTAGGGCTGAAACACGAAGCTTTTTTCTTTTTCTCTCTTTTGGTTTCCTGTACTCCTTCTCATCCTTTTCCTCCTCTTTCTTACTTGCTCTCTCCCTTCTTTCTTTCTGAACTTCCCCCTCCTCTTCTTCTTGTATTCTTCAGTTCAACAGGCATCATTTTACTATTTGGACTTCCTAAACATAGGAATAGCTGGGTGAATGGAGAACACATACTATTACTACTTATTAGAGTTAAATGAGCAAAAAAATAAGTGAGTGAATGTAGATGTGATAGATAGTATCAGTTTAAATTTCCCATAATTTTTGGATATGCTCAGAAAGATTTAGGTTTGGAATGTAAAATAATACCACAAAGTATTGACATTCAGTAGCCATACCCATACCACTGTCTAATTTTCATGTTAAGGTACATGAAGTAGGTGGACTATCACCAGGTCTTCAGTGATCTGCTGTGTGATAGAATCCATGACATAGTGAGGGGCTGGTAATTATTCGGGCAGGAAAAACTAATGCAAATGCAGTTTTCCTCTTGAAATGATTATTTAGTCTTGGATAAACTTTTATGTTTGTGTGTATTCTTAGTAGTACAGTGTGCATTGTTTTAACAAGATCAATTAAACTTTTGTTAAAAATTAGACACTAAAAGAAGCTTTATTATTCCACAAATGTATGCATGGATTTTTAAAAAGAAAAGTATACAATGATTTGGGGACTTAAAACTTTTGGTATAAGTTTCTTTTTTTATGTTTCCAGATGTTGCTAAATTTATGAACTTTAATAACAATGTGTGGGAATGGGCACTGAAAAATGCCTTCCGGCACATTTGTCAGATTTTCAGTGCCAATTCATGAGATGGGACCCAGAAGCTACTCTGAGTCGTCGTCATTATGTAATAGACAGTAAACATGTGTTTCTGACAAGTGAATAGTTAGCAAATTAGGCATCTGGATGAAGTGGAATTTTGGGTTTTTAATTGCATAATTCACCCCTGAACATCTGCCAGAGGAAAAGGAGCAAAAATAACATATAATCTGAAGAAAGATATTAACTGATGAACAGGGAATGATAATGCAGTATATAACAAGTTTTTAACTTCAGATCATTGGTACATTTTTCATAACTAACACTTTTTATAATTATCCACAGACATTTAAATTTGCTTAAGAGGTATTCTAAGGATATGCAAGTCAGCTGATCAAAAAAGAAAGAATAAATTTTTTATTTCACATTTTATAAACATGAAGACAGTGTTTGCTTTGGACATGATGGTATCATTTTATAAGTAAATACAGATATATCCACTGTGGTCAGACATATTGAATATTTTTACAAAAAATACATAGAGGACTATAATATTGGCTTTGTAAAGACTAGGTTAGGAAAACATTCAGTACACTGATTTAGAGATAATGTGCAACAATGGAAGAAGCAAGTGTTTGAATTCCATTCTAGCCTCTTATGAGATATGAGAACTCAATTGTGCCATCATCTCTGAGTCTCTTATTGTGGGGAAACTGTGTATGATAGCATCATATAGAAGAATTCAATGAGGTACTGCTTATGGGACATTTCAATAAAAGTTTGACCCTCAACAGTATATAATTTCCTTGTCATTCAACTTTTCTTATGATTTAGTTGTTTTGAATATGAATTTTGGCTACTAGAGCTGGAATGGGACTTATTGATAATTTAGTTCAAACTTTGCCATGTACTCTTCGAGGTCTTCTAAGTGGGAAAAATCTCATGGGCCACGGTAAGAAGGGGTGATGACACATGTAGTGGTAAAAGCTTTGGAGTCCTGTTTCAGTCTATCAGAGTGGTGCTCCTTTGGAGCACTGTGCTGCAGCAGCTGAAGAAGGGATATCGTTATTCAACATCCCAGTTTGCAGTTATGCTGCAGTTTTACTGTTGAAAAGACTAAGGCCCTGAAAAGTTATACTACTTGTATAAAGCAAATAATTTGTTGTGGTACATACTATTTAGTACAGTTAAAAGAACATCAACACTGAAATGAACAATTTTTTATGGGGTGGAGTTTGATAGATTCTTAGAGAAGAAAGATAGTTGTTGTAATGTCAACAGATGGAATGAGCCATACATTTAATGAAGAGTAAGAAGAATACAGAGAAACTTAAGGCTTTAAAAAATCATGTGAGTCCCAATAAAGGAAGGTATGGATTTCAGTTTTGTGAGGAGAGGAAGTACCCTGCAGCTGCGATATGAAGAAGAAAAATATGGATGCGTGTGGGCACTTGGGGGAATCTCTGTTGGCTGGTTGGCGGCCTTGAGTGTTGCTGAAAGATGATGCAAGCATGGAATAACAGTAACTGAATAACGGAGGGCCCCGAGAGTCATCACTGTGATTTAACATTTCCGAGAATGAAGTTTGGAGCATTTGGGGGAAAAATGCCTGGAGGAAGGCAGAGATTACTTGATGAGACTGCAAAACTGTGTCAATATGTCATCTTGAGGTGGCTGATTTACGTTTTTTTTGGCCATTTTTATATATCACTGTTATTGCTTCTTGCTAAAATTCACTCATTATGGCATTTTTACAGCTACTGTGTGCTGCACTGATCTGCATCTGAACTGGAAAGAGTTATGGCAACATTCTTTAAAGATCCAGCTACTACTTAACACAGAAAACATCTTTAATGTACTTACTTGAAGATGACCTTTGGAGTAGGAACAAATAAAAAGCTTTCTCCTGGGAGACAAGAAGTGTTGTATAGGGAATGATTATGTACCTTTAACATTTCTGCTAAATCAAAAACACCTAAGTCTTTCTTTATATATGCTTTATCTTTATAGCATATTTTGGGCTTTTAGCCTCTTGAAATATTGTCCTAATAGTAATTAGGATATATTAATATATCATATTTGCACTGTAGTAAAATACTACCATTATTACAATTTTATGACACATCAGGCCCTGTCACATGCAGGTAGGCTAGGGAGGTATGTTTATTTCCACCTATAGATTAGGAAATTACATCTCACTTCAAGTCAAGTTACTTGTCAAAGTCCTCAGTCTTATGATATGTGAAGTCAAGTTTAAAAATCTTGCCTTGTTAATATAAGTCCATTTTTCATTCCTGTACCAGAATGCCTTCAGGTAAAATTTCATGTATTTTTATCATCATGCTCCTTGATATATTGCCATCTCAATCACTGCATTTATGTATAATGTCTTCAAATAGATTGTGAGCTATTAAATTTATCAATGAAATCTTTGCTTTTTTGGTTTCTTGTATCTAATAGATGGTAACTACATATTATTTGCTCATAATTTTTCAAAGACATACATATTACATATTGTAATATTAGGTATCTCAGTGGCAAATTCTGTAATACAAAATATAGGCAATATCTTTGCCCTCCAAGTGTTCAGTGAGATAGAAGAAGGAGGACAATAAATTCAGTAATAAATATGGCTGCCTCCTTGTCATTCAAATCTCACTTTAAAAACCTCACATTAACAGGCTTTTCTGGCTCTCAGTCTAAGATGTTACCCTCACCTAAACTCTGATACATCTTGTCAGTTTTTGTATTATAAGGCTTATCTCTTATATTTCTGTTTATTCATGTGGTTTATTATCTTTTTTGACTAGAATAAAAGCTCCATGAGAAGAATTTGAATTTGTGTTGCTCACTACTGCATGCCCAGCTTATAGAAATCAACACACAAAAATATTTAATGTGTGAAAGAGCACATTTATCTTCATAGATTTACCACCTAAATGCTGATTATTTCTGAATTTTATCTCTAAAATTTATATCTCCACCTCTTGTCTTTGTACAGAGCCCCAAACAAATATATTTGATTGGCTACTACTTGGCTTCCCCCGAATGTCTGACAAGCATCTGAAATTTAACACTTTTGGAATAGAACTCTTTTGTTTTTTACTTTCTTCCTTGTCAAGCTTGTTTCTTCTATATTCTTTCCAGTTTAACAAATTCTATCATTATCTATCTACTTATTTAAGTCAAGATACATAAACCCAATCCATTTCCTATTTTATTAGATCTGACTAGAAATATCTACAGGATACACATCCATGTTTTTACTATTTTGCCATCAGCAATTAATTTTATGACACAAATACCATTCACATGCCTAAAAACCTAATGCAAAAGCCTTTTATGTTAATTTCTTATTGCTGCTATCATAAGTTATTTCTAATGAGGAGGATAATGCATATTAATTATTTTATTTTTTGTGAAAATCAGGAGTCCGTACTGGTTACTGAGCTAAAACCAAGAGGACAGCAAGCCTTTGTTCCTTTGTGAGGCTCTAGGGGATATCTATTTCTTTCACTATTCAGCTTCTGCATTTTTTGCTACCTTGAACTACCTACCTATATTTTAACCGTGGTTCCATCCTTTCAGGTTCAAAGCCAGCAGTAGAGCATCATCCAACATCTTTCTCTCTGCTTCATTATCACAATGCCATTTCTGACTTACTCAACTGTTTCCTTGTTTGGGTGTACATTGGGCCCACCGAGATGATCCAAGAGAATCTCCTCATCTCAAGATAATTAATTTAATCATATTTTCAAAAGTTTCTTTTGGCTTTTAACAGATCCTGGGTATTCAAAAGTGGACATCTTTGTGTGCATGAGATAGGTGGGTATTATTCTAACAGCCTTCAAATGTGTTTCTTGCTTCTACTCTTACCCTTTTATGAAACTTTCTCCCTCAAAAAGCCAGGTTGTATAGTCTTCAAAACCTGGAATGATTGTCCCCTTGTAATAACCCTGTAACAACTCCTTTCCATTCAATTTAGTATAAATCTGAATTTAAATTGATTCATAATGTCCTGTGTCCTGGGAATCTTGCCACCTTTGTAACTTTATTTTTCATTCTTCTTGACCTTGCTCCCCTCCCACTCATCCAAATTTCCTTTATATGTATTAAATATGCCAAAAGTTTTCCTCAATTTTAGGTCTAGAAGTGTTACCACTTTGGTCACCAGTATTCTTCCCCAATTTTTTTAGCTAGGTGGCTAAAAAAGGAACCACGGCTAAAATACAGGTAGGTAATTCAAGGTAGCAAAAAATGCAGAAGCTCATGTCCTATATCCTGTGGCCAAATCTTTCTACTTTCAATCATATTGCTTCGTATTCCTTATCGAGGTGGTCACAATCCTCAATAATTCTTTTATTGTTTACTTACTGTTGTCTTTTCTAGAATGTAAGCTCCTTTGGAGCACATTTGCTTATCTGTTAGTATTTAATGTGTCCCAGCGCTTAGCAGAAGACCTGGAATTTCTTGGTATATAACAATGTATGTCTCAATAATAATAAAAGTAACCTCTCTTGAGAAATCATTATGTATTCCATTTTGTAGATGAAGAAATTGAGATATAGAAAATCAGAATGATTTTTTGATAGGTTTTATAATGTTCTGTATTTGGTTTGATTATGCTATACCTGATTGAAAGGACAACTATTGTGAAGATAACGAGATATACTATGGTGCCTATTACTGTTATCTCAGTATCCTGCTATGAAGTTCTGAATCAGTTTCACTATGTTGTCTTGAATGGCTTTGTTCTGTCTTACTCTGTTGTATTTTACTACATTCAAAATTTAAAAAAAAATGGGAAAAAGCTCAACTTGCTAAATTGAAACAGTGAGATTATGGTGCATGTAAAATTGGCCAACTTTAAGAATGGATTATTAATAATATAAAAAATAAGTACAACCTAATAAGCATAATAAAAAATAAGTGCAACCTAATAATGATAATAAAGAATAAGTACAATGTGATTTTCTAATAATTGGTTGTTAAAGGTTGTTAAATACGAGGTGAGTTCCGGGGACCTGGGGAAATTTGGAGACCTACGTTCTGGCTTTTGAGTTTCTGGGGAGCTACTGGGATGCTGGACTGGGTCCAGCAGATTGCAGGGCCTCAGTCAACCACGTTCATCAGCCTGGTTTCAGTCCAGGAGGCAGGAACCTTCTGTGAGGACTCTGGGCTCAATTGGGCTGACCTGGGGACAACCTTGAGACCAGCACTGCCAGCTGCTGAGTTCATATCCACACCCCTAAGACAGGGGATTGTGCCCGGGGCTCTGCCAGCCTCAGTTCTCCACGCCCAGCTTCTGCATTTCAATTAAGAGAGCCAAGAATCTGCAGAGGGGTGGAGTTTGCCTGGTGGGGGGGTTCCGGTGACCTGGGGAAAGTTGGAGACCTACGTTCTGGCTTTTGAGTTTCAGGAGAGCTACTGGGATGCTGGGCTGGGTCCAGCAGGTTGCAGGGCCTCAGTCAATGGTCTTGTTTCAGTCCAGGAGGCAGAAACCTTGCATGAGAACTCTGGGCTCAATTGGGCTGGCCAGGGACAGCTTGAGACCAGCACTGCCAGCTGCTGAGTTCATATCCACACCCCTGGAACAGGGGATTATGCCCCAGGGGTTTCTCTGGCCCCAGTCCTCCACACCTTGCTTCAGCCTCTCAATTTAGGGAGCCAAGTACCTGCAGAGGAGCTGAGACTGCTCCAGTAGCTGAGGGTGCAGGAGGGGATTGGCGACACACCCAGAGGAAGCTTTGGAACACCACTCAAAGCAAGGAAATAAAGAAAAATGACAAAAGGAAAGACCAAAAGGCAGGCTCAAATCACCAGCCCATCCCAAGAAATCCTGGGAGCCATGTACATAGAAGAAAATAGAAGCCATACACCTGAAATGACTAAAATGATATCAACTGAAATAAAGAAGCAACTAGGGGAAGCTATGGAGAAATTCAAATTAGAAATAATTGCCCAGGTGAAAGAAGAAATGATAAAAGTAGTGAAAGAAATAGTGAACACATCTAGTGAAGACACAGCTAAAAAATTAGAGGAACAAAGCAAACAGATAGAGTCCCTGAATGAACACTATAAGAAACAACCAGAATACATAAAGCAGATTCAAAGAGATATACAGGAAGTCAAAAATTATACTGAAAGCTGTAAAAACCACCTCAATGAAAGTGAAGATAGAATTTCAGACCTCAAAGATAAGATCGCAGCTAGTGAACAGGAAAGGAAAGATCTTTTAAAAATAACAAAGAATCAGGAAATGACAATTCAACAGCTACAAGATGATGCAAAGAAAAATAATATAAGATTAATAGTGAAAAACAAGGGGACAGCCAAAATGATATCAAAAGGATGTTTACAGAAGTAATAGCTGAAAACTTCCCAAATATGAGAATGGAAACTGACATTTGGATTAGTGAAGCATATAGAACTCCAAATAGCCATAACCAAAATAAAACTACACCCAGACACATAATAGTCACCATCCCAGAAACCCACCATAAGAACAGAATACTTAAAGCTGTTAGAGAGAAAAGACAGAAAACTTATCAGAATCACAGCAGACTTCTCAACACAAACAATGAAATCAAGAAGATCATGGAGTGAAGTATTTCAGATCCTAAAGGAAAAACACTTCCAACCCAGACTGACGTACCCTGCAAAACTGTCCTTCAAAATGGATGGAGAAATAAGGTACTTCCATGACAAAGAACAGCTGAAAAACTTCATGAACACCAAACCAACCCTACACAGAATACTGAAAGACATTCTAGATACACATAGGATAAAACCACCAAGCAAAGTAGACAATTAAATAGAATGGAAAGCTAAAGATACAACAGCAGAAACATAACATGTCAACAATAAACCAATATATAACAGTTATAACCATTAACATAAATCGCCTCAACTCACCAATCAAAAGAAACAGACTGGCAGAATGGATCAAGAAACAACATCTAACCATATGCTGTCTACAAGAAACCCATCTTACCTAAAAGGAAACCCATAGACTGAATGTCAAAGGATGGAAAACAATACTTCATGCAACTGGAAAGCAAAAAAAAAAGCGGGAGTAGCAATCCTGTTTGCAGACAATCTGAACTTCAAACCAAGAATGATCCAAAGAGATAAAGAAGGTCACTACATACTAGTTAGGGGAAAACGTCAAGAGGAAGAGATAACAATCTTAAAGATATATGCACCAAATTCCAGAGCACCCAGCTATACAAAGCAAATATTAACAGAAATGAAAAATCAAATAAGCAATAATACAACTATAACAGGAGACTTTAACACACCATTGACCCAAAGGGACAGATCAACTAGACAGAAAATCAGCAAAGAAATAACAGAACTGAATCACACCTGTGAACAAATGGGCTTGATAGATGTATATAGAGTTTCCCATCCAACAACATCAGAATATACATTCTTCTCAGCAGTACATAGGACATTCTGTAAAATAGACCATATACTAGCCCACAGGACATATTTAAGTAAATGCAAAATAATTGAAATTATCCCATGCATGATATCAGATCATAGTGCTGTGAAACTAAAAATGAATGATAAAAGAAATTGCAAAAAACCTACAAACACATGGAAACTGAATAATATACTCTTGAGCAATCAGTGAGTCGTGGAGGAAATTAAAGAAGAAATTAAACAATATCTAAAAGCAAATGAAAATACAAACACAACTTACCAGAATTTGTGGGATGCAATAAAAGCAGTCCTCAGAGGAAAATTTATTGCACTGAGTTCCCATATAAGGAAGACAGAACGAACACAAATAAACAACCCGATGCTACAACTCAAACATCTAGAAAAAGAAGAGCAAGCCAAGCCCAAAGCCAAAAGAAGGAAGGAAATTATAAGGATTAGAGCAGAAATTAATGCAATAGAGACTAAGAAAGCAGTACAAAGGATCAATGAATCAAAGAGTTGGTTCTTTGAAAGAATAAATAAAATTGATAAGCCCCTGGCCAACCTTATTAAAAAAAGGAAAGAAAAAACTCAAATCCATGCAATAAGGAATGAAAAAGGTGAAATTACTACAGACTCAGTGGAAATACAGAAGATCATTAACACCTATTTCGAAAACCTCTACTCTCATAGGTTCAATAACACTGAACAAATAGACAGACTCCTAGATACATATGAACTACCAAAGCTGGATCAGGAAGATGTAAAACTGCTGAACAACCCAATTTCTATTACTGAAATTGAAAATGTAATTAAGCCCTTGCCAACAAAGAGGAGCCCTGGCCCAGATGGATTCACTGCAGAATTCTACAAGAAATACAAAGAAGACTTAATTTCAACACTCCTGAAACTCTTTAATGAAATTGAAAGGGAAGCAATTCTTCCTAAGTCATTCCTGGAAGCAAACATTACTCTAGTAGCAAAACCTGAAAAAGACCCAACTAAAAAAGAGAGCTATAGGCCAATCACTCTCATTAACATAGATGCAAAAATTCTCAATAAAATATTAGCAAACAGGATGCAGCAAATCATCAAGAAGATTATTCACCCTGACCAAGTGGGATTCATCCCAGGAATGCAGGCATGGTTCAACATATGTAAATCAATAAATGTAATCCACCGTATCAATAAAGCCAAAAGGAAGAACCACATGATCATCTCTATAGATGTAGAAAAAGCTTCTGATAAAGTGCAACACTCATTCATGATAAGAACCTTACAGAGAATTGGACTGGATTGTCTTTACCTCAATATGATAAAGGCTATCAATGACAAACGTACAGCCAGTATCATATTAAATGGCCAAAAACTGAAAGCCTTTACCTTAAAATCAGTTACAACACAAGGATGTCCCCTATCACTGCTCCTATTCAACATAGTACTGGAAATACTAGCCAGAGGAATTAGACAAGAGAGAGAAATAAAAGGAGTAAAGATAGGAAAAGAGGAAGCTGGGCTGGGGATTTAGCTCAGTGGCTTAAGTGCCTGCCTGGCAAGCACGAGGTTGTGAGTTCAATCCCTGGTACCAAAAAAAAAAAAAAAGGAGGAAATTAAATTATCATTATTTGCAGATGACATGATACT
This sequence comes from Dolichotis patagonum, assembly GCA_004027295.1. Classification (NCBI taxonomy): domain Eukaryota; kingdom Metazoa; phylum Chordata; class Mammalia; order Rodentia; family Caviidae; genus Dolichotis; species Dolichotis patagonum. The sequence goes on along the minus strand of PVJX010000150.1, from coordinate 302,793 downwards.
TTACATAGAAGACCCCAAAAACTCCATTGAAAAACTCCTCAATATAATAAATAAATTTAGCCATGTAGCTGGACACAAAGTCAATACTCAAAAATCATTAGCATTCCTATACACTAACAACAAAAATACTGAGAGAGAGTTAAGAGAAGCCACACTGTTCACACTAGCATCCAAAAAAATGAAATACTTAGGAATTAATCTCACAAAAGATGTAAAACAGCTATAAAAGGAAAATTATAATACCCTGAAAAAGGAAATTGAAGAGGACCTCAGAAAATGGAAAGACATCCCCTGTTCATGGATAGGAAGAACAAACATTGTGAAAATGGCCATTCTCCCAAAATTACTATACAGATTCAATGCAATCCTAATCAAAATACCATGAACATACCTCATAGATTTAGAGAAATCACTCCTAAAATTCATCTGGAACCAGAAGAGACCTAGAATCGCAAAGGCAATTCTAAGTAGCAAAGGCAAGGCAGGAGGCATCATAATCCCTGATTTGAAATTATACTACAAATCTACAGTAATAAAATCAACATGATACTGGAATAAAAACAGACTTGAAGATCAGTGGAATAGATTGAAAGATACAACCACAACCACAAACCCACTCAACCACCTTATCTTTGAGAAAGGGGCCAGACATGTTCGCTGGAAGAATGACAGTCTCTTCAACAAATGGTGCTGGAAAATTGACTATCCATATGCAGAAGACTAAAACTAGACCCATGCCTATCACCATGTACTAAACTAAAATCTAAATGGATCAAAGATCTAAATCTTAAAACAGAAACACTAAATCTGTTGGAAGACAAAGTAGGTAAAAACCTCAAAGATATAGGGGTAGGTAGAGAATTCATGAACAAGAATCAAACTTCACGAGATATGCTTTCGAGAATCAATAACTGGGACCATATCTTATTAAAGAGTTTCTGCATGTCAAAAGAGATTTCCAGCAGAGTGAAAAGAAAACCTGCAAATTGGGAAAAAAATCTTAATGGATTTTTCCTCAGACAAAGGACTTCTGTCTAGATCTTATAAAGAATTTTAAAAAATCAGACCGTCGAAATTCAAAGACCCAATCCAAAAATGGGCATCTGAAATGAATACACAGTTCTCAGATCAAGAATTATGAATGGCAAATAAATACATGAAAAAAATGTTCATCATCATTAGTCATTAGAGAAATGCAAATTAAAACTACACTGAAATTCCTTCTCATCCCAGAAAGAATGGCCAGGATAAAAAAAAAAAAAAAAAAACAAAAGAAAGAAAACTACCATCAACAAGTGCTGGAGAGGCTGTGGGGAAAAAGGAACTCTTCTACACTGTTGGTGGGATTGTAGACTGGTGCAGCCACTGTGGAGGTCAGTCTGGAGATTCCTCAAAAAGCTGGGTTTGGAAGTCCCACTTGACCCAGCTATTCCACTTCTATGCATATTCCCAGAAGAACTGAAAACATCATACCACAGTGATAAATGTGCACCCATGTTTATAGCAGCACAATTTGTAACAGCCAGATCTTGGAAACAACCTAAGTGCCCATCAACTGAGGAATGGATAAAAAATTTGTGGTATTTTTATACAGTGGAGTACTGCTCAGCTATAAAGAATTTATAAATAAATGGACACGACTTGAGACCATACTCATAAGCGAAATAAGCCAAACACATGTGTAAATACCGTATAGTCTCCCTAGTATGAGAGTTGGTAAGAGTATATAAGATTTTATGGTAATCATGATTTCCCATTTCATTGCTTTGAAGCCTTTAAATGTTCTCATTCATCATTTGGAATGGTTTTAATCTGTTTTGTTTGACTTTATTATGCATGATGGTATGAACAGCTGTTTTGAAGAAAACAAAGCATTATAGCAGCCATTGCTGATTTAATGCCATCTTCCTTAGAAGTCCTACCAGCTTCTACTCTGCTATTACCATCGGTTCTATCATGTTGTGTCTTATTGGGATTTTAGTATATGTGATAGTATAAACAAGTCTTTTTATTCAAAATGAGATATTATAGTAGCCATTGATCATAGTTATTTGGTTCAGAATGTCCTGTAATTCTTTCATTCTCTTGAACGGTTTTATACTATTGTGTTATGTTTTATATTATTGTATCTGAAACTATGCTCAACTGTAGCAAAGAAAAAGATATTTTGACAGCTACTGTTAATGTCAGGTTGTCTTATTGTAAAGTGTTATGTTGATTATGTTGTTCTGTTCTAATCTGCTTTGTTCTGCCCTTTTTTGTTTTATTCTCTTTAAAATAAAAAAAAAGGTAGTAAGAACTGTAGGAGTAATAAAACCCCAAATGCATAATTGCTACTGTAAAAGAGAGAGCAAAAGAAAGTGCTCTAAAGGATATAACTGCATGTATGTTTAAGTGTGGAAGATAGATGACCATACTACTGTTTTTGTTAGATTGTTGAGCAGAACTGTTAATAGTCTCACTGTTTGAATGTCTACTTTGTATGCTTTAATTTTGTAACTTGAACAACTGTTTCCAAGATGCCAGTATGTAATTTATCAACTAGTGATTTCTTAGTGGTTTTTTTTGTTGCTGTTGTTGTTGTTCTTCTTCTTCTCTTTTTTCCTTTGGAATTCTGTATTGTTGCTACCCTTTTTTCTGTTTTGTTTGTTTGGTTTTTTTTTTCTAAATAAAATTTTTTAAAAAAGGTTGTTAAATACAGTATGATCTAGCCCAGTGACAGAATATTATGTGGGCATGATGATGATGTAGTTTAAAATGTAGGTTACACAACAGTATTATTTGCAAAAACAGTTTCATAGTTATATTCTCTCTCTCTCTCTCTCTTCCTCTATACTGGCGATTGCCTCAGGACCTTTTCAATGAGCTACTTCCCAAGTCCATTTACTTTTTTTTTTTTTAATTTGAAAGAGAATAAAACAAAAGGGGGCAGTACAGAGCAGATCAGAACAGGACAACATAGGCAACACAGTACTTTACATTAAGTCAACTGGACATCAACAGTAGCTAACACCATATCTCTTACTCTGCTATAGTTGAGCATAGTTTCAAATACAATACTATCAAACATATCACAATAGTATAAAGCCATGCATAGAGTGAAAGAATTACAGGGCTTTCTGAACCGAATAACAGAAAATGATCAATGGGTACTATCATATCTCATTTTTGATAAAAAAAGAAAAAAATTTGTTTGAACTATCACACATATTCAAATTCCAATAAGACACAATGTGATAGATAGAACCAACGGTAGTAGAACAGAAAAAGCATGGTAGGACTTCTAAGAAGGATAATATTAAATCAGCAATAGCTGTCATAATGTTTTGTTTTCTTCAGAACAGCTATTAATATCATCACGTATGATATAGTCAAACAAAACAGGATAACACCATTCCAACTGATGATTTAAAACTTTGAAAGACTTCGAAGCTATGAGATGGGGACTCATGTATTTACTTTTTTTTTGACACAGAATTTCACTAAGTTTCCGAGTTATTCAGGGTAGGCTAGAACTTGTGATCGTATCTCAGTCCTCTTCAGTGCTGGGACTATAAGTGTGCATTTTGATGCCTGGTTTATGTTTATATTTTCCAAAGAAAATTAAGGAAGCATTTAATAGCAAAGGACCTAAGAAGTTACTTTTCATTTTCGTTTATCTGTATCTTCTGAATGCTCCTCAGTAACTACTTACTAAAGCAACAGGTAAAAGCGAAAATAAACTATACAAACATGGAAAAAGATGAAATATTCAGACTCACTCCAGTTTATCTCATCTTTAGATTTATCTACCTCTTCTAGAATTCTGCCACTAATTTCTATTTCTGCTTAATTAAGTCAAAAATCTTGGCTTGATATTGAAGATTGCTCTGGACATATCCCCACTTCTCTAACTCTCTGCTCCTCTGTTTCACATTCTTGATTATTGATAATTATGTGAACACTTGAAAGGTTTTGCTCCTACCACTGTCTGTTGAATTCTATGCATTTGTGAAGGACCAGATTGAGTGCTATTTTCTACAATGTGCTTGCTCACCTAGACTCTCATAATATTTTGCAGTAGTATACAACATTTATGATTTACTCTACGTTATTGTAGCTACATTTGTACATGGTTCATGTTCTCAAATTTGCTTCACATCATGGTCTATATTGTTTATATATTACTTCCCATATTTCTTGAATATTATCATGTGCTGCATACAAATTCTTGTTAATGTAATGAGCAATAAACTTATAAAGTTTGCTTTACTCATAAATTTTTAAATATAGTATTTTTTCATTAAACAATTCTTTTAACTGATGGTGTGCTTAAAATTCTTTTACTGCATCTAGTATCTGGATGGTCTGCAAGTCACCTAGTTACTTTGTGCTTTTTAGTTCTTCAGATGTAAGATTTTTAAAGAATTAAATGTGATAGTGTATGTAGAATGGCACATTGTAAGTACTCAATTAATTTAGAAAATTGTAATAATAATTGCCATATATCATAATTATTACTATTTTTGTTATTAACTTGTTGAAATCACCATATAAAAGTATCTTTTATTTAGAAATATTTATTTTTATTTAGACACAAATTACATAGTTTTCCTCTAATATATAGTTTTCTTCTAATGTATAGTAATATGCCTACAAGTTAAGGTAGTTAAGCCTTTACAAAAATAAATAGACCATGGGAAAGGAAAAAAGAAAGAAGGAAAAAGATTATAGATACAGATATACATACACAAGCTAGATAATTATACTACTCAATCTCTGTTGGTTCATCAGAAAGAATGGCATTGTTTGATCATTATTTTCATGCCTGTATCTTGTAATCTAAACAACTACTTTGAAGATAACCATACGCAATATATTAACCATTGCTAATCTCGTATTATTTTGTTTTGAAATTCTTTATCATTGTTTTTATTCTTCTCTCTTTTTAAAAATAAATGAGCCACCAAATCTTAATAGGTCAACACACTTTTATTCTTATCCAATTGGCAATGGCAGGAATGTTGTTGGGCTGCTCTTAATTTTAGCAGATGTTTCAAAGTTCCAGGCTGACTCAATTCTTCTTTCTTCAACACCTGGTTTATGAGGTTTGGCAAGTACTTCCAACTGTCATTGGGGAAAGATGAGAAAGAGATAAAGAGTGAGATGGAGAGGGAAAGGAAAACAGGGAGAGAAGAAATGATCACTGCAAACTGCATAGCAGATTGTCACGACTCAGGCCTGGAAGTGGTGTGTGACATTTCAACCCTCGTTCTGTTGGCCAGAACTTAGTTACATGGACCAACAAGACACAGAGATATTGTATAGGGTTCATCTTCAGCTGCACAGCTGTTTTCAGAAATAATTCTGAACTATAGATAGGAGGGAAGATCTTTGGGAGCTATTCTGTCCCATTATTTGAACTGTACTGTTGCTTATCGTTAAGTAATAGGAGTCAGACTGATTGAAATAAGAAGTCTAATCTGCTCTTTATTTCTAGCACTGCCCTCCTTATCTACTCTTTAAATTGGGCTACATTCAATCTTTCTACTTAAGTAGAGATGTAGATCCTGAAATTACACAGCTATGATTTGCTCCCTCCAACAAGGCCCCCTTATGCCCCAATAAAAGCATTAGTTATGATCTTATCAATGGATTAACCTAATGGTAGAGTTAGGACCCTTAGGATCCAACTTCTACAGAAGCATATCAGCTGGCAACTAAGGCAGCAACACAATGAGACTTTTGGGGAGACATTTTAGATAACAACCATAAAAATAAGATAGGTAGCTGTGTGTGGAGGAGTTGCGATCCATCTTTCTGTGGCAAGGGTGGCTATTAAAACGAAGGGCTTAATACTTTGTGGCAATAAAAAGAATTAGCTTTACAGGGCTGCTGAGTAATAAGCTTTTCTACAATAAACCATAGGTAAAAGTTTTCCCGAGAGTAAGAAACTAAAATGTACAGTTAGGAAGGAGACCTTTTAGTATTTTCAATTAAGATTTTTGTAGAAGTAATACTTTATTACATTAAAAATGCTCTAAATAACTATTTTTTTTACAACCACGTGTTAGTAATCAGTGCCTACAGCAACGTTTTTTCCTACAGCAAAGTTAAAGTTTTATGACAAATGTTTTGAAACTTGGTCTCTTTACATTTGTGCCAGCCACTGAAAGAATAGTCTGCGTGTTAAGGTAGCTCAGTGAAAAAGCAAGTATACCTGAAGAACAATAACTGTTATTGATACATACCATATGTAAGACAGATTTTAAGTGATTTGCTTATGTCTCCTAATCCTATATGATAGATGTTATTCTAATACTGTTTTAAAGATAAGGAATATATCATATCTACCACTGTCTTTAAATAAAACTGAAGGTCAGAGTGGTTAAATAACTTGCCCAAGACTAGCTAATAAATGTTAAGGCTGTGATATAATCCAGGCAGCCTGACTTTGGAGATTACACACTGAGCCCTGTGCTGTTTTCCTTGCGCAGTGTGATCTTGCACACATCCACGCACCCACGCGCACACTTTTAAGCTACATGCTTTCCCCAAGCTATAAACTTGCGTGTCACCTGTAATGCATCCGTTTCACATAACCATCATTTCGAGAGATCTTTACCAGACTTCCTTTCTATTTTCATATCATTACTCATTCACTGCTGTCTGTATTCAATAAACATTTACAAAGTTGTGCTGTAGGAACTGTATAAGGAAGTGGGAATACTGTGACAACATTAATCTCATCAATTCCATTCTTTCCCACCTGAAACCCATTTTGCATTGCACCCCCCCAGACCAAGTCCTTCAATTTTGCTTTCATCGGGAAATCTGAGCTCTGCTGCCTAAACCTGAAGGTTCTTAAAACACCAAGCCAGGGCTGGGTATTTAGCTCAGCAGCACAAGTGCCTGCCTTGCAAGCACTGATCTTTGGTTCCATGCCTTTGTATATTGTTTTGCTCATTATCTTATCCAAATCGTACTTGGCTTTTAATGGATATTTTTCCTGTGGACTATCTTCCAGACTTGGGCCGTGAACGATACATTCAAGTCCACGCACATACAATTATATGCCATTTTTCTAATTGGCATACATTTATACAAAAGTATCAAGGACAATAGTAAAAAATAATACAAATTTCCTGTGAAAGCACAACTGAATATGGGGAGAACCAAACTTCTTCTCCTCCTCCATTGCCCTTAGTAACCAATGTCAAAAGTCTATTCCTCCATGTTTTTCCATTATATACTCTGATTTTAAGAATGATGGCTTATATATGTTTGTAGTTAGTGCTGTTCATTTCTGGGTCAAGTAACAATAAATAATTGAATATATTAATTTACCATCACCAAATTTATTAATATACTAATATATTAATTTACTGTCCAAAATGAAGATGTTGGAACTTTAGGGTAAACTGGTATAGTTCTTGAGTCTCTGAATAGCTTATGTTCAGGCTAAAATGTATTAATGATTTGTACTTACTGATGGATATCTCTGTTAGAAGGTAAATTATGCCATTTCAACATTATTCCAAAAATAATTTCCTATTTCTACAAATATATATTCATTCTAGAAATTCAGAAAATAACTCCCTGGGGCATCTTGAGGGACATATTCTACACAAAACAATTACTTAACATGGTCATGATATTATCATGATCATCTATCCTATAATATTAAATATTAGACAATGTAATTTCATATATAAGCAATAAATATTTAAAAACAATTACTTGGCAAAAATTGTAAATATACATTGAATGTATTTTTAATGCAAAGATTAGTAAGTATATTACCTTAAATCTAATAGTAGATAAACTAAATACTCATTGAAATTTTAATTTTTTGAGTAAAATTGAATCTTTACATCTATACATACGTGTCACAGGTCTTAGCTGTATTCTCATCATTTAATTTCATCAGAAGCTTTCTTTTACATGAAATTAATAGGGTATTCTTCTAACTTGGTTGTTTGTTGGCATTTGAAAATCAACAAAAGACTTTATAATATCTGCTTCCCTTCTTGTTTATCAAGGCTTTATGTTAAAACAATAAAAGTTTTATTGCATCAACAAGATATACACCAAAATAATGGGTAATTCACAAACAAGTTTAATGAAGAACATTTTACAAAATACTTACTCTGGTACACATTTGAATTTACTTTTCTAAAATCAGAACTTTTATTGACAATAAAACCTACCACGTCATTTTTAATATAATACATTAGTCACACTATATATTACCATTTTCATCATATATACATATATATGCACTTACTTATGGACTTACACAAATGCATTGCTAACTTTGTATAAGGGATGCTGTTGGCATTTTTGTTATAGTCTAATTATACTTTTAGAATGTTTGGTTGCATATGAATGCACATAGTGAGGTTTGTCTTGCTGTTTTAGATTACTGGGTTATTTTTATGTAGAGCTATGAATACTATAAAAATAGTGCCATTGGAATTTGACAATTTTGTATGAGTCTTGGTTCTTCCAGTTATAAGATGCATGATGTTAGCTAAGTTACTTAACTTCTGCACATCTCAATTTCCTCACCTGAGTAGGAATAGTGATAGTAAGAATAATGATAGGTACAAGAGCAAAAGGTTAATACAAAGCTTAAGTGAGAGCATAGATATAAAATACTTAGAAATCACTTAAAAGAATGGGATTTAGAAGATGCTTCAAAGATGTTAGAATTTATTAATTTTTAAAAGACTTCAAGGAATAGTGACCACAAGTTTCTGTAGAAACTTTTTTCATAGGCGCTTAGCTAGACTCAAGGACTGTGATTAAGATGTATTATTTAAATGAATGCCAAAAATCATTGTGTTACAAGATGAATTTATTGGTTATATTCTGCTCCAATCTTTACCTAATCCACTTTTGGATAGTGTTAGCCTATACATGTAAGTAGGAACTAGTTGAGGTATACTCCTTCTAGCTCTATCTCATGAAAATTAAGGAGACAGTGCCTGCTGAGCTACTTCAGGTTTTCTTGAATTTGAAGTGGTAAGCAGTGCAAACTATTGACAAACATGCTTATCTGTGCTTATAATTATTAACAGATGCAGGCCAGGATATAGTTCAGCGGCACAAGCACTTGCCTGACAAGCGCAATTCCTGGTATCAAAGTTCAATTCCTGGTATCAAAAATGAAAAATTATTAAAGATGTATTTGAAGATAGATCCAATATCTTATATATTAGCAACATTGATTGTGAGTTGGACACTTGCATCAGTTATTTGTCAAATATTGAAGAGTTATAAGTGAACAATGTGAGTCATAAAGTTTTTAAATTTAAAATAGGAAAAATCACTACATAATTGTCTTGACCTGGATGTCAGATTGTGAGCTGATACTCTAGGTCTCAGAAGAATCTTGTGGCCTTCGAAGGTGATACGCATTTTGACTGAGAAACTTTGAAGAATTGCACTGATTTCAATACTATTTTTCAGTTTACTGAATGAATAAGATGGTAGAATTATTATGAATATTAAAAGAATTATATGTTAGATAATTAAAACCATTCTTGTCACATGGGGATTAATACATAAAACACGACAATGATTGTTGTTTTTATTATTTAAAATATATATTTTGTCATTCCAAAATGGGCATTGTGGCATGTGCCTATAATCCCGGCATTCAGAAGGCTGAGACATCATGAGTTTGAGGCCATGCTGGACTACATAAGTGAGTTCAAGGCCAGCCTACACTATATAGTAAGACCCTGCCTAAAAAACAAACAAACAAACAAACAAGCAAACCTATTTTGTCTTTTAGCAGTTTCTAATAAGAATATGGTTTATCTTACTTAATATATATACTCTATTTTTGTTCATTTAATGGTTTACAGCAGCAAATCTCTTTAGGATTCATAGCTCCCAAATAATTTATTAAGATTTTAAAAATTGATGCAAATATTAATTTAAGTAAGTCAATGACTTATAGTCTTGTAATAGAGAATTGAGTCATTTCAAGAAATTGTATTTATGTCATGTCAAATATTATGTTAGTATAAGGATGATTGGTCCTAAATAGAAAGGGACTTAGACTAACATTTTTATCCATAACATACACTATTTACTAACATACCCTATTGCTTTTAATTATAAATTCTCATGTAGTATACATGCGAGGACCAGAACATCACTACTTAAAGATGGGACCAAAGCAGGTTGTAGAAGTCCATCTTATATGAAAATTGGATATTGTTTTGTGCTACTGTATAGTTAATTTTATCACATTGCTAGCAGTGATTCTTTTACATTTTCTGTACTGTTGAATGCTAGAATTGGAATTTCAAGTGACTTCTCCTGTAATCAAAAATTTCCAACTAACACAAATTTGAACTTTAGAATAGAAATAACTGACATCCTTATTGGAAATCTTGTCAGTTATTTGATATGTTTTTATTATCATTTTGCTTATCTCATCGATACTTACGTATTCTTTGGATAAAAGTATCGGTTAGATTTATTTTCCTGAAGAAAAATATTACATAATTGTTTTCTTTATGATACTACTTTTTTGGAAATGGAATATATTGTTTTTCATTGTCCAGAAACTACTATTAAGGAAGCCTACAACTTTAAAGTTACAAAACTTGTAATATTGAAACAACACCTGCAAGGAGCTCTATGACACTGAAAATAACCAGCCCAGTGGATTCCTTGGAGGCATTCTTCACAACTGTCATGTTCTACAGTGATCTTTGCTGTGTTCACAGGGTCTTACAGTAAGAGCATGATAAATGGCATCTCATTAACTTTTATCTCTTTTGCTCCATGCAGAGTCTATTTTTGACCCTATGACTCATAAGTGTTCTCTTGAAGGTCAGAAAAGAACTTTTCTCCATAAGGGTCCTCCATACCCTTTCTGAAGCATTTTACACTGTTGCCCACAATGTCTTTCTTTAAGCTGTGTCCCATTTATCTCTGTCCCTGGCATTATCTTGCTTTTCTTGCATTGCTGAGCATTAGTTCCCTTTCGCTGTCCCTCCTCCTCTCTTTAAAAACTCCAGTTCTTAGCGTTGCTCATAACCTTCTTACTCTTGAAACTCCACACATTTTCACCATTGTAGCAAATTACTTCCTGACGGTCACGCCAATGAGCTTCCTGAGTTTTGCCCCATATTTGCAAATGGTGATGGGCTTGTTGCCCAACATGAGGTGTCATCAATTCAATAGGTCTGAATAAATCCTATCTTGTTCGCCTGATTTCTGTTATTGAATTGAGGGCTTTCAGTTGCAGCTTCTCCCTAATAAATATAAATTTCAAGAAGCTGTCAAATTTAGCTTCTGAAAACTAAGTTCCAACTATATAGCTCCTTTCTTCATCCCATTTTAAACCTAGAGTATAGTTGCCAACCAAGAATATAACCAACTTCTTAAAATTATAATGAAGATTAAAACAAACGTCATAGGTAAGGGTGACTACCATTATATTTGGCACATAGATAGTCAATGTATTATTCTTTTTTAAAAAATAATTTTATTTAAAGAGAAAAAAACAAAACAAAACAAAACAATAAAGGGTAGCAACAATACAGTATTCCAAGGAAAAAAGGAAAAGAACAACAACAAAAAAACTTAAGAAATTATGACAAATTACATACTGACTTCTTGGAAATAGTTCAATTTACAAAGTTAAAACATGTAAAGTAGACATTCAAACAGTGAGACTGTTAACAGTTCTGCTCCACAACCTGACAAAAACAGCAATATGGTCATCCATCTTACCCATGCAAATATACATGCAATTATATCAAAAGGGTAGAATTAAACACAACAAAACAGAGCAGAGTGGATCACAAGAAAGCAATGTAAGAGACAAAAATTTCAAAACTAGGCAATCGGAGATATTCACTCTCTATCATGTTGACTCTTGTTTTCTTCCAAATAGTTGTCCATATTGTCAAATACAGGGAATTCACATGAAACAACCTAGTATGGAATTGATCTGAGCAGGACGAGGAGGGCATTTCAGGTCTTCAAGACCAGACATTAGGGAAGCCAAGAATGGCTGTCATAGTGTCTCTCATTCTCCTCAAAACAGCTGTCCATACCTTAATGTGTGTTGAACTTAAACAAGGCAAAGCGAGCTAAGATCACTTTGAACAAAAAGTGATAGCTTTGCTGGACTTCACATCATGACATTATGGAGTCAGCACTGGGTATTGTAGTGTCTCTTTTTCTTAAAAGTAGTTGTTCATTTCAACAAGTGTTATATGGTTGGTTCTCGTGAACTGTTTATAAGCTCTATACATGCATGAGTCTCTACTTGTAAATCTATCATTTCTGTTAGCAGGAAAAAAAAAACAAAGCAAGATAAAACAAAACATTTCCTAGAAAAGCATGAGGCAAAAAAGTCACATAAAACCGCAATACAAGGTGATCTACAATGGTTACCATGGTGTCTCAACAGTGTAACAACATTAATAAAAATGAAGCATTGGAGATATTATAAGACTTCAAAAGCAAGTACTCATCAAAGCAGAGTGGGTATCTTAGTGAATCTTGTCATCTTCAGTGTAGTTGCCTATACTCTTAGACTTGATGCTATCAATCATAACAGATTTAAATAAAATTAGTCAATACAAAGTAGCAATCTAACAAACCAGATTCAAATAAGATCAGTCATAATAAGGCAGTATAAGTTATAAAGGGCTTCAGATTAAGTTGATAGGAAAATTAGGGATGATTACCATAATATGTCCTCTTATTTTTGGTATAGCTGACTATGTCCTCAAGTCTAGTGTAAGTAGACAAACTGGAACAGCACATAATTCATCCAAGTAGAGTGGTGAGAATAATGTAAATTTTAAATCTTGTTACCCAATTAACAATATCCTCTGCCTCCCTTTTTTAGATAGTTCCTCCCCTTTCACTCCCATGGGGTGCACTGCTTGTTTTGGGTCCCCCTGCCTCCCTATATAGAGCAGCTCAATGGACCCTATCTCCTGATCTACTCTGCCTGTGTTTCTCTCTGTTAGCATTTTGAGGCCCTCTATACTAGAGATTATAGCCAATCTTCTCTGCCTCATTTCTGCTATTCTGTTTTTCTGCCATTGATAGTCTATTTTTCTCTTCCAGTCCACTGTCTGCCTCGTTCCCTGAGGCCTCTCTGCCACTGTCCCTGAAATTCTCATATTCTTGTTCTCTCTCCCTAGAATGTCCTTCAGTATTTTTTGTAGGGTTGGACTGGTGGTCACAAATTCTCCTAGTTTCTCTTTGTCATGGAAGCATCTTTTTTCTCCATTGATTTCTAGAGAGAGTTTTGCAGGATACATCAATTTGGGCTGGAGATTGTTCTCCTTCAGTGCTTGAATTACTTTACTGCAAGCTCTTCTTGACCTGATGGTCTGTGTCAAGAAGTCTGCCGTGATTTTGATGGGTTTTCCTTTATAGGTGATCTGTTTCTTTTCTCTGATGGCTTTTAATATTCTGTTCTTATATTGAATTTCTGGGATCTTGTTTATTATGTGTCTAGGTGTAGCTCTGTTTGGGTTGTAGGTGGCTGGAGTTCTATATGCTTCATACCTCTGCATATCATTTATTTTTTCTATGCTTGGTAAATTTTCCTTAATAATTTCTGTGAATAGCCTTTGTAATTCCTCTGGTTTGATTCCTGCTTCTTCATTCGCATACTTTATTCTTAAGTTATAGATCCTCTTGTCATCTTCCAGTCTTTGTATCTTTACTGCCTGCTCCCTTGTTATTTTTAAGAGATCTTCCCTTTCATGACCCCACATTGCAAACCTGTGTTCAATTTTTGATAGTCTATCTTTGGTTTCTTTCAAGCAGTTTTGCCAGGTTTCTATGGAGTCTTTAGCTTCCTGATTATCTCTTTGAATCTGCTTCATGAATTCTAGGTTTTTCCTGAATTATTCATTAAATTTTTCTCTCCATTTGTGTTCCTCCATTCTTCTGTCTGTGTCTTCTTGAGAGGTGCCCAGCTCTTCTTTTATTAATCTACTCATCTCTTGTTTAATTTGAATTAATATTTAAGTTTTGGTCCCGCTTACGAGGTCCTGAAGATATCTCTTTATGTCCGCTAACGCTGTGTTTGATGTTGCATTTTTGCTGCCATCAATCTCTTTTGTATTTACCTCTCCTGGATCAATGTTCTCAGGGTTGGGGGCTGGGAGTTGTTTCTTATTTCTCCCTTTCGTCATGTTTTTGGTTCCTTCCATACAAGTGTACAGTGTAATGCCCAGACCCTTTTCTTGTTGATTAAGGCTCCTCTAGAGGGCACAGGCTAGGAGCTTTAGCCCTCTTCAATAGGGTATCAGAGATTAGAGTTCACCCATGGGCAGTGTGCACTAGCTCCTCCCTTCGGGGCCAGTCAACCTTTGCAGGCCTTCACTGCGTCAGTGTGCACTGATCTCAGGGAAGTAATATTGAAGCAACTCACTGGGTCCTCACCAGGGGCACGGCCTAGTCCAAGCAGATTCCACCTATCTGCTTGGCAAGGGGTGCAACCAGCTGAAGCCACTTCCTTATGGAGTTAGGTCTGTCCTGCCCAAATCCAACATGTCATCCAGTCAGTTTCCCCTTTCCCATCGGAGGGTCTTATTCCCATCACTAACCGCATGTTGATGCTGGTCCCCGCGAACTGCAGGGCTCCCCGAACTCTGACTTCAGCTCGGCTGCGGTGGGAATTCACAGTGTCTCTGGGTGGTTCGAGTGCAGGGCCAGTCTGGGCAACCTGCACACAGGGGTGTTCAGTCTGCACTCTGGCGGCTCAAGCCAGTCGCTTCGGTGAGGATCGCTTGTTCAGGTTGGGCAGGAATTCAGGTGGCTTGAGGCGGCGCTGTGCTCGCTGATCTTAGCTTCTCTAATGGTAGTCCCAGGACCTCATATTCCAGCGGTTTTTTGCACTTTAGTTTTTTCCTGGGTTGCGAGAGTCCATCTCTATCTGTTTGGGTCACTCCAGGGTGTTTTATTCTGGCATTTGAGCTGTCGCTCTCAGAGAGGGTCTCTCTCCTGCTACCTACCAGTCCGCCATCTTGTCTTCCTCCTCAGTCAATGTATTATTCATAAGTGTCATTTAAATCAATGCTTTGATATCATTCTAGTTAGTATTCATATACAAATTTCCGTTACCTCATTACCATTGTAGATGAGGTATATATTTCTGAAAAATAGAACTTGCTTGATTTCATGTTATAATAAATTGGAAATAATAGGAAGATTAATAGTTTAATAATAATAATGGTAATAGTAATGATAAATATTTTCCTAGAATTTAAGAAAACTAGAACACCAAGGTCATCTGCTTTTCCTAGAATTTAAGAAAATTAGAACACCAAGGTTTATGTAGATGTTGCTACTTGGATAAGCACCCGCACTTGTAGATTTTCAACTTGTCATCTCTATATCAGAGACATGAAATAATTTTCTGTGTGCAAATAAGAGGGTAATGGTGCGTGTTGGACAAAAGTCTTACCTCAGCAGGGCTGTGCATCCTTTGCCTCTTGTGTGGACTCTGTGCTTTACCTCAACTCTCACTCGTGTTCCTTTCATATATGTTTTAAAATACAACTGACCCTAAGACAGGACCACATTTTCAATGACAAAGATTAAATGTTTGAGAACACTTATTGTGTGACTGCTTCCCCAAAGTTAAAACAATATACTTCTATGCACTGAATTAGAAACAGTATACTATTAATTTTTGGTGGAAAAAGAAACAGAAACAAACGTATGCTGTGAGAATCATTAAGATTCTGTAATACCAGTCTCCACCCTCAAAGTATTCTTATCTATCACATGAGTTTAAAAGTGGAAAGTGCATTTTATTCTCACAAGTTGATAATAAAGCATATGTGCAAATTTGATATGTCATTAGAGACCCAGTAGAGTTCAGGATATAGGAGATGCATTTTCTATCTGCTCCTGATTCTTGAAAGCTATCATACAGTGTGCTGCCTCAACCTAGGTTCACAGCATTGGCAGTCGGCCAAATGAAGAAAAAATGACAGATAAAAATCATGGTACTTTTTTTGAAGCATTATATAATCTATTATCTTATATATCATTCCATAGAATATTTTAAATATCTCATGTAGTTTAGTAGATCTCTTTATCACTTATCTTTCATATATTTCTCTAAGACACTTAACAGTATCATATGTAAATATGCAAGATATTTGCATTTTGATGGTGGTCCTATTGATCCTAATTTCTTATCCAGTTTCATTTTTCCCTCACTGCACACATATTCTTACTGTCCCCTTTATAGAAGCATTATGCCCTAAAATGAGCTACAGTACATACAATGGAACAATGTTCTGCTTTAAAACGGAAGGAAATTTTCATACATGCTACAAACATGAATCTTGAAGATATTTTTTGCTAAGTGAACAAAAAGACAAATGCTGCGTGATTTCACTTTAATTTAAAACTCATAGAGACAGAAAGTAGAAGGATGGCTGCCAGGAGTTGAAAAGAGAGTTACAGGGAGTTGTTTATTAGGTAAGTTCAATGGAGAATTTCAGTTATGGAAGATGAATAAATTCTGGAGAGGGATGGTAGTGATTATTACTTAACGAAAGGAATGCGCCTAATATCACAGAACTGAGTGCTCACTGTGGTCAAACAGTAAATTTTATGTGACTTATAACTTGTCTTGAGAAAGTAAAATAAGTAATATTATCAAGAAAAGTGTCCTTCAAACAGAAGGACACTGTATTAGCTCATCACCAAAGCAGTTAAGGAGATTATGATAAGCATTTAAACAAAACCAGAAACGGAATAGAACAGAGTCAAACACAAGTGCTTTGCACACTGTAGGAGTAAACTCTTCAAATTTTTGTTCCAAGATAGTTTAGCCAATTGGCATTGGAATGGTGTTTATGTAGCTGTGTGTGGCTGATGTCTTTGGTTTATGTCCTAATTTGGTAGACTGATGTTCTGAGACACTAGTTATAAAGTATTTTGAAAATCATCTCTGTGTATATAGATGTCAGATCATGTTATGAATATATCTTTTTCTGCAGTTGATGTTCAAAATAGTAAATACAAAAACACCTTGCAGGAAAAAATATAACTGACTGGCAGCGAAATCTTGATTAAACAAATCCAAGGTATCACTTCCCAGCACATACTGGCTACTTCAACTGCAGCCCTGGCAATAGAATTTTATCTGTCTCTGTGACTGTGAAAGAGGTCTTCACTTTTTGGAAGACGAGATTGACAGTTTAGAGGAATGTCTTCACCAGTGCCAAAACACTGAGTGAACAAAATGAGTCTCTGTTAATCCAAGGGACCAATGTTAGATGGCTGAAAATTGGCAAGGTCCTGGAGTGTCTACATGGGAAACTCCATCTGCAGTTTTATGTTTTAGGGTTTTCCCCCATACTTTTGTGCCCAGCTAGTTGAGACTGATTTGCCATGTAATTCATCTAAACATTTTCCTGACGCAGCAGTTATAAATTCATCCAAATTTCCGACGCAGTTTTTGACCAGTGCCCTCAGATTACTTGGGGCTTAATTTTACTGGGTCATTTGTACATAGCTCCCTAGAGAATGTTAGTATTTTAGTTTTCCTTGAGTTTTTCCCAAAGGACCGAAAGTCTTCTTTCACAGATGGCAGTTACTGGCGGCTAGCAGGCAAGCTGATGGATGAAATTCTTTTTCTTTTGGCACTGTTCAGTGGAGCATTCTCGGCAGTATAGCAATGGCAAACTATTCATTAGCCTAGCTTTTAAAAGCTACTAGAGTCGCTGCTGGTAAGTGATGCTGTGTGAACTCTGCTTACCCTTCCACATGCCATTGAACTAAATAGGTTAATTGCTCAGGGGACTCAGCTCCTCCAAGGTGACTAGTTTAGCATATGTGTAGGAAACTCTTACTGAGAATTACTCCTGTGAATTTACAGCTGCTCTCTCTGGTATTCGTAGTGTGATGATGAGTTTTTAAACAGTTATTTGAGAGAGGCACAATCTCTTTACTTGTACTTCCTGCTAGTTGACAGATACGCGTTTGTATCCATGCTGAACTTATAGTCACTAAATTCCAGGTTTACAAAGATCCCATATGATTTCCCATCATCTGGGAACAAGGGGGCACTTCACAAGATTGTTCAGCTTTAAATTTAACACAAGTTGAAGGAAGATATTATTTTCCTGTCTATTACAAAGTAAAATAACTGGATTTAAAGCTGCTAAAGTATCAAAACTTTCTATGTCAAAGCACAATCTGAATAGTAACAGGATTCAAAACTCATTTCATGAGTTAGATTTTTCTATCTGAGTAAGAAGTTCTTTCAGAGATTTTTGAGAGCAGAGCCATAACACTTTTACTTGCTTTTTTCTATTTTTAAAATGTCTCCTTCTTGCCTCTTCCTATCTCACCATAGCTAGGAGTTCCTAGGCAACCAGTGGTCTTCTTTCTGTTTTATTGATCATTTTGCATGTTTAAGAATTTTATATAAGTAGAATAATATATATTCTTTTTAAATTTGGCATCCTACACTTAGAATAACTACTTGAGATATATCCATGTTGTAATTGCGTCAATAATTCATCTTGTTTTATTGTTCAGTAGAAATACATTATTATATGGTTATAGTAAAATGTTTCTACACATTTACAGTTGGATAGTCACTTGGGTTGTTTCTGGCATTGGTTTTCCTCAAGTCTTATCTATCTGTTGTAAATAACTGTTCACAATTCTTTGTTTAGACATATGTCCTCATTTCATTTGTGAAAATACCCAGGATCTGAATGAGGTATATGGTTGATTTATACTTAGTGCTTTAAAACTTGCCAAAGTACTTTTCAAAGTGATCTATTTTTATTCGCTCCCTAAGATCACTTGACTCAGTGAGACTTTTAATTTTAGCAGTTTTAACAGGTATTTTCATATATGTGTGATTCTATTTCTGAACACTTTATGTTCCATTCATCTATTTGTCTATCTTCCTATCAGTGCCAGGGAGTCTTCATCATTCTAGATTTGTAATAAATACTGAAATCAAGAAGTAGCAACTGTGTTTTCATTTTTCAAAGTTGGCTGGAAAATTCTGGAAATTTTGTATTTCTGTAAGAATTTTAGAAGCTGTTTATGAAATTTAACGACTTTGCCTGCTGAGTTTTTGGTGTTTATTTGGAATGTATTTGGGCTAACAAGCAGCAATGAGGAGAGCTGACATTACAATATTAAGTGCTCTGATCTTTGAGCAAAATATATCCATTGTTTTGAAGCTTCTTTAATTTCTTTTTCACTATTTTACTATTTTAAGTGTACAGACCTTGAACATCTTTTCTCAAATTTACTTCTACAGTATTTCATATTTTGTCACTATTTTAGATAATACTTTTAACATTTTCAATTTTAAATTACTTGCTGCCCATGTATAGACATATCATTGAGTTTTGCACATGGGTATTTTTTCCTGTGACCTTCCTAGATCATTGTGTCTTTTCTATAGATCTCATAGGATTTTGTACACAGGTGATGATGTCAGAAATGCTGCTTCCATTTCAATTTTGATGGTTTTATGTCTTCATCTTGACTGATTGGATAAGTCAAAATTTCCATAAAATGTTAAAGTGGTAAAAATAGACACCTTTCTCTGATCTGAGAGAAAGTATTCAATCTCTCAAACTTGCGTATGATATTAGGAGTTTTTTCATAAATATCTTTATTAAGTTTAGGAGGTCGTGTTCTATTGTTATTTTAGTGAGAGAGGTTATCCTGAATAGATGTTGAATATTGTCAAATGTTCTGTATTTAGTGAGATTTTTCATACAAATTTAGTTTATTAATGTGACCAATTATATTGTAATATTTTCTTATGAAATGTCAGGACTTTGTCACTCTTATTTGTCTTTATTTTGTTAAAATTGTGTTTTGAATATATTTTGTCTTCATTTTGCTAAAATTTTATGTTTATTTTTTATGTTTTTAAAATAAGCTATTATGGTTTTTAGATCCTGGTTATGCTGGGTTGAATAAATTGAGAACCATTTCTTTTCTATTTTTTTGAGAGTTTGGGTAGAATTATTATTTTACTTAACTTTTTTTTGTTTTAGAACAAATAAATGAAGCCATCTGAGTCTACAGTTTTCACTTGGAGAAGAACGCTAATGATGGTCTACTTGAATTGTCCAGTCCTTCTTGAGTGATGTTTAGATTGTTTTTCACTGAATTTGTCCATTTATTATCATTCTTTTTATATTTTTTATCTATCATATGTGTAGAGAGTTCACTTCTTATTTTCTTTATAGGTAAATGTTTTTTTCCACATTTGTCCTTGTTTACTCTGGATAGAAGTTTATGACTTTCACTGAGTTCTCAAAGAATCAGCTTTGGTTTTATTGATATTTATTTTTCTCTCTTTTCTAGTTCAGTGGTTTTAATGCTGATCTTTATTATTTTGACTCTTTTGCTTACCTTGAGCTTAATTTTCTCTTTTTATAATTTCTTAAGATGAAAGTTTAGGTCATTCATTTGATATCCTTGTTCTATAAAATATACATGCATAGTGCTAATTTCTATCATATTCTTCTAATTTTTGTTTAAAAGTTGAGTTAAAAACAAATTTTAAACTTATTTCAGCACTGAATCTTTTTGAAGTGGTCTAGAATATGTTTTTTTTTTTTTTGGTGTTTTATGTGCCCTAAAATAATGCTTAATCATATCTGCTGCTTGGTAATATTTTCTTTCAGTTTCAATCAGGTGAAGTTTATGCATAGTTGATATTTTTGAAATACTTTATATCCTTGATGTTTTTATAAATTTTCTTTCAATCATTGAGAAAGAAGAACTTAATCCATGACTATGATAGTGACTTTATTCTTCCTTGCAGTTATCTCATTTTTTCTTTTGTAATTATATTATTCAGTGCATAAACATTCAAGATTATTATTGTTGATGAGGTGAACACCTTATCCTTGTTCATATTCTTTTTATAACTGTTGCTCTCTTTACAGTGAAAGGAATTTTGTTTGAAATTGATATACTAACACCGACTTTATTTATTTACTTACTAATTTCTACCAGCAATTGAACTCAGAACCTTGTGCTTGCCAGGCAGGCATTTGTGCCACTGAGCTATATCCCTGGCCTCACACCAACTTTTTGATAATTGCTTGGATGTTTATCCTTTTGTTTTATTTTACCCTATTTTTTTAAACATGGAGTGTTGATTTCTTTAAGCAGCAAATAGACTTACAGAGGATCAGCTAGAGTTCACATCCCACACCTTCCTATGAGGCTTCTTGATATGGTTCACAGTGCTAGCTGATCTGGGTACTGGGTTACTCTTCTAATAAGAAAGTAATCTCTCAGATCTTCTGCCGTCACCCTAACTTCAAATGAAGTGGGGCCATTCTACTGCATCAGTAACTTCCATTTGACTTCTGAACTGTTTCTGGAGGATGGACTTATTTACAAACTGTCCAAAGGAAGTTGATTGTGATCTTTCTTTCTACCCTCTTTCTTTTCTCTTTTCCAGAAAAAGCCTCAGTTTCTCAAGAGAAACCATGGATTCACAAATCTTGGTGAGGGACACTATGCTATTTTCAAAAATTTCTGATGATCTTTTTTAAGAGTTCTGATTTCCATT
Source organism: Dolichotis patagonum (assembly GCA_004027295.1). NCBI lineage: Eukaryota > Metazoa > Chordata > Mammalia > Rodentia > Caviidae > Dolichotis > Dolichotis patagonum. The sequence continues at coordinate 281,219 of PVJX010000150.1, read as the reverse complement.
TCATCTTCATATAAAAATGATCTTAAGCCGACTATCTTGTGTTCTTTGAGTAATACTCCCAATCTAATCTTCTCTGACTAAATGAACTATTATCAAAAGTTGGTAGAGAATAAAACTTACCGGGTAGGTGTATAGCGGGAGGGCAGGGCTTCTTTCCAGATCCTTGGTTTTCTGAAAAAAAAAAAAAATTAGACAAGACACAGAAAAGGCAGTGAGGATACAGATTTGGTGAAGACAGGAAAAGTACATGCTACAGGGTAAGAATGGGCCAGAGAAGAAGCCTCAGATTGGCTTTAGGGATGGAGGGAAAGGGATGTTTATTGTCCAAAATACCTGGATTGGCTCCAACCTCATGTAAGATGGCATTGTGACAATTATCTTGTCAAAAGCTTAGGTGGCCCCATGCCAGATGTAAATTGTTCTCTTGAAAACCTGGCTTGTCCTCTCACCAGATGTAAATAAAGGTTCAAGAAGAGCATCCTTTGGTTGCTTGCGCCTCTACATAAATGGAAGTTTGGAAATAGTGTCTCCTGATTCAGCCTGCAAAAGCAGCATATTCAAGTGAAGGTTTAGAAATAGTTCTGATTGGTCCCATGTACAGTGTTCAGGAGCCATAAATCTGGAGTCATTTTGGGCCCTGTATTCTGGGTATGTCTTTTTAAGGAAATATTTCTCTAAACTGGTGAGCTGTGGGTTTCCATGACTTCTGACACATTTTGCTCCATGGATTGCCTGTTTTGCAGTGGCCCTAATCTTCTACCCCAAAACTACATAATTATTATAGGAAATACTTCTTCTCCCCTTAATAAAATTGCATTTAAAAATGTAAATACAGGGCACTGAAATTTATGGATTATAGTGGAGTTGTTGATCTTTCTTGGGATGTAAGAGTTCCAATTGTAAGGCTTGATTTGGATGTGACTCTCCCAGTACCCAACCTGTCTGCCAGCAGAGGCATTGTTTTCAGTTCAGCACCAGCCCTCTAAGCAAACACAGGATGCCATAAAAGAGATAGGATGGAGTCTTCCAATCATCCAGACATCTGAAGATATCCAAATATTTACATCAAACACCTCAAGGACTTTGCCCACTGAGACATTAGCATCCAGAGGACTTGGACTGTTGACGTTTACTAAGATCTTCCCACCTAAGGTTCCTTGTCTTCTTTCAGGTCCTACAAAAAAGCCTGCTTCTCTTTGCTCCCTACAGATGGCCTTTTTACCCTCTCTGCCTGCACAGGTGCAATAAATTCCACACCATGTTGCCTTTACATAAGCCTTTGGTCTCAGCCATTCTCTGCTTCTCGCCATTCCTTACCTCTGGAGCTGAAACCTGGGACGCAGACAAGGCCTTTCTGGAGGGCTTTTAGCTCTCTTGAACCTCCCTCCCCTCAACTGAGACCACTTGGAGACATCCTCTGACCTTGATCCCTACAATTCCTACCGTTTCTGCCATTCCAGGTCTAACCAGGCATTTCAGATTGAGGAGCTTACCTGCAATCTCTGTCTCACTCATTAACTCTGTTTCCTCTTCTCTGCCTGCTTTTTACTTTCCCCTATAAAGTCAGAGAGAGGCTCACCCTATTTTTCATGCTTTTTAAACTCCAGCACTGGTCTCTAAAAGCACCCCAGGGAAGGCTGCTTCTCTTTAGCTTCTGACCAACCACAAAGACATATGCCTTGCTCAGTTGCTCAGGTTTATAGCTTTGGGCCCTGATTGGAGATGTCTACCAGAGACCCAGTTGCTCTCCCAAAGCTTGCTCTGTACTGCAGTGGGAAACCATCCATCTTCCATCCTCCTCCTTTCCCCCTCTAGTTTGCCTCCTGTAGAATCTCAAACCTCTCTGCCTGTCTCCTCATCCGAAGCCCGAATGGCTGATCTTGTTCTGTAATGCAGCATGATCAAGCTTTCTGCTGGACAATGGCTCTTGGTGACCTGAGCATGGTACTTTTGATTTTTCCATTTTACAGAATAACAAGTAATTAACAGGAGATGAATTTGATTTCATTTCTTGATTGCTGAATTATAGTAGGTAATCATGATTATCATTCAAGTTTACCACTGTTTGCAACTTTTGTAAATCACTTTATGATGTTTCTTTAAAAGAATGTTCTACTGTTCTGGAAAAGGTCTTGTATTCCTGTTTCATATATGCTAATGTAGACTCCCTTGAACTGTTTGACTTATGAGTGCTGTGGTTTTTAATCTTATTAGACAGGGTTAAGGAGAAGTAATGTTAAAGCACCATCTAGTGGACCTCAGTAAAATTCTGTACAATGGGTCTTTTTACAAAATCTCATCTATATTCAGCTCAGGCCTTTATCTGACCTTTATATAATGCTGAAACCAAATAGTGACTACTCTGCCAACTAGTAATTGCCTTTAGAGTACCTCCCACTCTTGAAGCAGAGGACAGATTCCTCCAGTACTCCCGGTAAATCCCCATTGACATGGTAGCCAATGGAATATTGACTAGATAGGCAACTGGATTCCTTTCCAGAGATCTCTGTGTGAAACGAGTGAAAACTGAAAAGACAAATGAGGGAACATGGCGGGGGCGGCTCTCCAGTGGCTACCCAAAGACTTCTCTGTGGAAGCTTGCCTTCCACAGCCCAGAAGGGTAATCAGCAGACTATCTCCACTTATCTGTTGTTTCCACCTGCACTTCCCAAGGAGAATGGAAGGCAGATCTTTCAGTTATCACCAGGTAGCCTCTGTCTCAGAGTGATCTGAAACCATCTGTGAGAGACCTTTCTTAAGCTTCCATCAAGAGTCAAGTTACAAGTTTGGATTTTCCTCCTTTCCTTTCCATTCACACCCCTTCCACTTTCTTCCCATGCCAATTCCTCTCTGACTTTTCCCTCTTGTGACTCCCTCCCATCACTATAGGGCCCCTGCCACGTGCCACCCCCATCCCACTCATGTGCTGCCACAGGCTACACAACCCTAGTGTCAAAAACCCATGCCCAGCATGCCCTGCCCAGAGCCCGTTTGCCACCCACACAGCCCTGACAACATAGCAGAACAGGCATATGCACTAACATACAGGTCAACACCCAGTTAGCACCGGTACTCACAGCAAAACCACAGCGTCTGTGCACATAGCCTGCTCTCTGTGCTTGCTTGCACCTGAGGTCAGCCTGGGTAAGAAAAACTTAAGCCTGTATGGCAGACCCCTTGCCCTACTCTGTGCCACAGGGCCTTAGTGTGCCCCTGGTCATCACCACCACCAAGTCACAGGCCATGGCACCCCTGGCTGGCCCATAGCACTACACTGCACCTCCCCTCTCTGCTGCCATCACTCTGTGGCTGCCTGGCTCCAGGAGTGAACTGACCCAAGCACAGCCTAAAGCTACCCCTGGCTACCTTCCAAAGGCCCACTCAGCCTCTTCTCTAACCTTCAGTCATATGCTTTCTCAAGTTCCACTTGCCACTCTGTCTGCCACACACCCAGTCAGTCCAGACTACTTATTCCCTTGTCCTCCATTCCTACGTCTGTTAGATCTATCTGAGGTTAGCCAGTGTCTGAGCAATTGCTCTTTAAGTGTTTGCTTGTTTTTTTTTTTTTTTATGGTTGTGTTTTGAGACAAGGTCTCACTATGAAATTCAGGCTGACCTTGAACTCACCGTGATCCTCCTGCCTCAACCTCCTGAGGGCTGGGATTATAGGCAGGAGCCACCATACACAGCAGCTTTAAACTCTTAAAATCCCAGTTTTTTTTTGTTGTTGTTCAACTGCCCCCAAATTAATTTTAAACCCCTTGATTAAAAATGCCCTTCCCTCTAGGAGGTTAAATTATAAATCTTACAGCACTTCTTTGCCTTTAATGGGGCAACAGCTATCAAAAAACAATTTGCCCTTGTGCTTTGCATCTGCCAACTAAGACTGATATAATTAGTTTTCTCTTCTGAGTTTTCAACAACTAAAGTTTAAAGCCCAGAACTAGAAAGAAAACTGGGCTAAGAGAACAGCAAATATTTTGGCTCTGGCTCTCCAAGGTCAGCAAAGTCCCAAGACATGAGAAAATCTTTCAGGATCCTGCGACACTGGCAGGTCACTCAATCTCCTAAGCAGGGAGATTGATGGACCGCAGAAGACAGAGTTCAACAAAGATGTGCAGTATGCATAAGGAGCGTCACCAAGAAAGAGGTCTGCAAGCAAGACTGTGACTCATCCTGGCGCCTGACACTGACAGAAGAGCTGAGAGGCTGCATACCTGTTCCCAGGGTAGTGCCTAAAGAGGCTTCCCTGGCTGATAGACAGCGAGAAGTCAACTTTAATTAACACAGGGCTCATTGTAACTTAGTCTTAAACGCTCAGCCAAAAAGCATAACCAAAAGAGATAGATAAACCTTTGTCATTTGTCTATACGCTCTCCAAAATAGCAGTTACTCACTGTAAAAGACACCTTGACTGGGTTTTTCCTCTCCTAAAAAATAAAATTAATAAGGCAAGCTGTTCTCTAAAATCAGATGACATTCTAAAAAACAGCACAAGAGGATGAGGATGCTTGTGCCATTATAGCTGAATGCTAATATATGCGTTCCTGAGCCTTCTAATCTCTATGGCTATTCAAGATAGTAGATGACAAGTTCCCGCCATGTTGGAGTCTAAAATTCCCTAGACCTTCTCTTATCCTGTTTTTCAGAAGGCTATCACTAAGGCTGTCTATTAAAACATTTTTTGGTTATATTCATAATAGTCTTGTTGATTTTATTACTTGGACCATACTTACTTGTCTCTTTGGCTAATCAATTGAAAGTCAGCCCTCAAGATAATGAACCAAAAACATACTCCCCAAGGGATGAGATAAATGATGATCTGGTCTAACACAGTCTGTGTAGACATCGGTCACCTCAGTAGACACCTAAGATCCCCAGATCATCACCTGTCTGAAAAATTCTTTGATCTTTCCATGCCTACTTGCTACGTGACTTCCCATTAGGTCCTTATCGACTCTTCAGCACTCCAGTTCCCCTTATCTAAATAATTGGTAGCATTTACAGATTAATATAGGATCTCCATGCTATCCACCATATAGTCCTGCAGTACCCAACCCATATGCCCTTTTATTCTTTATCCCTTCATCTACTACCCATTACTCAGATTTGAAAAGAGCCTTCCTTACTATTCCCTTACACTCTGCCATGCAGCCTCTCTTCACTTTTACTTTAGTCAGGCCCTCCCTTGATTTGCTTTCCTTCTACCCACCTGTCACCTACCTTATATAATAGAAAAACAATAGCCTTTTCTAGAGCCCCTCTTAAAAAATCCTCCAGCTGGGCCTCATGGCTACTTCCCTTAGCAGGGCCACTGCTCTGTATTACCCTCCTTCCCTTGTTCAGGCCTTGTCTTTTCAAACTGCTGTCACAGTTCTTAGAAAACTACATCCATTCACTAACTGGCAGTAGTTGCGCTTGTCTTCCTCTCAACATAAAACAGTTCTCTAAGGTTTTCCTGTCCACTAGGTTGCTTACTCAGCCCAAGTGCCACACAGGAAGCAGCCATGAGAATCAGTGCCCTTCTCCCTTTCCTTCTTTTTCTTTTTTATTTATAGTAACAAAAAAGGTAAGAGTGTAAGGCTCGATTTGGGCGTGATTCTCCCAGTGTCCAAGCTGTCTGCCAGCAGCAGCATTGTTCTTAGCTCAGCACTGGCGCCCTTGGCAAATGCAAGATATCATAAAAGAGGTAAGATGGAGCATGGAATCTTCCAAACACCCAGGCATCTGAAGACACCGAAACATTTACACCAAATGCCTCCAGGAATTTTCTCACTGAGGCACAAAACATCTAGGGAACTCTGACCACTGATGTTTACTAATCTTCCTGTCTAGTGTCCCTTGCTTGTCAAACCCATAAAAAAAGCCCCCTTCTCTTTGCTACCTGCAGATGATCTTTTCACCCTCTGTCTCAACTAGTCTCTACCTTGTGCCTTTCCTTTCACCAATGAGTTAATATAATGTAATATGTAATCACCTATTGGCTCACTGTTTTGTAGATCCTCCAGCCACCTTCCCTGTTATGAAGTAATTTTTTATTAACAAAGTAAGTATCTTCGTATGTGGACTAGAATGTGAACAATACTTCTTTAGCTTCTTATCTGCCATATTTTTCAGTTTTCATTAACCTCAACTGAATAGGTACTTATTGAATACTTTCTTCAATCCAAATTTAAGGAAGTCCTATTTTAGTATAGGAAGACAATTATTACAATAAAATTCAATAGCTGCCTAAGTACATTGGTGGAATGAAAATAGAGGTTGTCAAAGCTCTTAATTTTATTGACAGAAATAAATTTGATTTTATCATTTATAATTAGACATGAAATCAAGTCCTATCTGCATAAAGTTGTCTTAACTCAAGCAGGGAAGCTTTATTCAACAATTCTATGTAAAATGAGTACTAATTTTTATATTACTTACAGTGTTCTTTTATAGCTTTGATTTCATGCTTCTGACTAATCTTCTGTGCACTCCAAGTACTTCAAATTTCCTTGTGTAGGGTTTTCTATCAAGTAGTTAATGATTTGTGTGTAGTCTTTTATGTAAGTAGTTTTTACACAACTTATTGACCCTTTGGTGTACATGAATTTGGAAAAGTAAATATATCACATATTTTAGCATAAATTCTCTAAGAGTAAATACTTTTTTTCAAGATTTAGGATTAGATTTGGAACTTCCTAGAAAATAAAAGATAAATTGCATCTCTGCTTCTCATGAGGGAATAAAAGCTCCTTGGTATACTCCTAGGAACGATAGTTTTAAAGTCTTTGTTAAGTATCTCAACTACATAGAAAACATATATTTGCTACACCTAATCTGTAATATTGTATTACTTATGATGCCAGCCTTTGTTAAAACATTTCCTAAACAGCCCCCAATTTATAGAGGAATTTGAAAACTGATGAACTATTAAAAAATGAAAAAAGTGTTTTCAAGTACATTGTATTTAGGTTTAGAAATTAACCTAACACCTTTGAGTTCACATATTTATCTGGAAATCTACAATATTCCAGTAGCCTTTTGTGCCACCATATATAACACATAATTCCCAGTCCTGAATCCTATTCTTTCATAACACAGATCCCCAGGTTGACTGTACAAAAAGTAAGTAAGTAAGTAAGTAAATAAGTAATCCAAATATGTAGAATAGTTTTGGGCATGTTCATTGATAATTGACATGAAATCTCACATAGTTCCATTTTATCTCTTTTGTTAACAATTATCCCTGAAAATAAAAATTGTTTTTTCTTGATTTTTAATTGTAATTACTGCTAAGATAGGACACTAGAACTGGGTCAAAATGGACAACTAAGTGAGCAGAATGTGTCCAAGGTCAGAAAAACCAAGAAGACATGTATAGACACTGGACTTACAATGACTGCACAGCGGCCGAGCACTGTACAGAACCAAACAGAAAGCGATTTTTTCAATCCCACATTTGAATCTGGCGTTATGGACTAATAAGTAAAAGTATTATTTTCAATCCCTCATTTACATGTGGCAAGGAACCAAGCAAATTTGTCAACAGAGTAGTTTAAATCCTGCACCAGGCTAAGACACTTTTTGATAGGACAACTGTTCCAGTTCCTAATCTGCAGGAGAGGGAAGCCAGTCCATGGATTTTGGATGTAAAAAACACCTTTCCCTTATCCTCTGGGCTGCTGTGAATCTGTTTACTGCAGAGTATCCTTTCTGTTTTTAGTAAATGTTCACTTTTGCTGCCTTTTCTGTGTGTTTTGTCCAATTCTTTGTTCAGGATGCTAAGAACCTGGAAAGAATCCCCACAGGACACATTGTCTGGTAACACTACTATTTTAGCTCAATTAGTTTGTTGATTGTAGATTATTTAATAAAATCCATTGATTTCATAGTAGACTATAACTATGTTACAGAATTCCTAACACTGTTAGCATTGTGCACTTGCTTTAAAAAATAATGTCTGTAGTGAAGGGAATGATAATTGTTTGCTTTGCTTGAGCCGAGGTACAAACACATGCACACATGCACACACACACACACACACACACACGCGCACACACACACACACAATGCATGATATAGATAGAAAAGTACAAAAACAATGTCAGATTTCAAGCACAGTGATATTCTAAAGTCTTAGTTCTGGATGAGAGGTAAGATGTGTTTAACAAAATAAACTCTGAACATCTTCATTAATCAAACCCAGTGTGGCTCCTGTGTTTGCGGCTGCATGACAAAAATACCTCAGCCTCCAACTTCTTTTTATCCTAGCCCAGTTGGAGGTAGATGAAGCAGACTTTAGGCAAAGCTATAAATCCTGTGAAACTTGTCTTTACCTTCATTTTCCACCTTTTTCCTCCTCCACACCCTCCCTCCTTGTCTTTCAATTCTTCTCATGCTTTCTGATCCCCAAACAGGAAAGGAGCTGAAAATGACCCCTTTACACCTATTGATTTACTGATTACCCTGCCACTGAAATGCCTTTCCTACTGAAGCATTACTTCAACCAGGCTTTTATTTTTTATTTCTGATTGTACTAGAATCATATTACTTGTGTAAAAAGCTTTGTTTCCCCTGCAAGTTGGTGAGGAGATTGTTTTTGGAGAGTGAGTAGGAAGAGGGTCTTGGGAGCTTCGAAATTACTGTTGCCTTATTGAAGCAAATTTGATTTAGACCTGATGGTGTTTGAGTTGTCCAAACATATGGTGGATAGACTGTGCCTATAAAAGAAACCTTTTTACTGGAAACTTGTTGACTTAGCAACTTTTCATATTGTTGAGACAAAATATCTGATATTCAAGTTAAAGGAGGAAAGTGGTGTATTTTAGCTTATAGTGTGTGGAGGTTTCAGTCTGTAGTTGGCTGGCTCCAAGGCAGGGTGGCATGGCAGAGGAGAAACATGAGAAGGCAGGCAGAAAGCAGCAACGGCAGCAGCAAGTCTGCCTCTCATTTTTATTCCATCTAAACTAGAAGCCTTTTGGTGGTGCCACCCACACTCAAGGTTTGGCTTCTGTTTGCAGTAAATCCATTTAGCCACACCTAGAACCATGCTAATTCCAACCAGAGTGCTCAGTGCCACAGGCTCTTAATCTCAGTATCACATACGCTAGAGCCAACAAACTCTGAAAAGTGCCATCTATGAGTGCAGGAGGTTTTAGGGGAATATCTGGATTTGTCATAATGCTTGTTAAAAATGGCCAGGAAGACTTTATTCCAGATTGTTTCAATGGGAGTGAAAACTAATCCATAAAGGAGAGAGATTAAACTTGATTCCACTGAAACAAAAGGTGGGAGGAATTTTAAATACCACGGTGAGGTCAGTAGAAAGTACTAGAGGACATTAAGGGGAACAGTGGTCAGTGTGATCAGTCTGTCATGCTGTGTGCTTCCTAACTGAAGTTTAAGTGGGTTAAATTTCTACCCTCTCACAGAGACTGAGACAGGAACCTTAGCATTCTAGATTTAATTTCAAATAGATGGCTCCAGGGTTCTTGAGAAAATCTTTCATCATTAATGAGTAAAACTAGGAGACTTGGTAAGAGACTTGAGATTTAAGTCTCAAAGGGGCAAAAACAAAAAAAAAGAATTTGTAAATTATAATTTTTTTAAAAATACATTCTCTAAAACAGGGAAGTTAATCTGGGGTTTGAGGTCTAGGGAAAGGGAATTCAGGGGTCTAGAGTCAAGAAGAAACCTGTTTACAGTTCACTTGCCTTGTATACTTTTACTATGCTCACCTTCAATCACTTCATTCTTGTGAAAGTTTGTGGATTTGATTAACATTGACCAGATGTCCTGCATTGTTAGTTTCTTCCACATGCCTTTCCCTATCACAGGTATGCCTGTTAATCATTTGCTTTCTCTTCTGATTTTAATCTACTCCCTGCCATCTCTTCCATATGTGCTGTGGCTTGCAGTTGCATATGTTATGTTCTTGGATATCAGACACTGTTTTCACTTGTGTGTAATGTTTTTCATATTGTGGCTCTCTTATCTGATGTCCTCAAGCACGACTCCAAGTCTGATACTATTTATAACCACAAAGTTTTGCCTAACATCAATATAGCATTCGGCTACATTCTCTTCATTAATAGAGGTGTTATCAAATCAGGCAGTAATATGAATAGTCACAAAACAAAGAAAAAGAACAGGTTCAGCACAAAGATGACATCTAAGAGTGAGAAATTAGCCACCTGCATTTTATCTGGGTAGACTGCAAGCCCTGCCCAGTCCATCTTTTCAGTTCTTCAGTGCAAAAGGATGACCCTGAATTTTTTGTAATACAAAATATCTAGCCCATGAAGAAAATCTGCTCCCTATTAACTGATTGAAAAATTCCTAGGATTTATCTTCTCATCACCACCAAGGAAATCCATAGGATGTGATTTATAGAAACACATTTTCAAATGCCTGGGCCCCTAGCACAGAGTAAGTGTACTAGGCAAGGGTGAGCTGTAGCAGAGCAATTCAGGATGACCATCAGCTGCAGTGATTCTGTGTTCCACTTTGCACCCAGAGTTCTTTTAATACCTGCTTTTCCAGCATGATCATTAATGGCATGACTGTTTACTCTAAAATGGGCCACAATTTAGATGGTAAATTATAAGATCACTTTAGCTTTGTCCATAACTCTACATTTTATCTTTTCTCAGGTCATCTACCAGTGTGCAGAAAAGCGTGTATCTTTGCTCTATTCAGCTTTCAAATGTGCAGTTAAATCTTGCGGGTGTATACACACACACACACACACACACACACACTCACACACACACACACACACATACCTCACTACCTCTAAGAAGAGAAAACATAGTTCTCAGAGTAACCACATAATTTACAAAGAAAAAATGTTTTATTAAGTACTAAAAATGGAGCATAATGTGTAAATATGCCTGCCCATAACACAGCACTTTACATTATAGCGCTAGTCATGGGTTATTCTTCAGTGAGGCTCACTGCCTTGTAGTTTTAAAAACAAAGATGTGGAAGGGGCATTGAGTTTATAGCAAAATTTCCCAGTGCTTTGAAAACATAACTTGCTGCCACACTTAACAAATTGCATTTTAAAGCAAGGCGTCCTTTGTCACTTGTCTATATAAGCAAAGCGTAACTGATAAAATGAGATTTTTTTTTCCTATCTTGCTCTAGAAAATCTCCCAAGGCAAAGGCAAGTGGGGGCTAACTGGTGATAGAAGAGGGTTATTCTTGTATTTAAAAGTGGACATTGGTACGCAAATTTCTCAAAAGAGGAAATTGAAGTTTCAAGCAATTATGTAATATATACAAGAACACAACTGATTAAACTTGAGGGTGTCAGGAGCTCAAACCCAGAGTGACTTAGCCCCATACGCCATTTCCTGAGCTGGTCTCCTATTCTGTCTGCAAGCTATGTCATGATTTGTGCAGTGTTTGTCTTCTCAGTGGGGGAGGGGAATTTCCAGTGTCTAGCGTATACATTTTTAATGAACAGTAAATAATTGATGATTGAAACTGTGTATGAGAGGCAGTAGGAATAAGAATGAGAGTTAGAGGGAGGGGAAGGGATAGTGTATAATCTGAAAGACCACTGTCCATCCATGACACTATATATAAACTCTCTAGACTGTCACTGAGTTGGTGAATACTGGCCAGTCCAATACTGTGAGGCAGCAGGCTTCAAGACTGGAGTTGGTGACAGCACAGTCTGACAGTTTTTCTTAGTTCTGTTGTTCTAAATTCAGAGAGACAGTTCAGGGCAGTGATCAAGAAATGAGCTTTGAATTCAGTTAACCCTTAGGGTGAGCACTTAAAGATATTCCTAAAAGTAGGGAAGTAACCACTTTAAACTTAAGATTTCATCTCATCTCCACAAAACTTTTATGAAGAATACATCGTTATTCATATTTTTTGATTTAGGCACCTGAGATCTGGGAATGAAATAACTTGAGCAAGGTCATGCATGATAAATGATTTCCTCTTGGAGTCTGTCTGACCTTAGAGAATGAACTCCTAGTTGTCCCTTTTCTTTCGGGCAAATTTGAGAATTCTGTTACCACCAAGGCAAGAAATTACCACCAGCCACCAGAAGGTGGACCTCTCTCATTCTCGCCATTGATAACAATGTCTTCTATTTCTCCAAAAGTGTGAAGTGTCATTTTTGTCAACAGAAAACATTTACAGAATATTTACCATGGCCAGATACTATTGCAAATGCTTTGTGTGTGTATATACATATATATAATACACACAATGTGTGTATAAACATATATATATATATATATATTATATGTATATACACATACAAAGCATTTGCAACATTCTTAAAATAATCCTCTGATACAGCTAGTATACTTTTTCCTCATTGTACAGATAAAGAAGTTGGATAGAAGGGTTATTAACTTAGCAAAGAAAATAAGTGGCAGAGCTGTAAACTGAATCAAAGTATTCTGGTGCTAGGTTCTGTGCTCTCAACTGCTATGCAAGTATTTATGTTACTTTCCGATGGTAACTTCTCTGTTGGTTTCACTTAAAACCACAGATGTCTGATGTGTCACTTATTCTGAAGACTGTTCTCACAAGGATAATAAAAGTGTCATTGGGTTTATAGGTAATACTAGCCAATATTTACTGAGCTCTCTCTGCATGTCACACACAGTGTTAAAAGCCGTACCAATCTTATTTAATTTTCTAAATGTAATGGTGGAGTAAGTTTTGTTTAGTTTTACAGATGAGGAAACTGAAGCATATAGGTAAGTAATTTGTTCAAAGTCACACAGCTAGTCACAGCTGCATAAAATCCAGCACCTGTTTGATTTTCTCTTGCACATACTCATTGCTCTGCAGCTTCATAGCAGAGGTCATTTTGGGTTTTGATTCATTAATTAATTTTGTGATGGTGGCCATTTTACCCTGCCTGGGGAGGTTATGTTATTATGCATGCTTGCTTCACTTTCAGGAGATAAAGGTAAATGAACAAAAGGATAAACACACATCAGGGGTCTTATCAAGTGATAATGCCATTTGGTCATTGTCAATTTACTACTGTTTTTTACATTATGTATTGTGGTTTTTCATTTATTTAAAACTGCACTTCTAAAACACTCTTTGACTGGTTACTTAAAACTTTGGCCAAGATTAATATTGAAAGTTTAAATGATATTTGGGAGGTTTTATTTGTTTTTTAGAAATATTTACATTAGAGATATTTCAATATAGGGATCTATACAGTATACGTAGTATGGTTAAATGTACACATATGTAAACAAAACATATGTGATGTTTCAGACTATTATTATTATTATTATTATTATTATTAGGTACTGGGGATTGAACTCATGACCTCGCGCTTGTCTGGCAGGCGCTTATGCCACTGAGATAAATCCTTATGTGACTGAACTAAATCCCCGGCCCTCTAGACTATTATTAAAGTGCACACAAATATTGTATGTAAATTTAGAACTGGAAGGAAATTTAGAGATCAACTAGTTCAGATAGGAAAATTAAATGGGGCCAATAGCTTATGTGACCATCCAAGCTTTCAGACATCTTATAATATTCATATTCAGTCTTAGATATTTTATAAATTCTTATGATCTGTCTTCTTATACCTGTCACAGATACAATACAATCCCAGTAAAAATGTTGATAGCATTCCTCACAGAACTAGGGAAAACAATCCTAAAATTTATTTGGAACCAGAAGAGAGCTAGAGCAGCACACACACACACACACACACACACCAAAAACCAAAAAGCTGGCCAACGAAAGCAAGTCAGGAAGCATCACAAACCCTGACTTTAAGTTGTACTATAAAGCTAGTGTGATTAAAGATAGCACAGTACTGGCAAATAAACAACCCAGGGATAAATCAAACTGTTTAGAAGATGCAGAAACAACTCCAACCTTATTTTCAACAAAGGGGCCAAACACCTTCACTGGAAGAAAGATAATGTCTTTAATAAATGGCGTTCATTCTTGAATTTCCTCTGTTGGTATCTTACTGGCTTCAAAAAACACCCCATATATACAGAACCTCTTAGTACACAGAAGGATACTGGCTGATGAATTTGCCAAGTGATATAAACAAAATAGTAGAAGCTCACTCTTCCTTCAGGAAATAATCACTTTCTAAAGTGAAGTGACTTTACCCCTACAGATTTGTACATAGCATGTCATGTAATAAATTCTAGAATGGAAAAGAAACTGAAGTGCTTTTGATTTTGCAGTTGAGAAAGTAAAGTCTCAGTAAATAAAGTTAATTCTTGAAGAGCTGTCCTAATCGTTTTGGGACCAAAGCAAGATCCTCCCAGATTAGAGTCCAGTGACACACTGCTTTTCTGCTGAGCAGACTTTCCTTGATTATCATGGAAATTCCTTCTCAGACATAAACATGCTTTTAACTAATGTCACAATTTTTTTTTACTTCATCATATTAAATACTAAACTATCATATTTGACTAAATTCCTTACTATATAGATAAACTTCAGCATTAGGGATCTTAATTGGTTTGACATAGATTAAATGGAGATTATTAGTTTATAATAGTGCTAGATACAGAAGTTAAGAGCATCTAAGCTCACTCCAGTCAAAGACTCATTGAGCACATCTCTGAGGGCAGAAATCTTACTTAGCTCTTCATTAGAACAAGTCCAGCACATATATACAGATTTCCACAAAATAGCAAAAATCAGATGTTTTTATAACTTTCATTAAGTTTATCTAAGCATGACCTGAAAAACCAAATTTTCTACTATCTGAGAATCCTAATAGTAAACTATTCAGTCATTTATTCATCAAATATAATGATTTTCTATCATGAATCTCAAGCTGGACCTTATGCTTGGATATAGGAATAAAAATACATTTGTTCCTTAGTATGTATTAGGAGGAAACAGGGACATAAAAAGTAATATTGGGCTGTAAAACTGCTCAGTGGTAGAGTGCTTGCCTCGCATATGCAAAGCACTATTTGATCCATAACAACATGCACATGCAGTATGTATAGAAAACCTTTACAGTTGTTATGGAAATCAGAAAGCGTCACTCAGAGATGGAGTGGTTCGGTTTACCAGATGTGATTAATTACAGCTTCACAGAGTAAATGACATAAGATGCTCTGAATCTTGAAAACTTAGATGGGTCTTTCCTGGATTAGAGAAGGGGTACACATTCAAGAAAAGAGTGAGCAAGGGTATAGAGACATGAAAGTGTGGTCCGTATATGATTCTGAAAATAGTTTAAATGATTTCTGTGTAGGCTGCAAAAAGTGAGCTTAGGAAAGTGAAGCTGGGTAAGTCAGAAGTTGGCCAATGGAAAGATGTTTCTAGTATGCACAGAATTTGAACTTATTTTATGAAAAATAAAGAGTCAAAAATGGCTCTATACTATGGGCTTGCTGTTTAAAAGATCACCCCTAGTAAGATGCATTTGTATTTGTGCAGGAAATCAAGTTAACAAATAGGAAGACCAGTCAGGGGCCCTTGAATATGCAAAGAAAAGATGCTAATAATGCCTAGCATCAATAAAAATGAAGATATAGAGGAAAGAGGGAAAGTAAAGAAGTATATTAAAAGACAGAATTGGATAAACTTCATGACCAAAGAGATATGGCAAGTAGGAAATTAAAATACACTGAACAGAAGATTAAAGAACTGAGTTCTAATTGTACATGTGTATCTTTCACTCTCCACATCTGTAATTGAAAGGAAATTAAGGTTTTCATAACCATCAATTTCCATTTAGTAACATGGCAAATTTGGACTGCATTGTTCTTTAAGTCTCTAACAATGTATGGGTCTCTTAGATGTGTAGATTTATAAATACATTCTCTTAGATCTTCTTTGACTCCATAATAATTGTCACTAGCAATTTAAAAATAAGTGTAAGAATGTAATGCATTTTAACATTTTATAACAATTTATAAATTTTGTGCATTTAAGCATTTTATAACTGTATACTCAGTTAAGCCTCATTACAACTTTTGTCACATTTTCTGGTTTGTGTTCTTTATACTCACTAAGCCATTTCCCTTAAGTCGCACTATGGCAGCGTTCGACCCTTTTTAGGTCTGTTAATAAGAATATTATTCCATATTATTTCCCTAAAGTTTACTTCTGTAACAGATAAATGTTATTATTGTTAGCTTAGCGTAGCCTAAGTTTGTTTCTTGCTCATGTTAAATTCCGTTGGTGACAGAACATGTGGTGACATGCATGGTCATTCAAGTCTCCATGCTTATAGTTATTCTGCCATTTTTTGTGAGGGTTTCAAAGGTCACCCCTGGCACTCTCTATCAGAGAGGGGATGGTAGAGTGGGTGATATAGGAGGAGATTCTTAAGGCTTTGTCTAAAAGAAGCACAACTTTATTTTGCTTTATTTCATGTATCTCTGCTACACCTAAATGCAAAGGAGAATGGAAAGTGTACTCTGCTTGTGAGCTAGGAGGTTAGTGAAGGTGGGTTTGGTGCATAGGGAGGAACTTTCTTTTAAGGCTGGAGCTTGAACCTAGGTCATTTGATTCAGAATCCTCAGCCAAACCATGGTGCTATATTGCCTGTCAGACTAGATCTGCTCCGCAGCATTGACAGAAATCAAGCTGTCACATAAAGAAATGTGAGGATGTGGGTTGACTCTGTAGTGAACCTTACAACATGTAGTCAAGATTTGCAAATTTCAAAAGCATCCTGGACTATAAAACATTTGAGAACTACTGAATTCAGTGATACTGGCAAATATTAAAAACAACAATAAAAAGTTTAAAAGAAAGTAAAAAGATACATGTCTCTGAAATATAACTTTTATAAACTCCCAATTTTACAGTAAGTACAGTGACTTAATGAAGTTAATTTGTGTTAGTTCAGAGAGACTGAAAAATGTGTTATACTGTGACTTTCATTTCCCCACAGATCTAATAAATTGTTCTCATTATAAGGAAATTTAATAATTTCATAAACCTATAATTTTTGAGTTGGAAGAAAATTTAGCTAAATTACTTCTAAATATAGACTGAGTATTGCATATAATGAAGGAGACCTACAGACATAAATGACTTACCTACATCTCACTCTTCAGGGACAAAGCACTACATGCCCTTCGTTTTCTTTTCAGTTTCTGTTCATTGTATCATTTCCCTTAAGAAGCAATCACGCTACACTATACTTTTTAGAAACTCTTACAGGTATATTATTAAGAAAAAGAACAATATGGATCCTATAGCGCTAGAGAATTGGGGATGTTCTAATTCTTTATTGTACAATTCAGAGTTAAACAGAAAAATCTAGGTTTAACCCCTTGCTATTTGCAAAATTATACATGTATATAAAATATATATGAAAATAACATATATACTTCATATATGACCATTTCCATTTGATTGTAATTTTAGTTGGCTTTAGGGTCATCATTTGCAAAGTAAATTTATACTACAAGACAAATGTAGAAAGTGTGACTATTGGACAAGAATTTCCTGGCTATTGGATTCAAGGTTAGAGTCTTTTCTCTGAAAAGAATAATTCTGGGTGTTAAGTTGCTTTGGTTCATTATAACGTTAATTTTAATAAACGAATTTGTCTTGGCAGTACAATTCTGGGTCATGAAACAAAGACAGCATTGTGCTACTACAAGAAGAAAAGGGAATCACTGAAATATATTCTATTCTATAAAATATTATAGAAAATCCTCTGGTTGAGAGTTGGCTTTTGTTAATAGAGAACATCCTGTTAAATGTAATTTTAGGATTATTATTCTTTAGTAGAAATCTTCTTTACCTTCCTATATTTTAATTGATATTTTTCCGAGTATAAACTGGCACTGTTTTAGAAAATAGACTATGTGAAAAGAAATGTCATTGTCGTTTGCCTATTTCATCCCTGAGCTGAACGTCTTGACTTCATAAATTATAGGAACTTGTGACATTTTATTCAGCTATGTAAATGACCATTTCTTTTAATTAGATTCCATCAGCATGAAAGTCTAAAAATATGCCCTACTTTCTCATTCTAGTGAATAAAAGTGAGAAATTAGCTGTCTCAAAAAGTTTTTGTTTCAGCACATTTTTTCCATTCAAAGTGATTTACAACAACCTAAATCTCCTAACTAGCATGTATTTCAGATGCCTATTGGTGCATGCAGGTGATGCATTATTTCTGCTTAGAAGGTGTAATACACACTCTCTGGGGAGCTAGTCAAGCTGGATAAAACTATTAAATAGGGGTATATGAAATCAAACAAAGTTTCTGAATCAATGAGACAAATCAGAATACAAATAAGAACTGAAATCTAATGAAGAGGAAACTGAGAAGGAACAAATTCACAACTCTAAATTTACTCTCTTCCGTAGCTGAAGTGTCAGATTGACTTTTTTTAAAAACAGGAATCTTGTGTCAATACAATTAAGTTTATGAGAGTTTTTGAAATATGAAATTAGAACTTCTATAAAATGCAGATAACTTCCTAACATTCACATTTTGTAATTTATATGCGTGCTCTGTCACTTTGATATACATCAATTATACTACTAATAAAAATGAACATAATGGACATGTTGGTAATGTTATGCAATTTTAAGGCAGTTTCATACATATATCTGGTCTTTGTAGGATACTATAGAGTCATTTTCAAAATGAACAAACCAATACTATGGAAAGTAAATGAATTTACTTAAAAGATTTACTTAACTGTATTATAAGGCAATCTAGGTTTAAACTCAAGTGTTTCAATGCTAGGGCCCATGTCCTTTTCAAGGTTGCCAAGCATTGCCTCTGGGGACAGGGATACTCTTACTGTGTTCTTCCACATCATTTGAATTTTTAGTGTGTTTTATGTGTTTGCCTAAGAAAAATAAGTATTTTTTTCAGTACAGGCAATTGAACCCAGGGCCTTCACACTGAGCTATATTCTCAGTTCTTTTTAGTTCTCTTCTTTTTCTTCTCCTTATCCTTCTTCTTTTTTAAATTTTGACACAGGCTCCTTCTAAGTCATTGTTGTTGTTGCCCTTGCTGGACTCTGACTTGAGATGCTCCTGTTTTAGTCTTAGAGTGTACTTACCCCCACGCCCAGCTTAAAACACTATTTCATAATAGCTTAGATCATGTTTTCTGGTGACAAACTGTCTGGATTCTCTTCTGTTTTTGTCTCAGTAGATATTTCTGTGTCTCAGTTTCAACTATAAGTTGGAGTAATAATTTTCTTCTCAATGGCTGTTGTGTTGATAGAAGGAAATAAAGGTTGGCATACAATAAGTAACCAAAAAACCATTAGCGTTTATTCTGTAAATTGTTTCTGGGTATATGGATTATTTTTACATATAGACTGTAATGTGTGTAGTCTTGTTCATAATTAATAACCTAACAGTAGCAATCACTGTCAAGGTGAGTGACTTTTATAAATATTATTCTGCTATAGCACATTTATAAACCCCTAATTTATAGATATGAGTTTATGTTTGTTTCATAAATGATGAATCACTGTGACCATAATATGTACATATATAGAATGATATTTATGTACAATTTTCAAATATGCTTGTGTATGAGTCAAATGCAGTTCATTTTGGCTTTTTCCTCCTTTGGATATGTTTGATTTTGTTATGTAAAACAGTAATTTGAAACAAAACTTTTGATAAAATTTCTCATGTGATTTCATACCAGAATGCACTAGACATAATAACTTCAAAAAACATATAGGAACCTTGGCGTATGATTCAAGAGGGCGTTTTTAAAGACCATATTCTGAGGCACTATAGTGTCAACTGAAAGACAGTAATTAGAGCTGGCAAAGACTTGGTGTCCCATCTCATGGGAATTTAATGAAACCCCTATGTCTTTGTTGTTATTTTGTGACAATGTAGAAAATAACACATTTGCATTTATTCATCACAGCCACAGAGGGGAGAAAATTTCATCAGGAAGTGTGTGTGTGTGTGTGTGTGTGTGTGTGTGTGTGTGTGTGTGTGTGTAAAACATGGGAGCTGTGACATGGAGAAAATTGTTTGTTCTATTTCTTTTAAACTTTCTCCAGGGGTCTTGTAACATTTTAATATGATGCTAACTGATCTTCTGTGAAGCATATTTTGTTAATTTGAGAAAACTTAATATTCAAGAATGCTAGTTTATCATCAGTTTTCTCTGAATCTATATAGAGAATTCTAGGTTTCCTGCTATCTCATTAACCTTTCAAAGAAAAAGTGCAGGAATTTGTTTTACCTCCTGAAATTGCTTGCCTTCCATTTATTATGCATGTACTACATACTGAGAAATTTACATGAAAAATTAGTCTTTGTTTACAAGAATTTGGTTATCTTAATAACGAATTAAGATACCATTAAAAAAAACTATGCATTTTCATACATATGCCATGCTGGGCTGGGCTAAATTCTGTTCTGTCTTGTAAAATGTCTCATTTTTTGCCATACATATTGGCATATGTAAAATATTGGAAAGCTCATTTTTTTTCTCATGCTTTAAAACTCTAGCACTAAACAATCTGTTACCCCTCTGTCTGACGTTATCTATTACCTGTACCTCTCTATGACCTACTCTACTTTTATTATTTTTACTTATTGGTTTATTTCTGGTACCGAGGATCAAATGTATGATCTCATGCTTGCCAGGCAGGTGTTACACCACTGAGCTAAATCCCCAGCCCAATCTATTCTACTTTTAAAAGTTTAGTTATTCCTCTCTTCCCCGCAGAAAGCTTTACACCTTTGCTTTAATAAGAAAAACAGAGGCTGAGAGATGTCTCCACCAAACTTCTGCTTCTTACCAGGAAATTGAGCTCTCATAAGCAGTGGAGAGAAACTGCATGGCAGGAATGTTCTGTGCCTGTCAGGCTACCATTGGCTCTTCTTTGCCCCATTTCCTATTAATTTCCTAACTTTCAGTAGCATATGCTCTGAGGGAATACATATTCCTATTTTCCTTTCCAGCACAGCCATAACATTCCTTTCCCTCTGTTCTACTCTATGACCATCATAACCTCCTTCCTTTTCCAAGAAGGAAGTAACACATTTTCTTTGCCAGAGCTCTGACTTACCCAATTTAGCCAATGTAAGTGTCCTATTGTAGAGAAATTCATTACATCTCCACAAATTATATTATAAATACCTTGATAATATTTTGTTAATTTTTCTTTCACATTGGCTGAAATAATCAGGAGCAATCCAGATTTTAAAAATATGAAATTTCGTTTGCTTAATCTTCCAGTTAACATATGTGGAAAAGTACACCCTACTGAGTAATCGGGGAGCAGGGGCAGGTACTGTGTAGTCATAGTAGGCTAAGTTTGTGGCAGTGGTAATTTCAAAAGGTCGTAACATCAGTTTATTTCTCATTTGTGCATCATGATTGGTAAAGATTTTATTCCATGTCTCGTCATTGGGGGATTAGTCTCCACTATCAAGAACATAATTGGTTACTCAGGTTGGTGGAGAAAATCACAGCAAACTACATACCAGCTCTTAAGGCTTGCCACACAGAACTCATTAGCTTTCATTTCACTGGACAAAGCAATTCACTTCCACACACTTAAAGTTAATGGATGGAGAAGTACATTACTACTCGAGCCCACAAGAGAGAAAACTAGCAATATTTGGTAAATAGCATTAATAGCTACCACAACTGCTTTATCCTAATATTTTTCTTGTTAGGTAAAGTAGAAATGAATTTAATGATGTTATTGAGGGAGAACCAGATGCATATTTTCAGTTCTTTTTTCTTCTTTTTCAATATATTATAAAACCCCCTATAATAAAGGTAATAAAATATCCTTGGTGTTGACAAGTTGCCTCTTTTCCTGGGGTAGAGAGCATAGGTGCCTCATCATGCGCTCTTGACTGCTGTAGCACCATGGAGGACAACAGAACCACAGTCACAATCAAGCTCTTCCCCAAACTGTCTCTGCTCATTGACACTATCCGAAGAAGGGCTAATCATCTCTCCATGGCTTCCATTCACAGTTTTATAGGACTAATCTTATCATGACTCACATCTCCTGTTTTCTACATTTATCAAAAACACACAAGTATCTCAAACCTAGCATCACACAGATATCCCCACTCTTTTGTTACTTCTCGCCTTCCTTCAGTCCATGGAGCACTCTGCAGCCTACCGTATGCATCAGCTTACTACCTGCCAGGGAGTCCTACTGGTTCTTCCCTATAAATTCATGTTTCCTCTTTCACAAATATCTACTTAGGACTCTTTCTTTTCACACATTTCATATGTCATAGGAAAAGTAGATGAACAAAGGTAAGAAACTACTTCATCCTAACATCTAACACAGTGACACCTACCTGCCTCTCACATACTCCATCTTAGTTTTTGTTAAAATGGATTCTGTCCCTACACCACTCCAAATGCTAATGTGCCTGAAGTGCCTTCGATATCAATTCTTTTTTCTTTTTTAAGGTTAATCTTTTGAATCACACACTTTTCTCCTATGTTGTAAGTTTCTCATAGACTATTCTAGCTTCCATTTAAAAAATTCCTTGACACTATGCATCCCTCTACTGCTCAAGTTCCCTCTTTCACAGAAAAATTCCATAAAAGAAAATTTTACTATTCTCTACTCAATCTTACCTACTATTCTCTACTATACTAACATGGTGTTTAGTTTAACTCATGTCAAATCTCATTTCTCTACTATATTTAGTTCGTTTATGCTTTTATTTTAATTGTGGAATGAATGCAAATGTTTTTGGCATGATCAAGTGCTAGTAATAATGACAATAGCAATAATAATAGTAATAATAGCTAAAACATAGCAGTGCTCATTATGAGGCAAGTGAAGTTCTGAATAATTTTTGCATGTTAACTCATTTAGTTCTCTAATAAACCCTTTGAAGTTGCTGTTAATATTATTTTTGACATTAAATAAAGCTACTGCTCAGTGATAAGAGGTGATATGCACAAGGTAAAAGAGTTACTAGGAGGAACTCCTATATCCGACTGTTCTGCCTTTGGGTGCTATTCATTTACCCACTACTCTGCCTTACTTTCATTTTAACTGACAAGTAAACTGTGCATATCCTCTACAATGTGATGTTTTGAAATATGTATACCTTTTGGAATGACCACAGCGAAGGAACATGTGGATTACATTTCTATTTTCTTTTTGTGATAGTCACTTACAATCTACTGTTAGCTATTTTCAAGAGCGTAATATGTTGTTATTAACTCTAATCACCATGTAGTAAACTATATCTTTTAAACTTATATCTATCTAATTTAAAATTAGGCCCCGTAGCTACCATTATTCTTTCTATAATTCGTCTGTGAACTGTGAGTTTCCATGAGTTCATAGAAGCATGAGTTTCTGTTTCTATGAGTTCAGCTTTGTTAGATTCCACATGTGAGTGAGGTCACACACTGACTGTCTTTTGTGCTGCTTACGTTCCAACATAATCTCTCTTGGTTTCCTTCATGGTGTCGCAAATAACAGAATTTCCTCCATAATGCACAGATATTATTCCATAGAGTGTATATGCCACATTTCCTTTGGAGACTTAGTTTGATTCCATATCTTAGAGATTGTGAATGAAGCTCCAATTGAACTTGGGCGTTCAGCTGTCTCTTTGACATAGTGAGTTCTTTCTTTTTGAATACACATTATACTCAGCAGTGGCATTGCTGGATGATAAGGTAATTTGTTGTTGCTGATGCTTTTTCTGTACTGGACTGAACCCTGGGCCTTGTGTGTGCTAACATTGAACTATAGAAAATTTGATCAATTTTTAATTTTAAATTACTGTTTTGCTAATTTTTAAGTGGAAAGATGTATTATTAAATAAAATGGTAACTTACAAGAGGGGAAAACAGTAGGGAGGGGAAGAGGATAGAAACTAGGCTCCACTAAATAAACTTTGTTTTATAGATTTGATCTGTAGTGGTGTAAATGTTTTTACATAATTATGAAATAAATCAAATTTTTAATAATCAAAAATAAAATGCAATAAACAAATGTAGGTACCACATTAGTAGCTTATCATATAAAAATTATTTTTAAGTTACAAATTATAATTTATAAGCTTAAATTATATTTAAATTGGGGTGTTTAATTTTTTTTTTATTAATTTGAAAGAGAGTAAAACAAAGGAGGCAGTACAGAGCAGATCAGAACAGGACAACATAGGCAACACAATACTTTACATTAAGTCAACTGGACATCAACAGTATCTAACACCATATCTCTTACTCTGCTATAGTTGAGCATAGTTTCAATTACAATAATATCAAACATAACACAATAGTATAAAGCCATGCATAGAGTGAAAGAATTACAGGGCTTTCTGAACCGAATAACAGAAAA
>PVJX010000150.1:0-256850 GCA_004027295.1 Dolichotis patagonum | reverse complement strand
CACGTATGATATAGTCAAACAAAGCAGGATAAAAGGGGTTTTTAAATTTTTAAGGAAGCATCACCTTTTTTTATAATTGTGCACTCAATTTACCTTCTCACTAATAGTAAATATTCCCTTTTCTCTATATCCTTGTCAACACTTATAATCTTTTGTCTTTTTGATAACAGTTTTAACTGGAGAAAAGAGATATAGTGGTACCTCAGTTCATGAATTTAATTCTTTCCATGATTCAGAATTTTCAGGCAGAATTCATTCCATGTTTCTGGTTGCAACTAAACTGCAAGCACATATTTGCAACCAGAATTGTGGAACAAATTCTATGACCACAATTCTGAAAAAAAGTCCATGAACTGAGGGACCACTGTATCTAGTGTCATTTTGATTTGCATTTTGAACTTAAGATGACTTCCACTAAGCATTTTCCATATCCTGTTGGGCTTTCTTTTTCTGAGGCAAGGTCTCCCTTGCAGTTAGGTTGGGCTTGAAGTCACTATTCAGTCCAGGCTGCCTTGAATTTGTTGTGAAACTTACTGCCTCAGCCTCCCAAGTTTTATAAAGCTAGATGTGCATCACCATGCTTGGCTCCCTGTTGGCCATTTGCATATCTTTTTTAGAGAAATGATTATTCATATAGTTTGCAAATTTTTAACTTGAGCTAGTTGTCCTGTTATTTGTTTTAATTTTTTATACATTTTGAATATTCACCCTCAATCATACACGCAGTTTACACACATTTTCTCCCTTTCTATAGACTGTCTTTTCCCTCTGTTGATTCTTTGTCTTCTACACCATTTTTAGTTTCCTGAATATATTTTTTCTTCTGTTTTCCATGTTTGCTTTCTTTTTTGCTTGCTTTCTTCCTTTCATGCTTTCTTTTTCTTCTTTTTTTTTCACACAGGGTTTCACTATGGAGTTCAGGCTCTCCTTGAACTCACCATGCTGGTCTCAAACTCACGGTGATCCTCCTGCCTTAGCTCTTGAGTGTTAGGTCAGTGTCATTTCTGAATTAAATCATTACTTAGACCAATGTCTTAGAGTCTTTATCTTACGTTTTACTCTGATTTTTTTTAACTTCAGGTCCTACACTAAAGTCTTAAATCCAATTTGTGTTGATTTTGTATGGGGTATGAGAGAGGTATCTATTTTTGTTCTTCTGCATGTGGATACCTAGTTTGCCAACATCATTTATTGAAGAGAGTGCCTTTCCTTTACTGTGTGTTCTCAGTACCTTTATCAAAGCTTTGTTCCTTTCATTCAACAGTTCTTTGACTATGTGGTAATTTAGATCGAGAATGTCCCCCAAAGTCCCTTATGTTCTGATGTGAGGTGACTGGATCAACAAGGTGTTGTACTCATTAGGTGAACTGGTCCATCAGTGATTTCCTAAGTATCTGTGCTAGTAGGAGATGGACCTGCTTGGAAGAGGTGTGTTCTGGGGATATCCCTTTGGAGGCTAGATCTCCTTTTTCTGCTCCTCTTTTGTCTCTCTGCTTCCTGGCTGCCATGAGGTGAGTGGTTTTCTTCCACCGTGATGTTTCTGCCTGAAGCCCTTGCATCATGAGCCAAATTAAATTTCTCCATTTTACATTGTGGATGTTGGGTATTGTGTCACAGCAAAGGGAAAGCTGACTAATACAGGCTAATCTGAGTGTATTAGTTTTTCAATGCACAATTATTTCCCATCATTCAAGTGGATGTTTCAGCAGCATTTGACATAGCTGATAAATCTCTTCCTGATACATTTCATTTCTTGGTTTTCTTTTCCGGGGGGGGGCTTTTTGTCATGTTGTGCTCTTTGTTGTTACTCTTACTGTTTCCTCCATTCCATCTCTGGGTTTCAGGCTGCTTTTCTCCTTTTTCTCTTCTGTACGGCAATATTTCCATGGCAATTGTTATGGATTAAAAACTGGTGGCCAATTTAACACCAGCTGAATTAAATTAGCATGGTATTGCATGCAGAGGGCACACATAAGGAAAGTTGCTAGCATAAGAGACATGGAAAGGAAGAGCAGGGCATTGTGGGTTCTCCTAAGTGTTGCTGTTTCAAGACATTGATTCTCCTGGAGGGGCTCATCATGACTAGTTTCCCTGAAGTGGGGCTATTATCATCAAAGGAGCTCCGGACCTTGTTAATGAGAGTGGCTGTGGTTCCCTTTGGGGGAGCTCTGCTCCTTACACTGAGCATTGCTTCCTGGCTCTGGAGGGGAAGATGTGTGCTGTTTAATCACCAGGAGAAGCTTGTCACACTGCTATTCCTGACATGTACTCGGCTGTTCTCATTGTTGGAGGAACTTGGAACTTCATTGTCTCTGAGGTACTTTTCAAGACAACCATGGCCCTTATTTTGAGCATGACTTCTTGGTGCCGATGTAGAACCCTTAACCTACTGACACAGTTCCTTTACCCCGCTGCCATAGACTTTCTATCTTCCACTGCTGACCTTTGGGCCTTCCCAGCACAGATCCATAAAACAGACTAGTATGAATCCTTGTCATGGGCTGAGGACCTCCAGTTGGACTTGTGGGAAGCATTGTCATGGGCTCCGAGTCTTCAGCTAGACTCACACAGGGCATTGCTGTGGGATCCAGGCCCTTGACTGAATATTCTGGGTCTTTAGTGTTGTGGACAGATTTCCTGCTCTTTGTTGTATTTAACTGTGGGTGAGCATCATAAAATAATATTATAAATTATATGTCCTGATTCTGATTGTTTTTCCTTCAACCCCTGACTACAACGGCAATCTTGTTCAGTCCATGGGCTTCATATAAAATTTATAGTCTTAGGTCTCTTAATCTGTGTCTCTGGCCAAAATCCCTTCCCTAAACTCTATCTCACAAATGTTTTCCTGATCTATATCTCTGCTTGAATGCGTTATAAGATTCTTAAACTTAAGATGGCCAAAATAAATTCAAAAATATCCTAATTCTACCATCTTTCACCAAACTTTGCCTTCCCCAAGTTTCCTCTCTCTTTCAGAATCATCAGCTTCTAATTGTTCAGTCTAAATTTAGGTGTAAGCCTTGATTCTTTTCTCCATCATGACATACATTCACAGCAAGTCAGATGCTCTTTATGCTGAACTATCCTAAAGTTCTGTCTCTCTATCTCTTTCTTCATCAAGTTCGTCAGTTCAGACCCACTTTTATCACCTGGGCTACTACAATCATGTTACAACTGTTTTCTACCTTACTTTCTTCAGCCAACTTTCTGAAGAGCTGCTTGAGTAAATTTTCATACTAAGAATCAATTAAGTAATGTCATTTTCATCCAAAGCTTTTCCCTTTTAAGGTGGATAAGATCCAATTTCCTTGTCAGCCCCTATATGACCTTCAAGTATTTCTGATAAGTTTTTCTGACTGAAGAATATGCCACTCTGTTCCTTATTTCAGGGCTTTGTCACTTGCTTATCCTTCTGTTTGCAATGCTCTTCTTTTCTTAGATCTTCATAATGGAGGCTTCCTTATCATAACTTAGCTCATTATTCAAGTTATCTCCTCAGGACAACTTCCTTGAGACACAAAAATGTTTGAACATTCCTTCCCTGCTTAATTAATTTCAATCCCATTTCTCTACTACATTTCTTTCAATAAGGTTAAAAACCTAACAATGACTTTCCTAATCTTCAATTTAAGTGCTTATTATTGATTGCTCCTCTATTTTAGAGTAGGGACAGATGTGGCCCTCTTATTTATTGCTGCATCCCTGGAGTTAACTTGATTGGATTAGTTTTATTGCATCCTGATTGGTTCTTGGGAGCACTATACTCATTGGTGTATTAATCCACTGGTTTTCACGAATGAATGTGCTATAGGGTTAGGTGGTGTGAACCAGTGGCCTGAGTCACTGGGGATGTGCTTTTGGAGGGTTTAATTCTTATTTGTGCCCTTCTCCTGTGCTGCTTCTTGCAAATAAGCAGTTTTACTCTGCCATGCCCACCTGGCATTACATTTCTCTCTTGGAGTCAGATGATGAAACCTCAAAAACCATTAGCCATATTAAACACCTTCTTTAAGAGGCAAGCACAATGAGAAAGCTGATCAGTATACTCGTTACTCAGCACAATGTCATTTGGGTGGCATTCACTCATAAATGTGACCAAGTGAGGCATAGTGTAGAAGGCAGCATACATTACTTGCACAGTATAACATAAAATCTTCAGACACTTAACACTGACTCATTTTTAAATCAGAAAATATTTTCAGGAGCACATGAGAATAAGACGAGAAGTCTGGCTCTTACATTTTAAAACTTTTTGAAGATAGATTTGTGTTTGAATCGAAGTTGTGTCCATAGTGGCAGAAAAATCTTTGCAGCATTAGAAATGGTTTCTGTTGCTTAACAGCTCTTCTGAAGATTATATGTCGAAACTTATGTCACATCTGAATTTCTTAAACTCACTGGGAGATAAGATACATGATTTACTTTCAGAAAAAAAAATCTAAGTAGGTTCTCTAACAAGAGTTCTATATATTGATTCTTCTCATCTCCCAAGGGAAGGATAATATAATGCATGGTTTCAATGATAACGGGTCTACATATGTTTATAACTTTTAACAACTTTGGATCTCTTATCTTTCTACTTAAATTTGATTTAATACATCACATTTTAAATTTTTGAAAGTATAACCTTTTAAAGGATGCTTGATTTTAAGCTATTTTTATTTTTAGTAGATAAAATTTATGCTCTATCATTTCTAAGTAAGGTTAATAATTTGAAGAAGAAATGCAGGAAAGAATAACAGTGATGACAGTTTAGACAGTCTAGAAGTCTATCATATTATAAAAAGTGAGATCCAAATTATTCAATCACCCTAACAGCCCAGTAACCTTACTTTGATGTTAATAAAATTGTTATGGGGTCCCAACGACCAATGAGACAGGGTCATCAGGTGCCAGGTGGTAGATGCAATCCACTCAAGTTCTGACTGTAGTTGGTGCCATTTGGTAACAGCTGTCCCCTTTCATAAAATGGAAAGGAATGATTCTGGATCCTGAGACTAGCTGAGCTTCTAGGAAAATAGTAGCAATCAAAGAATAATTCCATTAGTTCATTTCTGGGGAAACTGGGCAGAATAGTGACTGAAGATATGGACCTGATGCTCTGCCTCCTGTTTCCTGGTAGGGTATTCTCTGCCTGGTCCTCACACTCTCCTTCTGCTAGACATAACTGTTGTCAGCACCCACCCACTCTGAGAATAGGATTGGTGGCAGCCCGCTTTGGAATACCTTGCCCAGGGTTTACTTTAGTTTGATCGGCACATTGAAAAAAAGGATATGGAAAATCATATGCAAATAACTGCATTTTGATAGCACCATATATTGTCTCTATATTTCAGACTGTTTTAAACAGCTCATTCTAATCTAGTCAGTAATTGTTCCTGCTTCACCAAGCATTTACTGATAGCAATGCTCTCACCACATTTAGAAAAGAAATAAAATCTACATTATGGAGTTAGCATCACTGTATTTCTAGTTTCATGCATGGTGGATTCCTTATAGAGCTATATTTAATGTACTTCTAATTAGAAAGAGGGAGGGAAGTGTCCAAAGCTTTCTCAGTGTTGTTTTATCTTTTGTTTGTGTTTACACAGCTCACCATGTTAAAACAGGAACTTGCGAGGTGGTGGCACTCCACAGATGCTGTAATAAGAACAAGATAGAAGAACGGTCACAAACAGTCAAGTGTTCCTGCTTTCCCGGGCAGGTGGCTGGCACCACACGAGCTGCTCCTTCTTGTGTGGACGGTGCGACTTCTTCCATTGCTCACTGTGACAGCATATCTGGGCCTGCTTGGGATTGGAACCCCACTATTATCAACTACAGTCTGTCCTGGGAAATTGCACCAAAATCACATGGTTGCAAAAAGGTTGCGGGTGTCTAAAATCTTTTAGATAGATGTCTTTAATCTTACAAGGTTCTGTTATAAAAGGCATTATAATGCGGTTCAGTTACATCAATGTGTCATTTACTTTGATGCCACGAGATGTTGATTTCCTGGATCATAAAGGAAGGTGTGTGTAAATTAATTGAGAAAAGCAAGGTGAAAATACATGGCTCAATATTGCAGGATCCTAAACACAATGCTGAGTCTGGAGAAGGAAAAAATCAACACTTTATATATGAGTGAATGTTTTGTTGTAGGGAGAATTCTTACAAAATTTGACTTTGACTTTCAAAATTTGACTTTTAAGAAGGTACATGAGAGAATTAATTTCTTTCTTTGAGAGTTCATCTAAATATAACAAAATATAAAATTTTAAGGATTTATTTAATTTGTATTACTATAAATAATAATTTGTTAAGTGGTATCCTCTGATAAGATTATTGCTCAAGATAAAAAACAAGAAAAATGTGTTAACTCTACCTATTTTAAGTCTCCCACTATTTCATCTCCTGATTTTTCAGCATACTCATAGGAAATATTACACTGATTCTAAGCTACTGATTTCAATGTGCTCATGGGGCCATTTTTCTATGTTTATATGAATCAGTACATGCATGCATTCACATAGTTTTTTTAGAAATATATTTGTCTTTGATGACTATATTTTTACATGAAAAGTCCTTCAACATTTTGATTATAGTTGACACTATTGTACTGTTCACTTAGAAACTTGTTTACACTTTAGATCTCTGGTTAAATGTACTTACCCCCAAAAATAAAACTTTAAAAGAAAAAAAATTCTTTTAGTTATCTTTTAATGAGACCAGTGTCTTTTGTTCTATTTTAAATATTTACCCGAAGAAGTAACAGTCTCAAGTAGAAAACCCTGAGCTGACTTTCTCTTCTCTTGTAGCTTCCATAGTGGAGCAGAAGTGGTGGTGTCACATGCAGCCATGTTTGGAGGGAGAAGAATGTAAAGTGCTCCCAGACCGGAAAGGATGGAGCTGTTCCTCTGGTAATAAAGTGAAAACAACTCGGGTAAGTGGGCAGCCAGTTTATGAAAGCAAAATATCTCTGAATTAATAGATGATAGGACAGGTGAAATGGCATGTTTAGCAGTGGTTCAGAATGACAGAACATAGTTTTTTGCATGGTATATGTTTCCCATTTTTTCCTCAATTCATTTTCATAGCACATTTTTATTTCAAAATAACATCATAGATTACCATCAACTGTCATACTCTCTGATAAATAAACACTGTTTGTTCCTTCATGAGTTACTGCTATATATCTTAGTTTACGTATGAGTCAATAACATTTTCTCATTATGTTTTTTATTTTTATGTTTCATGAAGATAATTATTTTGATCTTATTTCTGGAGTGCTGACTAGTTTTTAGAGTTTGAAGTTGACACTAATGTTATTTTAATTAATTAATTAGTTAATTAATTCTCTTTTGGTACCAGGAATTGAACTCAGGATCTCATGCTTGCCAGACTCTGAGCTTTTGCTAGTTTTTACTGGCGATGTAAACTAACATTCAAGGTGTGACTTAGAGCACACAAACATTTAATCCTCTACAACCAGTGTTGCCTCTGAGCTATATGCCTGGCTCCTTTATGCTAATTTTGATGGGTTACTGAGAGGAGTTACAGAGTCTTAAGCTCAGTACAAAAAGAATACTCTTAAAACAGTGATGTATTTTATCTTTGCAAGGAGTGGCATCTTAGGAATGAAAGAGTGAAAAATAGCTTTATTCTTTGATTTCCCTAATTAGATACAAGAATTTCTTGCATGAGCAGATTTTGAATTTCTATTTTTATAGAATTAACAAATAAAAATTTTGTCTTTTTTATTTTATTTTGTGTGTATTTCTATTGGCTTCTTTTTTTGCTTTGATGAAAAGTTACTATCGATTTGAGTTAGTTATTTAAATAATATGCCAGAATAATGAATAATGGCAGAGGGATATTTTAATAAGGGCTAACATAAAACTTTTGAAAAGTGCTCAATTTATAATATTGTTTGACAGCAGTTGTTTTTTGGGCATATTTAAAAGGTTGTTTTATGATCTCATCCAAATATGCTTCAGTCTGTCATGTGAAGTCTTCAGTGCTTTGACTTATTAAATTGTGACGTGAAGTCACCAACCTTCTGATACTTCAAATAAAAATATATTTCATGAAATTATTATTGACTCTAACTTGCTAGTTAAGTGTTGGCACATCTTTAAGTGTGTTTGAATGATTGTTTTATTCGGTGAATTAGCAAAAGATATAATCCATATGGTTTTGTTAAGAATATTTTGGACACATACAATTTTTCTGTAAGCTATTGATACAATGAAATTATATTTCTAATACTATTCTTATTTCAAAATAAAGCTCATGGAAATTTATGAAAGTTTGAGATTCTAAAACAAATGAAAAAATAAAAAGTGAGTGTTTTACAACCAAATTCTGTGTTTCCATTACATCGGTTGAGCAGGGAAGCTACTTAAATGTACTTAAAACATGCCATATACCAAAGTGCTATAAATAAATTGTCTCACTTAATGTTCTTAATGACCCAGTGAATAGGAAAATATTTTTTCATCACGTTTTAACAGATATGTAAACATAACTTCAAAAATGTTAAGTGATTTTTCAAGGTCATAAAGGTAATTAATTGGGAAACTGGGGTTTATGCCACAGTGCCCCTTTCCAAAACCTGTTCTCTTAGCCTGTATTTTGCACTTAACTTTATCTAATTATTTGACTTATTCTAAGGAATAAAATTTTCTTAGAGTTCTTTTCACATGAAGTAAACCTTTAAAAATACCTTTAACTTTCTGGATCATTGAAATGAAAAGGTCACTACTAGGTGATCTAAATTCTCAGGAAAAAAAATTTTTTTCAAAGAACTGTTTAACTCCCCACTGGTCATATTCTCAATAATCTAAAATTAAAATTGAGTCTATGCTTCACAGAATTCTTTCCAACATAATCAAATAAGATAAATGAGCGACAGAATTCAAGAATAAAGAAACAGGAAACCACATTTAGGTCCTATACTTTGTTTTAGTTGTATTCTGTCCCTTGTGTAATGAACAGTACCCCCTAATTTTCAGTCATCTCTTTTGGTCCAAAGTCCAGATGTTAATAAAGGGCCTCTTTTAAAATATTACAGAAAGAATAAATACAATAGTAGGTATTTGGATTGCTTTTAAAACCTCTAATGATAGCAACATGGTGCAGGCCTGTAATCCCTGCTCTTGGGAGACCGAGGCAGGAAGATTGCTGTGAGTTTGAGGCCAGCCTGGGCTACAAAGTGAGTTCAAGCCCAGCCTGAACTGCAGAGCGAGATCTGTCTCAAAAATAAGTAAATAAATAAAATAAAAAATGCAAACAAAACAAAACAAAACAAAACAAAAAACATAAAAACCTCTAATGTTTCTGACTCTATTTAAGAGAAAAAAAGACACAGAAAAGAAAAACAAAAAACTCAAGACAGTGACAGTATAGATTTTCAAAACAGGGTAATAATTTAACAATGGTTGTAATAGTGCATATTATTACCTTCAAAAGAGTTGTTTAGATTACCAGATATAGACATGTAAAATTTATCTAATCATACAAATTAACTGTTCTTTTCCAAATACTGGTAAAATTAGTAGTATAGTTATTTTAGCTATCTTATGCATATGTATATACATATATATATACATGTACATATATATATATATATATATATATATATATATAACTTGTATCTTTTTACTTTTCCCTTCATTCTTTCCTCCTTTCTCCTATCTGAGTTACGTTTCCTCTTTGAGCAGTTTCTTATGTGTGTTTGATTTATTTCACTTATTATTATGGTCTCAAGTCACATCCATTTACATAAAAAAACCTTGATGCAATCTTTCTTTATCGCTGAGTAGTACTCCATTGTATAAAAATACCACATATTTTTTATCTATTCCTCAGTTGATGGGCATTTAATTTGTTTCCAAGCTCTGGCTATTACAAATTGTGCTGCTAAAAACATGGGTGTACATTTATCACCGTGGTGTGATGTTTTCAGTTTTTCTTGGAAAATGCCCAGAAGCAGGATAGCTGGCTCAAATGGAGCTTTTAATCCTACCTTTTTGAGCAGTCTCCACACTCATATCCATAGTGGTTGCACCAGCCTACACTTCCAGCAACTGTGGAGAAGAGTCGTTGATTCTGGGAAGTATTTCCCATGCAGTTTGATTTTTGTCCATGAACTTGACTCTTATGATTCCCATTTTAAAAAGAAATATCATCAAGCATAAGTGAAGATAAGATTTGAAAGGAGTTTCTTGAGTAAAATCAAAGTAAACTATTACTGGTCAGGTGTGGTAGTGCTTACATAATTCCACAGTTCTGATAGGTGCAGGCAGGAGGATGACAAATTCAAGCCCAACATGGGCAACTTAATGTAGTGATAGATATACTGTTTAAAAGATTTTAAAAACAATTTAAAATGCTGAAGGATCTGGATTTACAAAAACATATTATTGGCCCTTTTTTCCTTCCCAAGGTGGGGGGAACTGCTGGTATAAAAAAATGGAGAAGAATGATATTTTTGACTAAAGAAATATTATAGAATGACAAGGCAATAATGTGCAGTTATGAATGTTAGTTTGCCTTATAAAATGATGTGAGCAAATTTTCCTTATGCTGTTTCTCTCTCTCTCTCTCCCTCTGTCACACACACACACTGTCAACATCACCCTCACCCTCACCCTCAAGGTCATGAGTTTACTACTTCTCTGCCATTTTCACTGAAATAGTGCTAAAAGTGTGGAAGACAACAAAAATATGTTGAAACATTCCTGGGGATAGTGTTATTTGTCCACAGGAGGAGTTTAGACAGAGGTAATTCTACCATGCATAAATCACAACAGAGGAAACTTGAATCATTGTTTTAATTGTTATTATTGTCTGCTTTCCAGTCTTTTATGAATACAGTGTCTCTTGCTACCATCAACATGCCATTAGAATCCTAATTTGGCTGGTTCTAGTCATAAAAAAAGTCCAGAAGTAAAGCTGGAATGAACAGATTACAAAGTAATGCAAGAGCTGCTTTCAGCAAAAATCTATTTGTGTTTCTTATGCAAGAAATGTCGGTCATATGGGATTATCATTACAAGCAAAATGGCTCAAGAAATGATTAAAATTTGCCATAATGTACATCCTGCCTTATAATTGCCCATATCCAATCTGGAATGCTCGAGTAAGCTCTGGAAAAAAGCAGTCTGCCAAAATCAGCAATAAGGCTCGCAAGGCTTCAGCAGGGATAAGTGGTACTTTCCAGAACTGTCTGAAAATCAGGGGCTGGGTAAACTCATTTCGGACTAATATGGACCCCACACTGTACTTACCACCATGTACAAAAATGGTACCCTCCTCTGTCTTTGTACTAGATGCAGAAAGTATTTTTTATTCATTTTCTGTCACAAAAAGGGGGAATGATAAGGAATAAATAGTCTTTTTGTACCATCACTATTTTGTCCTTCAAAGCCTTGAGCATTAAATCTGGAGAGAACAGAATATGTAACATGTATCTTCCCAAACCTATTTTTTATTCTAAAGATGAGGAAGTAAGGAATGTCTGTGGCATCCATAAGTATCTCCTGTGTTTTTTAGAATTTCCTAAGTTAAAATGAAAGGAAGGAAAAGTCACAGAAGCCTTTTAATTTTAAACTCACTTTCAAAGATAAATAATATGGAACTTTTAAAAAAGACTCATTAATATAAGAATAGTCTTTCCAATGTGAAAGAACACATAATTATATGCTAATTATACAACACAAAAATAGCAGGGGGGAAGGTTCTGTAAAGCATGTAAGATATGAGAAAAAAATCTTTAACATTATTGGAATCATTGGTTAAAAAAGTCAACTGTGGTTCATTTCTCTTATTGTTTTGATACTCTTGTTCTGCAGAAGATCTAAAGAAGTCACATTTTTCTTTTAGAATTTCCAAATTATCAGCATGGAAACCAAGCTCCAAATTCCAGTAATCACTATAGCTCTTATGTCTGACACTTACCTAGGGAAAAATGAACATCACTTTATACAAAACAAGACTTTATATTGTCACTAAAAAGATTATCTTTATGAATAATGAATCCCAAGTCTCCTGCCTTTTCACATGATTAAGAAAAATTTGCTGGGTACTTGCTTAACTAATTGGAATTACCTTATCTTTATTCATTAAATTGCCATAAGTAGATTAACAACCCTGATATCTGAATGTCCCTTCAAATAAGCTGTATTTTTAAGGGCATAAAATATGACTTTATTTCATTGTATAATGCAATGAAAATCAACAGGTACTAAGAATTTGCTGTACATGACATTCTATAGTAGTACAAAAACTGCCAAGATCAGATACAAAAGCTTTTACTTAATTCTTGAAATGTTCAAATCACTGTCAAGAGCATTGCAGGTATTACCTTATGTAATTTTCTTGACTATAGTAGACACTAAAGAAAACACAGCATATATATCATAATCGCTTCCCACATGGAATATATACTTGGATTCGGAAATGAGTACCGTGCAGTCCTCTTATTTGTCCATTCATGCTTACTGACAGTAAACATTGGAGTCATCAGTAAGTAAAAATCAAGAATAGCTTTGTTAATGAAGCAGCATAAACCATTAGTTTAGCTTCCGTGTGTGTGTGTGTGTGTGTGTGTGTGTGTGTGCACGCACATGCATGAGAGACAGAGAGACAGAGACAGAGAGATAGAGAGAGACAGAGACAGAGAGATAGAGACAGAGAGACAGATAGAGACAGAGACAAGAGACAGAGGCAGAATGTTGAACTGGATTATTTGATTCGAATTCAAGTTCTTTTAGCAAATGTTTATTCTTTGGTTCTGTGTTCCAATAATATTTCTAATTTTCTTTCATGTTAAATTTCTGTGACACTAATACCTGGATAATATCAAGAGACAGAGGAGTATTAGGTTTTTAAGTTTTTCCCTATAAAAGAGAAAAATTCTCATTTTGTGGTGCCTTGTTGATTAAAGCCTCAAAAGTCATCCTTTTCCACATGCTACTCCTTATATACCAAGTCTCTGTAACCGTGCTCGGTTGGTCAGTCTGAACAGCCTCCTGTATGTTATTTATGCAAAAGGCAAAGGAAGAACACCACAAGGAAAACGTCCATTTTCTTACCTTCAAGTTATATAATTTGTGAGAGTTTGTCAATATTACTGCTCACTTTTGCCTCACAAATTTAAGTACAGGTTTAGAATAGTGTAGTTCGCTCTTGACCAGTCATGATTTGAGAGGCACATTCTATTCTCATTTGTCGTCTTCTCATTTCCCGTCAAGCCCTAAATTACACTCTGATCCATAATACAGAGTATAATAATCTTATTATTTTTATTATTATAGTGGTCTTATTATTTTTATGGTACCCACCATAAGATATACATCTTATATTGTGTTCTACCACGTAACAACACTCTTGTACATGCCACTGAAATTAAAGTTGTACTTTGACATTTTGGGTTTCTTTTCTTTCTTGTCTTTCACTGTCTTTTTCTCCTTCCTACATCTCCTTCTTCCTTTCCTCACTGCCAAAATTGATTTGCTCACATGGTAATTTGTTGCCATTTATAGTTTGAAAAACACTACTGTAGACAATGGGATTTGTTTGTTCCTTGTGTCTGATTTCATGTAACTGATAGCCACTGCTAACTTGTAGACATACAAATTACTGAAACAAACAGTGTTTGAACCAGTTCACCTTGCATATTTTAATATGAAATATTTTGGGGTAAAATTTCATAGACTTTTTTAAAATGTGGATTCTAAGGGAAAGCATATATATGCTGAATATATTCCTTCACTCAAGAAGTCTTTATTGTCTACTGTTTTCAAGTGATTGCTTAAGTTCTGGCACAGGCACTGACAAAAGCAAAATAAACTAGATGAGAATCCTTGCCCTACTAGGTTAGGTTACTTTTCTGGTGCTGCCTTAACAATTCCTTTTTTTTTTTTTGTGGTCTGTTTTGAAACAAGGTCTTGTTATGTAGTTCAGGTTGGTAGTGAACTCACTTTTTACCCAGGCTAGCCTTGAACTCATACTGATCTTCCAGTCTCAGCCTCCCAATTACAGACTTGCACCACCACGCCCTGCTGCAAAACAATTTACTGTGAATTTAATGACTTAATACAACATCCATTAATTGTCTGTAGATCAGACACCCGGGCACAACATTGCTCGAGGAGACCTCCGCTTTGAGTTTCCTGAGGCTGATATCAAGGGGGAGGAATTTGTCTTTTTCTTTTTTGTTTAGAACAGAGCTAAGTTTGTTTCTGGGAATTCTAGAGGAAATCTGCTTCCAGACTCATTCAAGTTATTCCCACAACTCATTTCTTGTGAATGGAGGGCGGAAGTGTCTATTAAGTCTTTCTTAGGTCCTCAGGATGCCTGCATTTCTCATCACATTTTCCTGACCTCATGCCAACAAGGACACATGGCATCCTCCTCACACTCTGGACCTCTCTGAGCTCTTCTTAACTATCTAACCTGTTTCTTTTTCTT
This sequence comes from Dolichotis patagonum, assembly GCA_004027295.1. Lineage (NCBI taxonomy): Eukaryota > Metazoa > Chordata > Mammalia > Rodentia > Caviidae > Dolichotis > Dolichotis patagonum. The sequence continues at coordinate 242,393 of PVJX010000150.1, read as the reverse complement.
CTACTGTATTTTTCTGATTTGCTTTTTTGTCTTTCTCATGAGTTCTTAATGACTTAAGTCTTAATGACTTAATGCATTGAATCCACCAAGATAATCCAAATCACTGTTTAGCAACCTTAATTTTGTTTTACAACACTACTTAAATTAGTGCTTTTTAGAATAACAAAAGGATGTAAATCATGGTGATACATCTTTGGGATTCTACCTGCCATATGAGAAGAGATGGAAAAATAAATAAAATATAATGAATTTGTCATAATAGATCACAGAATAAATAAAACAGAGATGGAAAGTTGAGAGTACTAAGGATGGTTGTAATTTGATAGCAGTCCTGAAGGAAATGATGGTTTGATCTAGATGGGTCATTGGAGTACAGGTTTTCTGGGTAAAGGAAGGCACGGACAGAGCCCTTAAGATGAGAGCATCTTCAATGCTACTTTTGGCTGGAATGAAGTAAAGAAGAATATATTGTTGTCTTAGTTACTTTTCTCTCATTACTGAGACAGATTACCCAACACACAAAGTTAAACAGGAAGGTTTATTTAACTTACAGTTTGTAGAGATTTCAGTAAGTAATCAGCTGGATCTGAGTCAGGGTCAGGGGCAACATTTCATGGTGAAAGAAGACAGCAAAACTAGACAGCACCAGAGGAGAGAAAGAGGCAAAACTCTTTCTGTCCCTTATATTGTATGCAGGTTACTCACCCTAGAGTGGGTGTAACACTGACACCCATAATCCCAGCATTGCATCATGAATCAATCACAAACTCTAGATTGAGCTACCTCTGAAAAACCCATGACTGCATGAGGCTTTGGGGGAACATTCAGATACAAATCATAACAATTGGTCAGTTTTTCTGTGGGTAGGACAAAATAACAGATACCCACAATTTAGAGGAGAGGTTTATGATTGCTCATAGGTTCAGAAATTTTAGTCCATGGTAAGCTGCCTCAAAGGCAGAAACAGAATAGCAGAAGGCCAATGGTTAGGAATTATGCTTACCTGGTGATGACTGGAAACAGAAAGAATTGAAGGTGCTAAAAAGAAAGAAGCTAGGTTCCAGAAATAGTCCCCAAGGTCATGCTGGCATGACCCACATTCTCCAGCGAAGTTCCACCTCTCAGCGTCTCATTTAGTTATGAACTCCATGGGTTAACTCATTGATGAGGTTAGTACCCTCAGAAAGCAGTCATCCTTCCACGAGTCTTGTAATCTAGTCAAGTTAACAAACAAGATTGACCAGCACAAAAGTTAAGTAGTAAAATTTAGGGGTGGGAAGACAGCCTGGCACTTGTTACAATTGTTTAAAACTTTCGTTGTAAATATATGGAATGCATGAGTTGTCATTATGTGAGATGGGAGGAGCTGTGGGAAGAGCATGTATCTTGTTTTACATAAATACTCAACAATTGTAGGTCATAGAATTTTAAATGTAACACCTCAAATGTCATATTCCTTAAGAGTAAGTATTTAAATGTAACACCTCAAATGTCATATTCCTTAAGAGTAAGTAAAAATTTCTACTCTAGTAATAAGAAATATAATCAATGAATGGATAAATTTCAAATTAGATAAATAAAATCTCAAATGATATGCACATTGAAAACAAAACATGGAATCATGTAATCATTATGATAATATTCAATTTTTAATGAAGATATATGGACCAAAATGGATTAGAGAGAGAGAGAGAGAGAGAGAGAGGAGTGAACAAGGAGGAAGAGAGAAGAGAATGAGAGATTTTGTATGTGAAGGTTTGAAAAATTAAGGCCACAATAAGAACTCTAAATTGAAAATGATTTAAGACTCTTGCTAACAAATGAGAATATTTTAACATTATAATATTGCATTTATTTGTTAATAATGTAAACTTGTAGAGGACTTGAGAAATCTTGAAGTATGTTACAACAAATCAGCCATTCAGTTGAAATGTGATCTAATATAAAAATTCAAGTTGCCAGCGTAAAGCAAAGGAACAAAATACCTTTATACATTTATTTATTTTGGTGCCAGGAATTGAACTCATGACCCCATGCTTGCCAGGCAGGTACTGTGCCACTGAGCTAAATCCCTGGCCCAAAATATCTTTAGTTTACCCCGGGCCGAGGATTTGCACATAATATAATGCTTAGTACTGAAATTAATAAAGGTGAGAATCATGTAACCATTGGTATACCATTTGCTCCTGTGGTTCAGTATTATGGCATTTTGCCCCTATTAAGTAGTGATGCTGACTTTCCATGATTTATGATGAGATTAGCCCAAAGTCAATAAAGGATTGTTTGGTTGAGTTTCTGCTTCCTTTTGGCTATTTTAACTCTATGTTTTATTGCTTGTTTTTCTCTGGTGGCAAACATGCTTTGCCCTTACCTTGTATCTCCAGTTCTTTTCCTGGCCCTGTTAAATGAAAAACAGGGTGTGCGAGGTATGGGGGAATTGCAGAGAGAAAGTGAGAGAGACAAAGATAATACCAGCCAGTATAAATTCATTTTCAAAGGATACTCTCAAATGACTGAATGCAAACTTTAAAATTCAGCTTACTGCATACTTAAAAGTATTATTTGAGCTGGGTGTCGTGGTACACATCTGTAATCCTAGCACTTGGGATGGTAGGATTACGGTTTGAGGCCAGCCTGGGCTATATAGTGAGTTCAAAGCTAGCGTGAATTGCATAGCCAGATCCTGTCTCAAACAAAACAAAACAACACAAAGCAAAACAAAATCCATAAAAAGCACTGTTTGAGTAATTGTGAGTAGAGTTCATTTGGTCAACCTGTTTCTAAGATTTATATACTGACATGCCTTTATTCTATCTTGAAAGAAATAAAATTGAATATTCTCTATAGATACTTTGGCTGACATTCAGAGGACTCTAAACAGGTATTCATGATTAGAAATCTCAACTCCCAATTTCAATTACAACATACGATTGATTGGTGAGATCACTCAATGTCAGACCAGTCAACCATTTTTTGAGATTAAATTTCACAAATGAAATCAGCTTGTTGAAACCATCCTTGCTTATGTAATACAGATATGAATCATGTGTCTCCAGATTACAGCTTTGAGAATTTTTTAGCTGGATTGTAAAGGTATTCCCTCTATAAAATTTGTAAAAAAAAGTATGAAAAATTTTATAAAAATTATTAAAAAATTAAACACAAACTGTTATTGATAACTTCTGATGAGTTTACGTTTCACCAGTTATCCAAGGAACTCTACTCATTGAAACTGTGCCACTTTACTATATTACCAGAAATAAGGACAGATACTCATAGCATGAGAGAAGAAACGTGTGTATAAGCATACTAAAATCTACACAGAGTAATTAAATTATTTTCATAGTACCATTTATGTCTCATTAAAGTTCATTGTTTCTGAGATTATTGAAATTACTGGGATGATGAAGCAACATCAGAAGCATTAGGTGATTTTTAATTCTCCATTTCATCCAGCATAGCCACTGGGGAGCTCTTTGAGTTTGCACCATGGTAGCCTATGTGGCTATATAGTACATATGGCTATCCCTGAGTACTCCAGGGTGACATTTGTTATGATGATACTAGCACATTAGTTACTCCCCCCTTAGTTTTGTACATATTTCTTCTTTTTCTTCACTAAGCTATGATTTTTCATGTTTTTCTTTGGGCTATATATACTTGATTCTTCACGGCAGCTGTCTTTATCAAGTACAAAACAATAGCTCCATAAACCCATTCAAAGTGCCCATGCCAACTCCTCTTTACAGGTCTTACAAGACAAGCACTTTGAAGAAATATTCCTTTTAAACTATATTACAAGGTAGTTAAACAAAAATTGTAGTTCTTGCTTGGTCACCAGAAGATCTTGTTTATTCATGGTGTCCTAAGGTATAGCTGTACATTCACAAAGTTGGTAAGTCACGTATGATACCCAATCATATGTGTCAACTTGTCTGGGCAACAATGACCAAATATTGAACCTAGGATTATTCCAAAAGATTCTGTGACAAGTTTTGGATGAGGTTTACATTTAGAATGGTAAATTTTGAAGAAAGTAGATACCCTTTCTAGTAGAGGTGGGTTTTGTCCAATCAGTTAGAGGACCAAAAAGCACCAAAGGAGAGCTCCAATCAGGGAGGCAAGAGGCAGTTGTAAAACAGACTTCCTTTGCATGTGAACTGCCACTCTTTCCCTAGTCTCCAGGTTGCTAGGTGCCATTTGTCAGCTTTTGATGCTGCCAAGCACCACAACTGCATGAGAAAATTCCTAAAATAATATCTCTTCATTTATACATAATTATTTATTTAGTGTGTATATCTATAATTGGTATATATAATTGACCTTCCAATGTCTGTGGGTTCTACATTGATGTATTTGAACAACTGGGGGTAAAAAAAATTGGGGAAAATAGTCTGTACTAAGAATATACAGATTGTTTTCTTTTCATTCTTCCTAAATAGCACAGTATAAGAAATATTTACAAAATGTTTGCATTGTGTTAGGTATTACAAATAGTCTAAAAATGAATTAAAGTTTATACACAAATATATATATATATTTTATATATATATATATATATATATATATATATATATATATATATATACATATAACTTGCTTGTTCTGTTTTTTGGAGAACTTTGACTAAAACATCTAGGTATGTTAAAGTTTAATGGTGTTCAAAATAAATAAATGTTAAGATAATGCTAATGATGATATAGACAATAATACTGATAACTTTATTTTGCTGAGCAGTAGCTCTTGCCAGGTATTGTACTAGTTAATTCACATCAAAACTTTCTAATAGTTACCATAACAAGCATTATAAGTTGCTTTATTCCTTAGTATATATCAGAAAACGAGGTTTAAAGAGATTAAGTAACTTTCCAAAAGCCACACAGTTATTAATTACGGAGGTCACACACAAATCTTTCTGATTCTAAAGTTCATACTCTTTTCAATTGAAATATCATTTCCGTCTCTCTAATATGAGATTTGATAAGAGTATATAAGACTTTATGGTAAGCATGGTCCCCATCTCATCGCTTCGAAGTCTTTCAAAGTTTTCAATCATCAGTTGGAATGGTTTTATCCTCTTTTGTTTGACTATATCATACCTGATGATATGAATAGCTGTTTTGAATAAAACAAAACATTATGACAGCTATTGCTGATTTAATATCATCCTTCTTAGAAGTCCTACCATGCTTTTTTTGTTCTACTACTGTTGGTTCTATCTATCACATTGTGTCTTATTGGAATTTGAATATGTGTGATAGTTCAAACAAATTTTTTTTCTTTTTTATAAAAAATGAGATATTATGGAACCCATTGATCATTTTCTGTTATTCGGTTCAGAAAGCCCTGTAATTCTTTCACTCTATGCATGGCTTTATACTATTGTGTTATGTTTGATATTATTGTATTTGAAACTATGCTCAACTATAGCAGAGTAAGAGATAAGAGATGTTAGCTATTGTTGATGTCCAGTTGACTTAATGTAAAGTACTGTGTTGCCTAAAAAAAAAAAAAGAAATATCATTTTAAGAAATACAAAATCAATCTATGAGTGTCATGGAACCACTGCAGTAAATATATTTCCCCCAATATTCTGTCAGGTTTTGACAAACACTAACCTGAATCTCCTGTGTTCTTCAAATGTTAATAACTATAAAACTGAGATTCTTAGATGTTATGAATATTTAAAATAGCTTTACTGTGTCTGTATGTGACTAATCTTCTATAGAGAAGAGTTAACTAGATTCACCAACAAGAGTCGAAGCACTTTTGCAATTGAAAACTATGTTAAAGCATGGTAGTAGATTTTGAAAGGTATTCTTAGAGGTTGGCTGCTTTCATAAGAGCAACACTACCATCGTCAAGATTGTTCTGTTACACTCATACATTTGGAAGTACTATAGTACTAGATTAAAACAAAAGCAAAAGTCTTGGGTAGCTGATGGGCAAGAACCTCCTGAATCAGTCACAGTGTACAGTTATTCCCATGAGCTGATATTAAAATAACATGAAAACTGATGGAGATCAGAAATATACTGTAAGAAATAACATTCTTTCTTGGATATTCAACTGAAAAATGTTGTTTTTGCTTAGTGGAAAGTCTTTACAAAATTTATCTACAACTGTAATTTAATGACTTTTTTGAAGACACTGTCTGGAGACTTAATTCCTTACAATTTCAGGTGTCCCTGATCTTCATTTTGTTGCTAATCTAATAGGGAATAAACATAGTTTTAATTTAATAAACTATTTTGAATGCCTATGATATATTAAGATGTGTGTTAAACCTTTGGGATACATATGTGAGCAAGATACAGTCCTTGTCTAAGAGACTTTCACTTGTGATCTGATAGAATGGGCACTTATTAAAATAGCCTAAACAAGAAGAAAAGTCTTCAAATCTTAGGACAATGGAATATATATATATATATATATATATATATATATATACACTTATCAGGCAAATCAATGAAAATGTTACCATTTTAGATTATTGACATTTAAGATAGTGTACATTTACAGGGGTAAAAACATGTTATCTCACTATAGCAGTGAAAAAAGTCTCATTTTTCTCATAACACATGGAATGATGCCTAGAGTTATAATCATAAAAGTATTCTGAAACTCCATACCTTCTTCTTTAACCTAATGTGTAATCTAGCAATGTTGGTCCACGAGAGGGGCTTAATAATCATGTTAGCAATAGGACTTTTGAATGAAAAAATGCCTCCAAATTTCAGAAGAGTCCAGAATGGACCCAAGAATTTTGCTAGTTTTGCTTTAGAAATTGACAGTGAATGTACCTCCAGTAGCTACTGTTCTCTGTCTCTCTGTCTCTGTCTCTGTCTCTCTGTCTCTCTCTGTCTCTCTCTCTCTCTCTGTCTCTCTCTGTCTTTCTCTCACCATTCTCTTTCTGGGACAAAATACCTGACACCGAAAATTAAAATGGAAAAGGTTTATTCAGCTCACAGTTTGTACAGGTTTCAGTCCGTAACTGGCTTGCTCCAAGGCAGAGTGGCATGGCAGAAGAGCAACTGTTCATGGTGTGAGAAGACAGCAAAAACAACTAAACTGAACAGTATCTTTCTGCCCCTGAGATTAGGGTAGTGCCAAACCAGTCAGTGAACTGGTCACACATCCTTAATCCCAGCATCATATACTCCAGATGCAGCCACCTCTGACTGCCCCCATCATGATTGCATAAGGCTTTGAGGGAACATCTAGTCACAAATCACAGCACTATCATCCATCTGGGAAATCCAATTATCCTCAGTAAGAGATGGTTGGAGTTTTCTACTGAGAAAATTTTCTGGTATGGTATCATGATCAATAACATAGTACCTTGAGTCAAATTACTTAGATTCACATCATGACTGTGCAGTTTTTTCGCTCATGGCCTTGAGAAAGTTACTTTCCATCTAAGCTTTTCAGTACATTTATGAGCTGGAACAGTAGTGTACCCACCATATAAATTCCTTATGTGGATTAAATTAATTAACATTTTAAAACACCTAAAGCAGTTTCTAGCCAAATGTTAGATCTTATGCTCTTGTTAAGTAAAATACATAAACCAAGAAAGTTGTTTACAGGCTAAAAAAATGGGCCAGTTTTCTCAAAACTCAAATATGAACATTATTATTCTATAGTACTCAGTTTTGTTAAATAAATACTAATGTGCCACACATCCTTTACTACCTCCATTCAGTTTTAAACAAGGACTTTAAAGAGAAGCACAAAGTCTTTGAGGTTTCCTTGTAATTTATTGTCATTTGGAATAGCCACAACAATGTATCTTAGAGAGAAACTATAGAGCTAGGCTAAGTAGATTTCAGTTTGTAATGACCACAGAATCTAGGTCATTCCATTTACCATGAATGGCCAGGTTGGAGCCATTGTACTAATCGATTGTAAAGGTGCTTTTCCTAGGTCTATGCTGCAAGAACATCAACATTATTTTCTCCTTTATAGACACCAGACACATCTTTTGAGAACTTATTATAGCTACAGTGTACGGTATAAAGGGAGCAATTGTGTGAATATGTCTGTGTTCATTGCAGTGTTTGACCTTTACTCAACTAGTATTTCTTAACAATTCAAAGACCGCCTCACAAAAAAGTATCCCTTTATGGTTAAACTACTTTGTTAACTGGAGGGAGTAAAGTTATTCTATGTCTGAGTTAGGCATTCGTGTGTGTGCTTTTTATTTTACCTATTTGGATTTTTGTAGTTGTTGCCTATAGCAATTTAAGATGAAGTTGGCCTGGAGTGGTTGCAGCAGTAAAGGATTGTGTATTGAGTGCTGAGCCTTGCCCATTTGGCTATTATTAATACAACATTAATGTTCCTATTAAATCACAAAAAGAGAAAGAAAAACTGATGCAGAAAGTTTTTATAGATATTCAGCAATTAGCAGAGACCAATAATTCCCCATTTATGGAATAACAAATAAATCCTAAGTGATTTTTCAAGCCTCAGTGCATTTCAGGAAAAATATGTTATAATATGTAATTTTTTTTCTCTTAGGAAACAAAAAACTTGCATTAAGCATTTTGTGCATAAGGTACCATCTTTAAACTTGTCCCGACTCTGGTATAAAATTTGAAAATCACACAAAATTGTTCTTATGCTTTGTGTAAGAAATTCATAGCTCTATAAAACACAATCATCTTATCAAAAATCCAAAAGTGCATTCATGCTTTATGTACTATTATGAGATTAAATTTTATAAATGGCAATTGGATAATGAGAATAACTTTAAATAAATTTACTTTTCAAAAATAGTCATTTAAAAATAGTTTGAAAGTATTTGACCTATCATTTATTAAACCCTTACTACAAGTGTAATTCTATTTATTTTTGTAAACAGTGTAGTGAGATAAGCATTAGCATCGTTTACAGGTAAGAAAACTGATGGTTTTCATAGTATACCAAAATGGGACTACATAGTTAAAAATAGGGCCACATAGTTAATAAATACTTAACTCAGGAAAATCACATGATATTCTTAGCACATGCTGTTTAATCTTATGTTACTCATTACCTGCCCAATTATCTGAAAATGTGTATCCATCCATTATTGTCTTCTTCATCATCCTCATGACCAGTAATAAACACTTAGTATGTGTAGTATGACATTAAATCTGTCAACTTTTAATTGTTCCCAGTAAAGAGTAGCAAATAATGTTATAGGACATTATATATAATTCTTATTTTTCAGTTTTATATGAGAGATTGGACAGTTCTACTATAATAGAAATCTCCAGTATAATATAATAAAAAACTAAAATAAGTAGTCTTAAACTTGAGGATATTAGATAACACACAATTCCAATATAGCAGTGGTCTGAAAGAAGCCAGCTGGTCCTTCTTAGTATAACAAATCTTTTGCCTCAGGTATAATATGTGTGCCATCAGTCTACTGTGATTCCTAGGGTTCACAACTATGGAATATATTAATTGACAATAGCATAGTCGTTCACATTATAGTCTTTATGACTCACACTTATGATGTGAAAGTTGAAGAATTCACTTAAGATTCGAAATTTTCATGAGGTCATCTGATATATTTTCTTTTCAAGACATATTTCTAGATAAACCTAAGAAGAAGTCAACAAACAAGTGTAAATCAGGACTAACAGAGGCAAACTGGAAAAAACAGTCATATCAACTATAAGTAAATACTGTTAATTTCTGTTTTAAGCATTAGAGGTAAGCAATTTTAAAGTCAGTCTAAGTGGGATTGCCACGTCAAGGTATGATGCAGGTGCAGAAATGCCAAAGATGAGTTTTAAGTATTACATAATTCTATGGATGACTTATCAACACAAAATTTGTTGGTGAAATTGAACCCATACACCTTGACTTCCTTGACTTAACTTTAGTAATATATGTGGTAAAATCTTTGAAGTGCTCTTCAGTCTCAAAAAGAAGAATAAAAGAACTTTTAAGTGATACATTCGAAATCCAGCATGAAAGTAGTCACTGGTTTAGAATCTAGGGAAAGATAAAAATCAAGAAATATTAATCCAGTTTGAGTGTCTCTTAATTCACACAAGCAATTGTCAGTGTTAGAGGAAGTAGCTTAGAGACTAAAATTCGATCAATAGCTTTGCAGATCCCAGAGGCTGTCTTTGTAGACCAGAGGTCACTGCTGGTGAAGTTCTCTTATGTCTGATTGGGGTCCTAATTACTACACCCTGAGAGTAAGAGAGGCCAAAAGTGAAGTAGTCTTCACTGGGCTCAACGTTTATCATAATGCCTAAATTGGATTGAGATAAACATGGATTGTTAGGGTGCACTTGACAAAAACAACCATATTTTTTGGGGGGAAGAAATTATAATCCAATTTTTAATAGTTCTATAACTTTGCAAATATGATATTTACAGTGTAATAAAAAATTAACAGGTGAAGATTAAGACATGGAAAGATAAACAAAAATAAGCAAAAATAACAGGATAATGAGCTATGAAACTGCGGAATCATGACACTATGACAGCCATGCCCAGAATTGTGCAAGAATTGTACAAAAATGTGATTAGCAAGCCAACTGAAGAAATATCAGACAATAAAAACAATGGAAAGGAAGGTAAACAGGAGGGGGAAAAGGAATTTAGAATAAGAGGAATAAGTGGAAATCAGTCAGAACATGGTATATTTTTAAGCCTAATGTGTCAGTGATGATATCATTTTAATGGCTAAGTGACTCAATTGAAGTTGAATGTCAATCTAATCCAAAAGATCAGAATACAAATATACACTGCTTAAGAGAGATGTATCTAAATTATAATAGTAAGGAAAAATGGAAATAAAAATAATGAGAAAAGATAAATAAGCAAACACTCTCTAAAATAGCTGATGCAAGATATTACCACAACAAAGAATTTATGGCAAAAATTATTACTAAAGGTGGACATTTTTTAATGATAAAATGTTGAAATTCCTAGGGAGAAACCCTATGCATAGTGATTTTATGCTTATATTACTGCTTATATAGCATTTTCATTTTTTCACTAAAATTAGTAAAGCTAACATTTATTAAGTTCTCATGATAGTCCAGCACTATTCTAAGCACTTGAAGCATGTTAATTCATTTAATCTTCACCACTTCATGAGATAATTATCCTCATTTTTTTTTCTTGTACTGACAAGTGAACCCAGGACCTCTGCATTAAACTACATCCCCAGACCTATTTAACTTTTATTTTGAGTCAAGGTCTCCCTAAGTGATAATTTGCCTATCTGAGCACCAATTTATGATCCTCCTGCCTCAGCTTCCTAGAGTGTTGGGATTACAGATTTGTGGCACTAGGTCTGACTGGGTATCCTCATGAGCCTGAAGACTAATGAGGTTGCCAGAGTCATATAACATCTAAATACTGAACTGGGATTAAACCAAGGAAGGGTAGCCTCCAATCTATGAGAATAAATATTTGAGTAGGAAAGATCTATGTAGATCAAACCATTTTAATTTTTTCCATAGATAGGATGGAGTTTAAAACATTTCTTTCTCTTTGTCTCAGTTAGTATTAGTTTAGATTATTCACCATTTCTTCCTTTCAAACTGAGGACTATGACTTCCCCTCAAGATTATGCAAAAATACTTTGCTCATGACTACACACATACTTCCCTTGACTTTCTCTCTTTGGAGACAGAGTCCTGCTATGTAGTTTAGGCTGACCTTGGGCTCCTATGTAGCCCACATTGGCGTCAAAGTGGAGGAAATCCTCCTATCTCTGACTCTCCAATGCCACTATGTCATGTTTTCCCTGGAATTTCTTTAACTGAAGAACAGCCAAGAAGACTGGTACACACGCTCGTGTGTGTGTGTGTGTGTGTGTGTGCTCTTCCAAGTCTTTCTGGTAAACAGGACAAGTTTACCAAAAGCTATAGAGCTAGGATGAAAGGTTGAGAGACCTCTTGCTCTAGATTACCATTCTTTATTAGGAAATGTCTCAATCTAGCTAGATTTTAAGTTTTGGTAAATACGCACTTAGGAAATTTTTTTTCATCAGTTATCAGAAGACATTTACCAGGATAAACTTAGACTGCTTCCAATCACGGATACACACACACACTCACACATACACACACACACACGTGCTCCCTCTCATTTATCCCTTCTATTTCCTCAAATATTTTAAAACTGTCACTGTTCGAACAGAAAGAATGGTGGATTTCAGGCTTGTCAGTCAGAGGAGATCTTTTTATTCTTATGTCTATTTAAACTCAACTCTTACAGTTCCAATGTCCAGAAATGAGACAGAAAGATTATGATTAGTGTCCGTGTACTTCTTTTTTGAGTCCATGATAGCAACACACTTACAGGCTTTTGCAATCTGTTCATCTCCAGGAAGTAACACAGGAACAAGATAATGTTTGTTGAACACAAAGAATTCGATAAATGAATGACCCGTGACCTCCCGTCTCCTGCTCTTCTTGCTGACGTCACTGCAGGCCACACTATTCTCCCAGTGTGTCTTGTCTCAGGTTATTTGCTCTTACTGTCTCTTCTTCCTGAAGTGCTCCTTTTCCAGCTCTCAGTTTGACTGCGTCTCTTATCTCTGAAGGCTTTTACAGAAACCTCACTTTCTCAAAGAATCTTCCCCATCTATGCCAGCTAATAAATCTATCCCTCTCTTCCCCTCAATTTTATTTTCATCTTAGCATGGCCTGAAATAACTTTAAATTTTTACTTTTCATGTGTACAGTTTATATAACTGTCTAGAAAGTCAGTGAGTCTTTTCGTTTTTTCCTCTCCTCTCCTCTCCTCTCCTCTCCTCTCCCCTCCCCTCCCTTCCCTTCCCTTTCTCTTCTCTTCTCTTCTCTTCTCTTCTCTTCTCTTCTCTTCTCTTCTCTTCTCTTCTCTTCTCTTCTCTTCTTTTCCTTTCCTTTCCTTTTCTTTTCTTTTTTCTTTTTTTTCTTTTCTTTTCTTTCTTTCTTTCCTTCTTCCTTTCCTTTTTCCTTTCCTTCTTCCTTTTCTTCTTCCTTTCTTTCTTCCTTTCCTTTCCCTTCCTTTCCATTGCTTTTTCTTTTTCTTCTTCCTTTCCTTCTTCCTTTTCTTTTTCCTTTCCTTTCCTTTCCTTTCCTTTCCTTTCCTTTCCTTTCCTTTCCTTTCTTTCCTTTCCTTTCCCTTCCTTTCCTTTCCCTTCCTTTCCTTTCCTTTCTTTTCTTCTCTTTTCTTTTCCACACCTAGGATAGTGCCCATTACTTAATATATAGCATTCAAATGAAGGATTGGAAGAAACTGAAATACTGCTTGAAGACCTGTTTAACTAAAATTGAAGCCCCAAAATGAGAAGCCTGCTACCCAGATTATTCCTTGTAGCTTGTAGTTATCTTGTGGGAAGTTTCAGTTAATGTATTGGAGCTTAAATTTCTTCCACTGTTACTGTGCATAATAGTAATTAGTAACAAAGACAAGTAGCAATACTAGTAAGCAGTAAGTAGAGACTACATAATAATTTTGAAGGTTTTACAAGATGAAATGGGTGAGAACTAAGTTGGGTACTGGTGCCATCAACTACAACTTGAGAAATGGAAGCACAGAATGAATGGGAAGAGATTCCAAGTTTCTCTGAGCAGCAGTTGTCTTTGACATTCCCATCTAGACCAGGAAATCTGCAGAAATTTTGTTAGGCACAAATTAACTTCTCTTTGCTTTTTAAAATTCTAGATTTGAGAGAAAAGAAAGGTAGAGGAGAGGGATCAACATTCCGAATTCTAAATACAGAGTGTGTGCTGTGTGTGTGCACATCTGTGTGTGATTACAGGCACAGTGTTGCCAGCAGATAGTATGACAATCATGTTGGTTCATCTGCTGTGTTCCCTTGTAGGAAAGCTGCTTCTATTTCAGCTACATCACCGTATCTAATGTTAAGTGAGCATGTAATTTCTAGGGATAAGATAATCGTCACCACAAATATTTTATGAGAAAGTTTCCTGACAGTGTTAAGCAGCAGTATGAAAATTACTCGAGACAGAAGTTCTTTTTGAAAAAATAAATTCAGATAATTTCTAACTAAAATATTAACTGTAATGAATATGGCAGGATTGACCTTGATGTATCCATTTGGACATTTTCCACATCCCCAGTGTATAGTCTAATACCAATTAAAGCATCACAGATTGCTATTATCTTCTTACATTATTATTTTCATGAATTAATTTTGTTTTAGAAATCAGACCTTTACCAAATGAGAATAAATTTAAATATCTGAGGTACAAATGTGAAGGTAAATGTCAGGAGCCATGCATATCAATTCTGAAAATATAGAGTCATGGGAATAATCCCAGAAAAATGTAACTAGAGGAATTGACCTTTTTGAGTCACCTAATCATTCCCTTACTGTTTATAGACAATCCAAATAGTTCTAGTTTCCTTTTTTAATTACTTAGGAATTTCTTTTTTATATGCACTCATTTGTTTCTTTATTATCCATGTACCAATCCACCCACCCATTGCTTTAATCTTTATTTAATAAATATGAAATATGATTTATGTCATGAGCCTGAAATGCTGCTTAGTTCTGAGGAAACAAAATGTAAGCTGATACTAATTTTCTGCAATACCTAATGGTTTAGTGAGAAAAGCAACAGGTTAATGAATAATTGTAACATGATAAAGTCTGTTTTAAAATAGAAGTGGAGACAAAGTGCTAACTGGATGAGTCAGAAGTGGTGACCTGTTTTTTTTTCTGGAGTTTGAAGGAAGCATGAATCAGACAAAAGATAAATGTACAGGAACATAAGAAGAAATGAGTGGGTATGTTAAGTCCCAGGAACATAAGTGAGGTACGACTGGCGTTGAGGCCATGGGTCTCTGTGGGAGAAAGAAAAGATGAAACTGAGTGACCTAGGATCTGATCATTTAGGCCTTCTAGATCTTTGTTTTTGTAATAAAACACTGTTTTTGTAGATTTGCTTTTCAGAATGATGGTGGCAAAGAGAAGGAGCAACTGCAAGGGACAACACAAGTCAGAGAGACAAGCTGGAAAATTAGTGCAATTTCAGGTTTTGAGTAAGATAGTGACAGTGGGATAGAAGTAGGGAACAGAGTTACAAAGATGGAAAGAAACTGGAGATAAAACATGGAAAAAAATTCTGGCATACTTAAAAATATTCATTGGGGATAGAGCACTGGAAATATGCAAGTGGTGTATTTCTAGACCTGTTCCTTGCTTTCCTAAAGACCATGCAGACTCTCTAACTTTTCTTCAGCTTCACTCTATCTTCAGCCACCTGTATCCCCTGGAAGTCACGGCATTGACTGTTTAGAGTGTAATATACCTCAACATATCAGCCTGACCAGCCGGTGGACTAGAACATGAAAGTTCTGCTCTTGTTTAGGTCATTATTTTTATCTTACATTTTCTATTTTTGTAGAGAGAGGCTAAATTTAGTAGTGATAGGGAAAGAGTTTTTGTTTTTATGGATGAAAAATTCAAAATCTTTTGAACATTGGAAAATATTCTTTTCTATTATGACAGGATTAGTTTTTTCTCCTGTATCAGTTTTAACTATCTTGACCTCTCAAATTTATGTAGGAAGCATTTTATTTGACTTTCAATTTGTACTACTAAAAACTTCCTGGTATATGACTCGAATTATTAGGTATTGCTCCATATGATCAATCAGTATATGTTATCATTATTCATATTTTTCTCAAATATTATGTTACAATTCATGTATTTGAAATTCAAGTAGTATGTTTTGGTATCTCTGGAATACTTTTGGAAAGAGACAAATATAAAAAAATCTTCTGAAAATCTATGTCTATATAATGTCATAAATTACAGTTTAAAAATATCATGAATCTCATTTGGACTCTTAACATGGATTACAGAATTAACAATAAGCAGAGAGCAGCAAAGTTGACCTAAAAAGTGAATATTCAAGAGTGACTAGACCTAAACTTTAATCAAATGATTTGATCCAATTTACTTGCCTTAAAGTGTGTATGGATTAAGCCATGCTTCAGAAAATTATAAATTGCTGTGACCATAGATATTCAGATAAATCTATCAGTAGCTAAGATTGGAAATTTTAGATATTAAAACTCTACAGAATAATACTACATAATACTGTTTCAAGTTCTTTTATAATTGGTAAAATGACTATCTTCTGATTTCTGTGTACTTCCTCACTTGATTTTCTTTGGTTTGTGCAGAATGCAAAATATTCATGAAAAATGCTTAATATTCTTGTTTCAATTTCTCATAAAATTGTTCATTTCAAATCCCATTTATGCTTATATGTTTCTCTGAAATTAAAAATAGTAAAATTTTAAAATTGTCTGAGAGAGAAACAGAAATATCCTTACTATGAACATGATTTGGAGATAAAGAAGTTATTGTCTTACTGTCCCTTTATTCTTATTGAAATGTTCTCTTTCTCCCAAATTTGCTTCTTGTGATGATTGTTCAACAGTGGAGTACCTGACATGTGTTTGTTTCTTAGGCAAACGTGTAGAATTCTTCAAGTTCCAATGGAGAAGTAGAAAGAGAAGGTTTCTGCTGTGCCTGATGACAGTTTTTGATTTTTTCCACATCCAAAAATATTCTGGCTCCACATTAGAACACTAGTTGTGATGAATCCTACTGTTGGTCGGATTCTAAGGAAGGCACAGAAGTTTCCTTGAGACGTAAAGATTCAAAACAACTCCAGAAATGAGCTTCCATCTCGATTTATTTCTCACAGAGCAGCAGGTGTGTACCCCACGTTAACGGGATGCACTATGACCTACTGTTTCTTGTAGTTATCATTAGCACACTAGTGCCTCTGATTTTAAGGGGAGAGGATGAACTTGGTACAGCTGTGTGGATCAGAAGGCATAGAACTGCTGTATGGGTCAATAAAGATAATTATCTTTCATGAATAAGTGAGAAGAGGCATCATTCTTTGAACTGACATGAGGCTTGTACATTGGAAAATCTGTGCACAAAGAACCAATATACTATGATTGGTAAACCAAATATTGTCACCTCCAGCAGCTCAGTAGTACTGCTTTCACAGAATAGAAAATGGACAGTACAAAACCTGGTGTGTATTCCTGAACCCGTGAGTGTCCAAACAGACTGTTACTTGAAAATTAGTATGAAAATTACTGAGCCATCAAGCTTGTACTTAATGTCCATAAACCAAAGCAAGACTGACTTTTTACCTAATGGCTGATTCTTTACATACTGGAATCACCTCATATTTAGTGTTATGCTACACCTACACCTAAGCAATTAAAAATAGCTGGATTTAAGGGTTCATATCTTGATCAACTTGGAAGTATGAGACTATCAAATTGTGATTGTATTGTTAGGCAAACTCAAGGATTAGAGTTGAGAAAAAGGGAAAAGAGGTCAAGGAACATTGCTGTCTATGCTACCATATCCTTCAGAAAATGGATTTTAGTTTTGCAATATACAGAATGGGGAATTTTTAAAATCAAAACATCTGCTACATGTGGAATGTTCATTATTGAACTTTACCACATGTAAGAAGATGGAAGCAGAAAGGAAAAAGCATGTGCTCCTTTAAGCATGTTCTTAGAAACTGCTGTTACTGGCTTTATTCTTCCTTAAGTTATAGTAAGTTCTTTTCAAAGTGACAGCACCATATTTTTCATTCAGGCAGGTGTCTCAAGGCTGTGACTAAGAGTCGTTGGCTTTTATATCTCAAACCAACCAGCAAGTTAATGGAAAGCTACTAAAAAGAATTTCTTAGGTTTCAGCCCTTCTTGTCTTCAAATTCCACTTATCTTAAACTAGCATTTAAGAATGAGTTTTAAAATTTTGAACAGTATTTTATTTTATTTAATTTTTAAATTATTTTACTAGTAGATGATACATAATGATTACATTCATTGTGGGCAGTTGGTGCATGTACATGGTGCATCTTCTTTTTGGGTTTCTTCCTCTTCTCCCCACTTTCAACTCTTTGTCCCTGTCCCATTAGCAAATGATCTATCTTCCTCTTTCCTTTTACCTAGGACTTATTTTGCCTTTAATTTATTTATACTTTTGGTATTTTATATGAGAAAAATCATATAATATTCAAAATTCTGAGTCTAGTTTGTTTCACTTAACGTGATGTATCCAAGATGTATCCATTTTCCTACAAATGACTCAGATTTATCTGTATAGCAGAGTAGTACTCCATGCCTTGTAAATAACACATTTTCTTTATGCATTCATCTGTTGATGAACATATATGCCATTTCTAAGAATGAGCTTTTATAAATTGTGCTGCTATAAGCATGGATATGCACATACCTAAATATGAAAACAGAAACACTTTAACCGGTGGGAAGATAAAATAGGTAAAACACTTGAAGTCATTGATATAGGTAAGGACTTCTAAAGAGAATTCTAACTGCACAAGAAATAACATTGGGAATTAACAAATGAAACTGTATCAAATTAAAAAATCTTCTGTACCAAATCCTACAGAATGGGAAAAAATTTTGCTAGATACACCTCAGAGGACTAATATCTAGAATATATTAAGAACACAAAATAATTAGACACCCCCAAATAAAAGATTCAGTGGAAAAAATGGTTAATTAAAATATAGACACTTCCCAGAACTACTTTTGTAAATTACTTCTGTAATCTCTCATATTTAGTAAAGCCGAAATTGTGAAGAGATATGATTCTTGACTAGATTTAGACTTTTAAAGTAAATCCTTACTACAGAAAGTGAATGAAACTATTAACTCAAGTTATTCCCCATTTATAAATGAGAGACAAAATGAACTCAGGGTTTGTGGATATGGCTCAGTGGCACAGTGCCTGTCTGGCAAGTGCAAAGTCCTGAGTTTAATTCCCGATCCAAAAATTAAAAAAAAGAGAACTTGGTGTCAAATTTAGCGGGTAAAGTACATTCCAATTGAGTTCAAAATCTGAACTGTCTTTAAAACTGTGTGATTTATGCCGGTTGCTGGAATTAATATCTACTAAAATGTACTCAGATTTCCTCAAGTCTTTTAAAATGATTGTTTCTTGTCAGGAGGATTGTTTTGATGTTCTATCCTGTGTGCTGTTGCATTTCACTGTTCTCTTAACCTGAACCTGTTATTATAGGTTACTTATTTATTTATTGTAATTTTCCATCTGGAACACACAGAAAGTATCTATGTTGTGGGGCCACAGGAAGAAGAAGAAAAATCTTTTCTTAACAAATTCTGTAAAATGCTGAAGGATTTTACTAGCTACTTGAAGAGAAAGCAGAGGATGTTTTGTTTTGCTAACAGAGAACATCATCAAGAGAGAATCAGTTGATCTGTTTCTCAGTAGAGGGAAGTATATAAATGGCAACGCAAACAGTCATCTGCATCCATGAGTCACATAAGAGAGTTCATGGCAGACTCACCATACAGCTTTCAAAGTTCCAAGAAACAGTAGAGGTCCATCTGTTCAAAAGATTCATTTCCAGTTGAGGTATTTATTTGCACAGCACAAAAAGCTCAAAGCCACTGACAGATGTTGTGTTTGTGGTAAGAGCTCACTATTTCTGCATTCTATTAGAACAATTCGATCTTTTAGAGAAATGAAATCTACAGAATACTTACCCTACTGTTGGATGTAGGTGATCAGGAGAAAATTTGACTCCATTTGGAAGTACTTCTTCTGAAGAAAAATCTTAGCAGTTGGGGCCTAACTGGGAATTAGAAGTCTGATGAGTTCAGCTGACTCCCTTGGCAGTTTAAATTGGAAATGTTTAAATGACACTCAAAGTAAAACTAGGAGATAATGACACTGGTATAAATCTTGGATCTTCTAACTAGCAGAATAAGATTGTCTGTCCTCAGTCATGGCTAGAACTGAAGTTTTCTCTGAGTCCAGGACAGTCATATGCCAAGTCCAGGGACTGTCTCAATCTCCTTTCACACTGGGACTCACTGAGTTACACTTACATAGGATCAGTTACCTACAGAAATCCTGTTTGTTCTTTGAAATTATTGTCTTTCTACTCACCTAAGGTTATTAAAATTATCAAGTATTTATAGAACAGACAGCTAAGACAAGTTCAAGGTCACTTAATGGAAATTCTGATTTTTGCTAATGCGTTAAAGAGATGGACTTTAATATCTCAAAATGTTCAGATGAATCTAGCACTATAAAATCTTTGGTGGAAAAATTAAACTGGATAGATTGTGCACTGGTTATCAGGGCTATAGAAATTACCTCTATTACCAGGAAAGTAAAATATAGGCTCGATATTTTATCTACATGGATATATTTATGAAGATGATTCACATGTACTTGTCCTATAATGCCTAACCTAGACCTGAAAGGTGACTGGTCAGCTTACTTGTGCACATACACTTCACACGAAGAGGTGTGTTTAATTTTGTAATACCTCACTGTGTAAGGTGCTTGGAGATAGAACAAATATATTCATTTACGGTTACAACTAATTTAATAGCAGCTTTTCCACAACTAAATGAGAAAAACTGCTGTTGTAGAGTAATGATGTTTTAATTGCATATTTAGCACACAAAGAGTGAAGTAAAAGCTTAATTCATGTACTTGTAAGAACTACATTAAACAAATGAATCAGTGATAAAACCGCAATTATATTCCAAGAAAGCAAAAGTTCATTCAAATCAGCAATAAGATCACAAAGGTATTGCATTCTGCCTTTTATCTTGATTGAATAAGTTAAATTCATTTGGATATTAGTTTAAATTGGGTCTATTAGTGATGTTACTAAGCATGTATATTATAAACTTTGGAAAAGGACTGCATTAAAACTTGCTGTCTCTTCTTAAAAATACTGCTTCATATTCTTGTCACTTTGTTGTTTAAGTAAAGAATGTTCACTAGTCCAAAAAAATGTTTCTCTAATAACATGGGTATTTTAGTGAATATTTAACTCTTTTTGAATGAAATTGACTGCAAGTTCATAATGTGTCTTCTGTTATTGTGTGTATGTGACTCATTTTATATTCACAGGCATATGAGTGTTGTTCAACAGTTTCTCAAAAGAAAACTTTAATGACTATTAGAAAAGAGAATTATTATTTTGTAAATTAAACTATTATAAAAATCACATTGATGTTGGGGGGATTTGACAGTGATTTTAAATTTATGTAGATGGCACAAATTTATGTAGACTGTACAAAATAATGGAAATATGGGATTAAAAATTAATGAAAGTAAAACAGTATCAAAAGCATCACTAAAGAATAGAGAAGTTCTCAGATCTGTATTTCATTTTGGTGTAATCATACCACATTTAGTTTTTGAAGTGCAAATAAAGTACAGTGCTGATTTCATACATATATATATATACATACATATATATATATATATATATACATACATATGTGTATATATATATTGCATTCAATATCTGATGGCACTTATCCCTTCAAAAATGCAAAGAAAAGAGTTAGAAACAATGGAATTATATGTGTGAGAAGTCTAGTGATGTATGCTCAGAAATAATCAGGGGCAAAAATCTCAGAATCCTATCACTCAGATGCCTCAAAATGTATACATATGTGATTAGTAGTAGTTAACAAACACAGTGTTTGTTAAGGATCAGGCGTTGTTCTCCAAACTCAGTCTCTACTTAGCAACTGCAGCTCTACACTGTCGTGTGCTTGCGTTACCAGATCACACAGTGAGTCATCAGCAGAACTGACTACTGACCTCAGGTACCCTGATTTCAGAACAGAACCTTGTACCCATACTTTCTATCGAAGTTTTTAAAGAGGCTTTATCTTTTCCAAAGCTAGCCCAAACAGTCTCACACTCTTGTTAGGACTTTTATTATTGACAAGAGTATGGGGAGAAATAATTTTTGAATAAATTACGTATGAAACACAAAACTGAGTAAAAGTCAATATTTGTAAATAGTCAAAAGATATTTACATAATAATCTTATATATCACATTTTGTGCATTTACTAAGGCATTTACTAAGCCAAGTATTTGGGAAATATTATTTGATTTTATCAAGCAGCAAATATGTGAGGTAAGGTAGTAATGTCATCCTCTAATGACACACGAAGCCACTAAGGCTCAGCTGGTTGCACAATTTATTCAATTTCTTAGTGGTAGAAAGTGAGAAAGCTGAGATTTGAACCCAGGCCATCTGCCTACAGAGCTCAAGCTGTTTCTCATGTGCCTCTCACTATAATATGTTGTCTACTGCTGATAATTTAGTGAGCAGAAATTGAACAAGAAGAAAAGAATTTGAGACTTTATAAATATAATGATTTTTAAGAATTTTTCAAAAATTTTATGCTTGGGGAAAGATTGGTCCTTAAATTTCTTGACAGCTTTTTCATGTCTGTTAAGTTGAAGATAGGAAGAGAATATTTCATGATATTCAAACTATCTAATGAAAACTATACAAAAAATTGGCTTCCTTAAATTTTAAATTTAATGTATATATGTCATTTACTTGGTTTTATTTTTCCAATCTCAGTTGATTAATAATTTAAGGCATTATATTAGCATGACATTCTGAAAAACCTAATCAGGCCCCTATAATAGATTTATTACTCTAGTATAAGTAGATGTTTGGGCCTTAAAAAATTAGTGCTTTTGGTTTAATGTTAGAAGATTAACTGCCAAGATTTAAATTAGGATTACTTAGACTTATTATGTAGTGAGCTTGTAAGTCATTAAAAGGTTGATATCTTTTGTTTAGTATTATGTAATGCATATCATTTTGAAATGTTATTTGGATCTTTATGGTAGATGATTTAATGTGATAATGTACATATGTACAGGTTCATTTTCATGTATTTTTAAAATGTTAAAATGTATTTTATGAATGTTAAAGTGTATTTCTCAGATGATTTTTAGATTTCTACTTTGTTCAGTACAAATCTGGGGTCTGTCAATGAGAGTATGAAAGAGCTCACGCATTTTCATGTTTACATTGTGTTGAAAAGGCAGGTCATTAGTTTTTGTTTGAACTCCTTCAGTGAAATCCTTTAACAATTCAAGATACTAGTTGATCCCTTCATTCTACCTTTAGTGAGTTTTTAGTTTAAGATTTATGCATTAAAAAATCCCACAAGTCAAAACTTTTATTTCATAGGCCAGTTTTGACAATGCTAAATGTTTTCATGAGCATTATAATACTTGCTCTTCATAGAAACCTTGAATTTAACAAGACTATTTTATTTTACATAAGAGAAAACAGCATAGCAGAAATCACAGATAACATACAGGATGATTAATGTTGTTGCCTCATTGGCCTAAATCCAGAGCTCTGTAAGATTACTTATAACATATCCTTTGATCAAACTCAGATAGTTAAAAAGTCAAATGTCATGCACTTTCATATGACATTAGAAATGATTTGTGCTCCACTCTTCATCTCATAAAATGTGCTAGCATATTTTTCAGATTAATCTAGGAATACTGTGTATAGTTCAGGTTGAGAAAAAGATCTTTTAATTATTCTTCAGTCCATGCTGATTTAGATAATTACTTCTTTTAGTTATGTTAAAATTTAATTTTCCTAGTAATTACTTTAACCAGTATAAACATAGCATCAAAGCAGTGTATATTTACGATATTCATGAGGACAGTGGTTATATATTTATATGAGTTCATATGTTCATGCGAGTGAGTGCATCTCAGTGTGTGCATGTGTGTGCGTGAGTGCATGCACATGCATGTATATATGTGTGTAATTTTAAAGATGGTAAAGTTTGTTTTAATTGCATAAATCTTTAGTATTATACTGCAAATTTGGATGTTTATAGAGTTACATAAAACATATAAAGTGTTGACAGTATCTCTCAGATTTATATAAAACAACTGGTCAAGTATTAAGCTTAGAATGAAGATGCAATGAGGCACTTACTATACTCATGAGTGTATTATAGGATGTAATTTAAGAGATCGAGCCACCCATGCAGTCACCTCCCACCCACAAGTTCTCCAATTCAGTTCCACCATGTTGTCTCAGTTGCTTTCAGTGTAACTGGATTGAGGCTAAACCGTTTGCTCTTTTTCAATCTCCTCCCCTACCTTTTCCTGCTATTTCAGCAATAGTTTTGAAGTATGGTCTCCATACTGCGTTTCATATTGTTTTCCTTCACAGAAGAGAAATTTCAGAAAAAGTAGGTGACTCTTAGCCAGTGGAAATCAAAGATTGTGTTACGTCAAGTTCATAAACTTTCTCCATAGAGAAACTTTATCATAAAATGTTTCCATATTTCATATAATCATCAACTCTCACCATAAGTAATTTGTGGCATAATTTCTGTACAAATGGTATTATTACTTTCTCACCTTCTTACTTGAATCATAAATCCTTAGTCTGGGAGCTTTCTGTTGAACTTGTGTACAATGACCACTAAGTAGGAAACAGATTGGTAACAAGACTGTTCAGCCTTTCCTAAGATATTAGCTGATCCCTGAATCTTTAAAGACCATTTCTGTATTTGTAGCTTTCAGTCCTCAATTCAATTGCTTCCATGGTTCTTCTATACACAGGAGTAAGACTGTTGAAAGGCACAGGCCAAGGCTCCTTCTTTGGGAAGGCTAGTGGACCAGAGGCAGAAACAAGATGGCTGCCTCCATGCAGGAAAACCTTTTTGGATTTTATATCTTCCTTTTGAATATAATGTGAGACTAGCTATAACAAGGTAAAATTTGTTTATTTATTTTTTGAGACAAGGTCTTGCCATGTTGTTCAGAGCAGCCTTGAATTCACTGTGTAACCCAGGCTGGCCTGGAATTTACAGCGATCCTCCTGGCTCAGCCGCTCTAATGCTGGGATTACAAGCATGCACCACCACACCCAGTAGCAAGGCAAAATTTGGAGTTGATTTATTATGTAGTTTAATTTCTACTTTTCAAAGTTGATGAGAAAATAAAATCAAGCAAGCAAACAATAGTCTTTCGTAAAGATTTTACAAAGAACAAATAAATATGTTACTTAATGGAATAAATTCCAAATGTCCACAATAATGTTGAAAATTTAGTTATTGCTAGAAAACAAATGTTAGATAATTTCCTCCAAATATACTGTCTGTCCTGTGAATAGAATGAGAAACTCATTGACACAGCAGGAATTTCTCTCTTTCTCTCTTGCTCTCTTTCGACTGTAGTATGAAAAGTCACTGTGAATCTCCCTAACACTTAAAATATCATTAGTAGTAATACTGTACTCATCTTTTTAGTGTTTCTAGTCACATTTAAAGTTGATGAATCATTGTACTGTTCTTCATTCTTTTCCTTCTCCCGTTTCTTTCTTGCCCTTAAAAATAGTCAATTTTTCTAAAGTATAATTAATTAAAAATGCCCAATTTTAAAATTATTTTGTGAGTGCATATTATAGAGATTATACCAAAGGTTTTTCTTGAGAATGAGGTCTGATTGTATTTCAGTGAACAAAGGTAATTCTTCACTAGCTCCTAGTATGATGTGTTTATGATCTTCGGGTTATTTCCCCCATGCCTGTGCAATGAACAGGGATTCCAGAATCATATTCTGGCCTTGAGATGAGTATCATTGCCAATTGAGATCATTCTGGCATTATGTAAATTATTGTGTAAATGGCTCTAGAAATATAATGAAGTAACAAAAAAATGGTTCTTTTTTTGTTGGGAACTGTTGAATAGGGCAGTCTTTTAAAATGCAGCAATGGAGTTGGTATTAGCAAGTACCAAATCTCTCTTAATTGCTAATTATATTTAAAGAATATAGATATACTACGAAATACTGACTACATTTTCTCCTTTATTTGCAGGTAACCCATTAACTGAGGATAAATCGAGTGATTCTCCAGGCCGATTACATTGAAACTGAACTCCCGAGATGATCCTGGAGAGTTTTATACTGCTCAGAAGCTATGCTCCAGAGTCTATTTCCAAGAGATTCTATGACTCCTTTCCAGCCTCTTCTTGAGATCAAGATATTTACAAAGTCAGACATGAACTTCTCTATCATAAAGACTTCATCAGATTGGAACTGTGCTCAATTTGTACAATTGCTTAGGGAATCTGAAGTCACCATCAGCAGAGCTGGTTGAGCGTTGCTGTTTTCAGGGTGACATCAGAGACAGCCACCTTTTGGGTTCCTGGCTCCAAGCTGTGACTGGGTTTCTTGTTTCTGAAAGCTGTCTCCAAGTGCACTGTCCTTCCGTCATGGATGTGTTCCTGGGTCCTTTGTTCTTTGGCTAGTGACAACATTTCCTTTGTGAAATTCTCTGGCATGGCATAGACTGAGATAATTTTCTCTGTATCTTAATCTTGGAGCTCTGAAAGCCTACTGTTTTAACATCTTCAAGTTGCTTTTGTTAAAGGAATGGAAATATATATCCATTGATAATAATTATTGTTGGCAAGTAATAGTAATCTGAATACATCAATCATATAAGAATGTATAGACAAGCTGACATGTTTCCCCAAGGTTAACATTGCTGCTGCAGCTCTCTGTCAGTTAGATAGGTACTAGTTAGAACTGGATTACCATTTTCATTAGACAATAATTTGCATCTCTGGAACACTCTCCCTTTCGGATTTTTGTTTTGTTTTGTTTTTGTAAAGTGGGCTTTTTTTGTATTTACTTTTCCCCTTTATAGAAATCAGCAACAAGGAGCAGACAAGTTATTAGGTAGCCTTCAGTTTAAAATTGCCAGGGATGCATGTGAGTTTCTGATTTCTTAGCTTGAATGTTATTCACTTAGATTTTTTTCTAGTATTTTTTTCAACTATCCTTTTTTCCTATTTCATTTTAAAAGACTTAACTCTTGCTTGATCCTAATGACTGTTTGAATGCTTATATATTTGTTCAGTCTGTTGATAGAATAAGTTGTTCATTTTTCCTGGTCACAAATTTATAAATATTTGTTCCATTCAAATAATCTTTTAGGCCAGTATTTTGTCCACATTTTCATAGGTTTTAACATTTGTGGCTTTTGGTTCTACAGAAATGTCTTATACATATTTAAAGGCCTTAAACATTTATGTACTTCTAAGTTATTACAGAATGTATAATTTTATACTACATTTATTTTGTTTCATTTCTGATGTGGATGTAGAGAAGAATGGAAATCATATCCCTACTCTGTAATAATACTGTGTAAATCTCTGGGTTGAAGGAATGTGAAGGGAGGGATTCTGTGTTTTACTAATTTTAGACTGATTAGAAGACTCTTCAGAAATTATGGCAGTTCCATCCTGCTAGGAGGTGTGAAGATACCTTATATTTTTAGAATTCACTAACACAGCCAGTTAGGCATAGGTTGGTTTCTGTGATGGGGGTTTATATGTCCTGGATACCTTTGGTCTATTTGTTTGTAATGATATTCAAAGACACAGTACATTACAGAGACCTTACAAAGAAAAACAATTAAAAATGTAAAATTTGTTGAAAATTAATTTGTACAGTGTACTTTTGACACTGAATTAAGATCTACTGTCCCACAAGTCTGTGGAATGAAATTACTTTCTGCCTCCATTTTAATTATGCATAAAACTAATTAGATGCCTCTGAGTGGATTTTGCAGTGATTCAAGACCATGTAATCATAAAGAAAGGAGTAACAATTGTGCTGGAGTTTCTGCATCAATTAGAATCTCATTCATTTCTTTGGAACAAAATAGAAAACTGTATTATTTTGAAAATTGTGAATTTGTCCTAAGTTTGTTTGAAATTATAAATCATGCTTCTTATTTTTAAAACTATGTCCTATAAAACAGCACTGGAAATTCTGTATTATACACACCTGTAATACATGCATATCAATAGAAAAAATAAATGGAATTTCAAATATACTAACTAGATTATCCCCAGTACATTAATGTTGTGACTACTCAGAAAAGGTAAATAAAATTGGGATATAAAATGGACTGTTTCATAATTACAATTTGGAAATTCTGTTTTTTTTGTGTGTGTGGAAGGAAGAATCTTTTTTTGTTAGTATATCTTTGTTGTACATGATTATAGTCATCATTGGAACTTGGTACATGTACTTAACACCTCTTAATTCCTTTTATGTCCCTTTCTCTTCCCCTCAATTACCCCTCTTTCTGTCTGAGAAACCATTTTCTGGTATTTTATTTTGAGAGCCCTTCAATCACTGTGAAGGCAAATCTCAGAACTCGTAGGGAGGCTGACATAAATTCTTTAGTCTTCTTTTATTAAAGACTCATGAAAAATTATACTTACATAAGGTTCCAATACTTGATTTGCTTCTTTGCTAGAAAACAACAAAAATACATTTACATTTGTGTTTCTTGCCTATATCTTGATTGTGAGTACAACTGGCATTATGATTGCAAGTGCAAACTTCACTTCATTATGAAAATTGTGAAAGGATGTACTTTGTTTTTGAAATACATTGTAATGGAAATATGCATAAAAATCTAAACTATAACTTATTTCATGTTTATATTATTTGAGAGTATTTTTTTATTTTGAGAGTATTTAAGATGCATAACAAGCTGCAAAAAATAGTGTGGATGGTTTTAGTGTACTCTTTCCTATTTTTTCATTAGTGATACCATCTTACAAAACATGCTTTGTTAAAATCAGAAAATTGGTATTTGTGCAATATTTTAAACTGAGTACAAGCATATTCAGAGTTCATTAATTTTCACATGAACTGTTTGTGTGTGAGAGAGACGGAGACACAGCAAGAGAGACAGAGAGAGATTGTAACCTCTCTAATTGAGCATCCATCCCTTGTAGTATGTTGGAACACAGATTGCAGCATGAGAGTAGTGTGTGACAGAATACAATCTGAGTGACTGATTTGTCCTAATTATTTTGAAATCTCCATTTTTAGAATAACTGTAGATTTATTTTATTTTTATATAGCCTTGTTGCCTTAATACAATGAAATTTCCAGTTTCAACACCTGATAGTGTCATTTATGATTTCAAATTTGTATCAGATTTAGCCGTGGAAAGACCTCTGAGAATCTGCACATGAGGTTGAAATGAAGAAGTTTAACCCTGTTCTTTATTTTTTTCAGCAAATTCTGTGTTACTACACATTACTATACAATTGGATTATGACTTTTGGTAAGACAATTGCCTAATAGAACAGCAAGTAATTGAGTTATTGAGACTTGAACTTTAAAGCTGTGATCGTTTTTGTATTCATCGGTGATGCATCTATTTACAAGGAAAATACATGCAAAGCAAGTGATATTCAGTCCTTTCGTATTTTGACTCACTAACTTAAATGGGAAGAATTAGAATTGATACCACATGAAATGCTTGAATATGTGCTGCACAAAGAATCTAATTACTTGAAAAGAAATTAGTGGTAGAGTTAAGAAGGCCTAGCTTGATGGTGTGTGAAATTATCTCAGATAATCAGGAGGCTGAAGCAGGAGGATCATAAGTTTGAGCCAATTCTAGGCAACATAGCCAGACCCTGTCTTAAAATAAAAAATAAAAATTTGGGCTGGAATATAGCTTAGTGCAAAGGTTCTGGATAAAATTAATTTCAAGTACTGCAAAAAGAAAAAGAAACTGTTATTATGATAAATCAGTTGATTAGAAGATGACAAGGATTCTTGCCCTAATGGACCAGCCATGTGCTGGAAAGCTGTTTTACAGGTGTTTATGTGAGACAAGTGGTCCATGTCTAGGTTTGTGGTCAAATGATTATATCAGATCTTAATTACCTAGTCACAAGTGTTTTCCAGTTCTGCAAATCTTAAGAACAAGAATCATTATTTCTTTGAGCTAATCACTCACTGATTAGTTGCAGTTCCTAATATTATATTACATAATATATATTCCATGGACAGATGAGAGAGGGTATGTATGTAAGGCCCTCGTGCTAATCATTAAACTCTGTAATGAAGGAAAACTTACTTCACTTGATTATCGTGAAAAAAGATGGAGGTTATGGGAAGTAAAATCAGGAGTTATGCATGAGTTCTGTGTTCAGCTTCACAATGGGACTGGACACTGCTGAAATCACTCGGGAGACATAGACTGGCTTTTTCTGCCTTTCTTACCCATGCAGAAAATTCATGGTAGAACATTACTATTTTTTATGAAGGTAAGTGCCTTTTTCCCTTACACCCTTCCCTTTTCTTCTTCATTTATGTATAGAATACTTTAGGAGGATATACTTACAGATTTCTTATAGATTGAATTTGGGAGTCAAATGAAGTGTATCCTTAAAAATGACCTTACAAATCAGTTCAACACACATTATTTAATGCCCTCCATGCTCACGACACTGTGCCAACCCATGTAAAAGTGAATATACAGATTTATAAGTGTTTCATATTTGTTTTGATTTGTCATAGCTGCTTTTCTTCAATATACTACAAGTTACTACATGGTACAAACTATACCTTAAACTTTATCTGGAAGATCCTATCAGGTATGCAAATCAATTAAACTTAATTCTAGAAGTTACATGAGCAGAACAGTTCATGTCCAAAACTGTGTTTTATAAATTTTAGCAAATACTTCACTAAAAGTCTTAAACAAATGATAATGTAGGCATCAATAAAAGTTAAAATTATTAAAATAATCTAGGAGAGTGATCTTGAAGCCATTAGCTTCAAGGAGGAAGCAAAATGTAAAAAGAACAAATCTTACCCTGGTTGAAACTTAAATTATTTAAGGAGCCTAAAAATGTCAGTGCCCAACTTTATTTTCTAAGATTCTGTTAATTGTCTTGGATCAGAATCTGGGAATAGAATGGAATAAATGACCAAGGATTGATGAAATTAGGGGAATTAAAGGTAAAGCCAAGGGAAATAAGCTGGGAGGTCTGTGGATTTACAGAGGGTGTATACAGGTCCTTAGAAGATGATATTTATCTGCTGTGTGAGTGCAGAATCTCCAAAAACAGTAGAAATGTTTAAGACAAATGTTAGAATAGCAAACACTGTCTTCTAGATATTTCAAGTTCCAAAGGCAATAGAGGCACAAGATAGAGCATTTAATTGGTGGCGATGTATTACTTTCCATCAGTGCACTATAGTGTAAACAAGGAAAGCAGAATGAGGAGCTGGGATCATCTTTGCATGATGATAGGTGAGATTAAAAAAAATGGATAACGTTTACTAAATACTTACCCTGTACCATGAGTTCTGTTCCAGAAATTTATGGTTTATATTTAAGTTAATCTTGCTGAAATATGTATTATTGTTATCATTTTGTAATAAGTTCACTGAAGCACAGAAAGGTGAAGTAATTTCTCCAATGTCACATTGTAGTAAGTGGCAGAGCCAATATTTTAATTTCTATAGTAGTAAATAAGGGAAATATTATGAGGCTGTAGGAATACTTTTAGGCAAGAAATAAAAAAAAGGGGCTGATGTTTACAAATCTAGGGATATAGGTAATAGAAATGATTTTAAATCGGAGAGCAGTTTTATTAAGGAGGGGATCCATTCATTCGTTAACAGGTATGTTTGCACATCTGCTCTGTGTCCAAAGACTATGAGATGTAACGAGTAAAATATAGGTAGTAAACTTTACCTTTTTCCATGTAATGACTGTCTGGAGGGGGGAAATACTCTGAATTTTTATCGATTTGGCTAAGGGTCTTCAGAAAGTGCCATACAGCATTTGAAGCTTTGTGACAGCCCTCGAGAGAGAATGCACTGAATCTAAGAAGGGGACTTGTAAAGAATGGAGGAAAAACTAAGTCAAAGAGAAGCATTTGTTGAAGGGAGATCTTATCAATAACCGTGATCTCAAGTAACATCTATTTCACAGAAGAAATTTAATAAGCAGTTTGTGTTTTATTTTAAGGTTATGTTCAATCTTCAATTGAAAGTGTTTTTTTTTTGTCTTTATATCTATCCATAGTGCATTTGTTGGAGTGTGCAATCAGTTTTGTAATGATGGTTAGCCACCACTTCAAAACATAGTGGCATCTGTGAGCCTCTATTATTACTCCGGTGAGCTGGGACACTATGCTGGTTCTGGCTGGTTGCAGGTCTGTGTCTGCAATTAGCAGTGGCTGGGCACTGGTTCTGCTGAGTTTGTCTGTACTTTCTTGGAGATGTTTGATACCTGATTATAAAGGAAGGTCTTAGGTGTAACAACTAAGTTAATTCTACGTGGTTCATTGATTTTTAGCAGGCTGACTCAGTTCATTCTCATATTGGAAGAAGGTTTCTGTAAGAATGATATATTTAGCCCAGCCTCAGAATGATACACTCTCGCTTTGGCAACATTCTATTGGCTA
This sequence comes from Dolichotis patagonum, assembly GCA_004027295.1. Lineage (NCBI taxonomy): Eukaryota > Metazoa > Chordata > Mammalia > Rodentia > Caviidae > Dolichotis > Dolichotis patagonum. The sequence goes on along the minus strand of PVJX010000150.1, from coordinate 210,249 downwards.
ACTCAAGTTGCAAGGTATTGCGGGGCTGGAGGAAGGTGCTGCAAAGGTGTATACAGGAAAAGGTGCAGAACTGGGACCAAAGGGACTACAGGACTGGGGGAGGGTAGTTGGGAGGGAGAGCAGAGGAGGGAGAAGAAAAAAAATCAAATATGTAACATGCACCAGCTCCCCAAAATGAAGGTATTTATTATGTATCACAAACATATCTTAATAAAAGGAGGGCTATTGGGGCCATTTTTTTGATTATCAAGATTGGTCTCATGCTAGCCTTACCCTTCTCAAACACAAGCTTTGCTTAATTAACTGTTTCATCTTTTTTTAACCCAATGTAATTTTAGTTAAAAAATTTAAATCAGTTTAAAATTCTTCAAAGGTTCCTCATTTTCTTCATATCAAACCTGCATGCCACTGTCTGCATATTTCTCCGCAGGCTAACTATTCACTTGTACTACTGGACCTGCTACACGAGGTCCTTGCATGTAGTTCTGCTAATGTACTCTGCTCCTCCAATACCTTTGTCCTGGGGCTGGACTCTGTTAACTGTTCACAGTCTCCTCATTGATATGGTCACTAAAAAATTAAGAGAATGAACACTGAGATGTGAACACAAGATTACCACTGATTGGTAAAACAGTTTTGAAATAACCTTCCAGAAACAAACTGCCAAGAAGGACTTAACGCAGGTCAAAGGAAAAATAGAATTAAATATTTAATCTCACATAAGTGGTCCCACACTGATTCTTCACAGTTCAAATTAAAAAACATTTTGCATACATTTAAGTTTGCTAATGAATGCTAATACAGTTTAAATTCTTTTTCTTTTTCTTTTCTTTTTGTCAAATGACTTGAGGGGCAACTCAAGCCTATAATCTCAGCATTCTGGGAGGCTGAGTTAGGAGGATCAAAAGTTCCCCAGTCCAGCTTGGGCAACTTAATGGCTTATTGAGACCCCATCTCAACATAAGAAATAAAGGAGAGTGGACTAGGGATTGGAGATACAACTCAGTGTGAAAGACCTGAATTCAGTCCCCACAGGGGAGAAAAAAAAGATGGGACAGAAGGACAGGAAGGCACCTCCTAGCTTTCCTTCACAGTGCCTGCTTCTGGCAAGTCCCTTTGCCACCATCAACAGGCTTAAATGAGCTGCCTCTGTGTTCCTGTTGCATTCTTTTCTAATTGCTTATTTGTTTGCTATCTGCCTAATTTTTATAATCCCAGTTTTTTGTCTTTTTCTCTAAGTAATCTCATTGAGTAAGAGGATTTGGGATTTAACAGGCAGCCAAGACTGTTCCTTAAATGAATAGCCAATTAAATATACATTATGTAGGCTCACCTAGAACTAATTGAGGTTTTGCTTCTTGTGACTGACTACAAAATACCTTACTCAGAAATGCTGAAAATCAGCTATTAGGGAGAATTTTGGCAAGTGAAGCACGATTATGATTTGTTGTACATGTGTCATGTTAATCTCTTCCCGGCTGACAGTTAAATCTCTTATTCTGTGCATCGGTATTGTCACAACAGAACCATATGAAGGATTAAATGTATTCTCATAATTTCTTTGCTGCTTAAGAGAGAAAGATATTATCTAATCATTGTTGTCTGTGTTTGCTGGTGAGTTCTCATGGAAAACATTTCCCTTTCTACTTGAAGCATCAAGAAACATATTGAACTTACAATTTAAAAGTCATTTGCTCCAGAGTAAACAAACAATCTATTGTTCTTTCCCTGTCAATCATTTCAGTCTTTTACTGAAAATGCCCCCAGCACTAGTCACCTTTACTGTTCACTTTCAATACTTTTAGTTTTGTGTGGGCGTGAATTTCTCCTACCCTAACTCTTACAGAGTTGATGTTTGGTTATAATGTTTAGTTTCGTTATGACAGCTACTGATATATATTGCTTAATATCTCTAAACACTAACAGACACTTAACGTTTTTGTTGGCCTCATTATTCCTGGTAGCGTTTCTAATAATATTATGTGAAACACATTTGACCTTCTTCACTTCACCTCTTGCTAAGCTTGAGACATCGTTTCTCACCTTCTGATTTCCATTTAAGTTTTTAAAAGTTAAGATGGCCCATTTTCTCTTTTAAAAGACTCATTATTGGAACCAATTTCAAAGAGAACAGTTGAGAAAGAGAAGGTAGGGGACATTTCTTCTTGTCTCTTACGGGTTTACTGAGAAAGAATCCTGGAAAATGGATTATACATAATTGCTTCCAAGGAGTCTTTTAAAATCCAATTACCAGGTTTCTAATTTGAGTGGAAAAATGGGGAAAAATAAGCTCTCATCTCACAAATGTGCTGCTTTGCAGAATATTGAGCCCATCTTGGGAGTCTAACTGTGCGAGGACTTTGTAATAGCACTGTCTTCCTATAACAGGACCCCACAGATAGCATTATGATGAATCTCCTGTATGTGTTCATGTAATTTCAGGGGTTGCTGCACTAAACAATAAACCAAATTTGAGAGCCTGAAGCCAGATGTAACTTGTCACTTTCTTTCCCAGTCAGTTCAATCAAATGTCACTCTATTCAATTGAATATAGATGGGGTGAATTTCAAGTAAGAGGAAATTCAGCCTGAGTGACAGATTTTCTCTAAAATTACTTTTGTTTGATTTCATCTTTTTTCTTTTTTTAACTTTCTTTTCTGTGAAACCATACAACAAAATAGAAATCAGAGTATCAATTCTACTACTGTTAGCTGCTTCTGACTTAAATCTTTGGATCAGTAAAAGCAGTTGCTCTATATTTATTTAAGGTGGTTATGCAGGATGGGAGCTGTGCAAATCCAGGGGTGCCATTTTCGTCGACCATTACTTACATGGCACTAAGATAGATCTACAGTGCCAATATAGCACAATGATAAACAGAAGCTTGTCGAGTCTCCTCATTGTGAAACAGGAATTTGTCTGCAAGTTTGTTTCAAAAGACCATGAAGAACACGTGTAACAGAAATGTTTGATTTGTGACTTAGGCAATACTTTAGCACACTGGGCCCTGAAATGATAAATTGTGACTCTTGGGAGACAAATGACACAAACCAAAGGCCTCAGTTTTCTCATCTGAGTAGTATAAATAGTAATGGTATAATAACATAGATAATTTAAAATCATTAAAAAATATCTGCCCCTCACTCCTTTTGTGAAGAGTAAGTGAGGGTTGGTTAGTTCTCTGCAAAGTTAAAAGTGCTAGACAAATATGTTCTAAACAAATATGTTGCTCTCGGTGAAATCTGTATCATATTTTCTATCAGTGAGAGCTATGAAACCCTACTTTAAAAAGTGTTCATGAAAACAAAGTCATACAATCCTGTGATTTTACAACATTTTAATGTTGTAATAATTACAGACACTTGGTCTCTTAAATATGAGTAGATTTGAGTAAATATTATATATATAGTATATGTGTGTGGCATTCTTATACTATTGTAAGCACTGAATCACTTTGTATTTTACCTTCTCACTCCTAATTATAAGCAAGACTTTTTCAAAACATCAGCTCTAAAGTAATGATCTCAGATAAAGATAAGATTAAAACAACAACTTACTTTAATTATTTACTCCACCAGCATTTATTTGGAGGTATCATGTGAGGGTTTAAACCCTGAGGAAGTTTGGTCTCATGTAATCCTCATAGTTTCCTGATGTGGGTGCTCTTTCGTTGTTCATGGGAAAATTGTAGTGAGAGAGAATATGTAACTTACACAGATGAAGGAACATGTAAGTGGTAGAGTAGGACTTAAATCCTGGACATTTTACTACAAAGTTGCTCAAAAGCACTGACTTTTTAACAGTTATGGAGTTTCCTAAAACTCTACATAGAATAATGCTTCAAATCATTTGGGTAATGGGTAATCCTGTAATCTCCCAGATCAGTACACTTGAGTTCTCTATGAACAAAGCCAAAGCTAAAGACCAGAACTTCAGTCAGAGATCTCTGTGAGCATCAGTGCTGTTTCTTTATCCAGTTAACATCTTCTGCTGTATAAAAAATTAAAAGAGGAGGCTGGGCAAGGTGACCCACGTGGTGGGAGTCTGAGGCAGGGGGATTGCCATGAATTCAAGGCCAGCCTGGGCTACTGACAAATCTCACAAAACAAAACAAAACAAAACAAAACAAAACAAAACAAAACAAAACATACAGAACAGAACAAAACAAAATGAAGAACAATTATCAAACAGTCTAAGTAAATTATCTGTGCTCCCTTCTGAAGACCAGATGTTGTGCTTTTGAATAGTCACAGCTATGATAGCACTTGAGATGTTATCAGAAGCCAAGAGTCTTCCTCATCCAGGACAGTATTTCTAAACAAATGTCCTGTTATTGGGAAGTGAAATCTCCATCAATAAGAACAAACTATTTTATAGAGCAGGTATGTTCACCTTGCAGCCCGCAAGACATCAAATTGGTCCCACAAGACTGTGTGACTTTTAACTATAGTTTCCAGGATTTTACTGTGCAGTGCTTGACTGAAGGCTGCCAGGCAGTCACGGAAGTTGTGTAGTGAAAGATGCAGTGCTAACTCTGTCTTCTGTGCCTACCACACACAATCAGTGAAATCAAAACCTGTAGTTAGCATATTTAGTGTGTTTGTGTGACTGGGCAAGCAAAAGGCAGTGGTTACCAAGAATAGCATTCCATATACTACACATGCCTGTGAAGATGGGTATCTACCGTTATTAAGCAGACATGTAAGTTTTCTTATTTAATTATCAAACCTGGACTTACACTGTTTTATAAAATAATTTAATACATTAAATAAGTGAAAAGTGTTTTGTTACTTACATATGTATTAGTGATATTGTATAATTAATGCGTGGTTCAAAATAATTCATCTTCATTAAATGTAGGCCATGTCTTTTGTTTAAAACTATGTGGGTTTGTCATGTTTTACCATAGCTGTGTTAATGTTATAGTAAAAGGAATTCTATAACCAGATGAGGTTACAAAAACTTTGTGCACCATGACCCAACTTTTGTTCTTCTTTCAAACTTTGGAAATCAGAGCTACATTTGTATCCCCACTCTTCCACATTCTTTCTATACCCATGTTCATTCAGTGATTACCATTTGAGTACTTTGTTCTATGAATTCTTTCACTAATATTTTTAAAAGCCTGTGTGAAATAGAGACAAGAATCTATTAAAAGAATCTTCTTTTATTTGCATGATGCCTTATTTTTATTAATTATTCCTTTTTAGTATTGAAGAGATACTTTTGAGAATAAAATAAATAGGAATTGAAGAAATTATATTATATTTTATGACATACCTAGTAAAATATCAGATTATTGATTTATTTAATTTCAGTTGACATTTGATGCTTACTATAGACACGAAATGATGTACCTAATTACTGTAAATACACAGGAGAAAATAATTCATATATATCTGTGGTCTATGAAATAAGCAAAAGAGTTAAATGTCAAATGTAAGCATTCCAAAAGTTCAAAGTATTTATACTTTCCATTATATGCTAGAAAATATAATACATAACAGCCATAATAAAACAACAATGAGCTAGTTTGATTTTAAGGGAAATTAAATATACTATTTAGTATGGCTAGAATTTTCCATGTCAGCTCATGATGTCCAATTAATAGCTATACAAGTCTATACAATATGAGTACAAAGTATACTTGTATTTTGCATATAACTTTTTTTTTTTAAGAAATTGGAATTCATTATAGAGTGCCCTAAATAGTCACATCAATATTTTCAGGTAACCTACTTTCCATTGTTAAGATCCAACTTTCAGTCTATCAGGATCGATTTATATCTTTGACTAAAGATTCTTAAAAATAGCCTTTGATTCACTCTCAATTTTGAATCTTTTTACAACAATTAGAACCAATCTATTCACTCATGACTCCTTTGGAATGGAAAGAAAGATGAACATTTATGGGAATTTCAAAGTGCTTCACTTAGATGCACAGCTATTGAGCTTAAAATTTTTAATGCTGAGTCATAGAAATTTTATTTTATAGAACTATCTTGGAAAAATAAACTGCCAGTCATGAAAAGTTGATGAATTTTATTTTACTGAATTTTATTTTTGGAGATGTAATGAGGTCTAAACAAAATTCTAATGTTAGCCCTTCCATCATCTCATTGAGATCATTAATAAGTTCCTACATAAAAAATGTATGTAATAAAATATATTAAAATGTTATATCAATTAGTTATATCAAGTGTAAATAATTAAATAGAACTATAAATTTACAAAGTTAGTTTGGTAAATCCAACTTGGTCCTATTTTAGGACATGCTCTTATGTAAATAATTCTTGATCTGAGACAATGATAAGTGATTTTCTTTTCTTCAATTAGAGTTTCTCTGTAAATGTTTTCATTCACACTGATGACTTCTCAAATGTATATCTTTAGGCCTGGTCATGTTTCTGTGATCTACTTGACATTTCCATGCAGATGTCTGCTTGGTGTTTCAGGAAGAGCACAGTCAAAACAGAAACTTTGAGTCTTTTATCATAACCCTCAAAACTTGTTTTGGTCTTCTTTAATACTGTAACTACAATTACCATATGTCTTGTTTCTCTTGTTGAAAATGTAGAATAATTGATTCTTTTCTCCTTTCTCACCTCCACATCTAATCATCAGCAAGTGCTATTTGTACTGCAGCTCTAAAAACACTACATCTATTTTTCTTTATGTCTTTTGTTATCATCTTGAGCCAATTCATCTTTATCTGTCACCTTGACAAGTGAAGAAGTTTCTTAACAGGTCAGCTTACTCCAATTGCCATCTCTAACTACAATCCAGTATTCAAACATCATCCAGGAAAGTATGATATATGAAACATCCAGAAAAGTATAAATCAATCTTTCAACAAATAGTAGTGAACAGTCTATAGCCAACAACAACAATGAAATTTTAATCCAGGACAGGAAATTTAACTCAAGACTTATTTTGAACTTAAATATAAAATGTCAAACTACAAAGCTTTTAGGTAATCAATGTTAGAGTAAATATGGAGAAGAGAGAATTATTATGTATTCTTGTTGAGAATTTAAATCAGTGCAGCCATTATGGAAAATGTTCCTCAAGAAATTGAGACTATAATAACCTTATTGCCATGGTTTAGGTACAGATTCAGGTCCCCATTTTGACCAAAGGCTGGCTTTTCAGGGTGGTGGTATTGTGAAGAGGTGAAAGCTTTGGAAAGTAAGGCCTGGTGGGAAGCCCTTAGGTTATTGTGGGCATGCCCCTGAGAGTCCTTGGTAGCTGTCATTAGAGAGTTGTTATTCATCTAGTTTCATGTGGGTTAAGACGGGGCTTTTCAGAGATGGCTGGACATAGTGTATGTGATGCTGGTACCGTGTGATGCTGGAATCAAGGATGTGTGATTACTAATTTAGTCCACTGATTGGTTTGACATACTTCTGAGTAGAATTAAGGGTGCCTCTCCCTGGTTATGCCCTAAGGGTGAGCCGCCTTTTCTGGCATAAGGGTCAGTAGCCCAATTAAAATATAAGGGACAGAAACAGGCTCTCTTGTCTCTTGTCCCTTGTATTTTGCTGCCTTCTGCCTGGCATGAACTATCTTTCCTCTGTGATGCTTTTCTGCATGCCACCCTGGCTTACAGCCAGCCAACTATGAACTGAAGCCTGTATATACTGAGAGACTAATAAACCTCTCCTCCTTTAACCTTGGGTGTTGGGTATTTTGTCTCAGAAAGAAGAAACCGAGACCAGAGTTAGTATAACAATATGAGTTTGTGCCACCTACTTCTCTCCACTCCTGGTTAAACGTGTTTATGGGGTCCACCTTTGACCATTTGCTATGAAATCTCCATCAGAATTGAATGTATCAACACAGATACTATGCTATGAGCTAAATAAATCTCTTCTTCATAAGTGGAATATCAGTATTTTATTATGGTGATGAAATCTGTTTATGATCCAGCTATCCAAATTTTGAGTATTTAACAGAAACTTGCACTCAATAGTTCACCAAAGAGATTTTTTCAGTCTTATTTTTGTTGCAGTAATATTCACAATAGCTAATTTATGGGATTAATTTAAATGTATTATTAGATGAATGGATAAAGAAAATGTGTTTCATGTACACAGTAAAATACTGTGCACACTTTAAAAAGATGAAAATTATTTTTTTTGTAACAACATTGATGGAAATGGATAACATCATCCTAGGTGATAAAAGTTAGGCACAGAAAAATAAGTACTAGAAGATCTCATTCGTAAAGAGAATCTAAAACACTCAGGCTTGTAGAAACAGACAGTGGAATGGTAGCCAAAGAAACTGCAGGGAGAGATTAGAAACAAAGAGATTATGGTCAGAGGGTACAAAACTTCAGCATTAGGAGGTATAAGGTTTTAGTTTGAGACCATTGTAGTATGGTGGATATTGTTAAAAATAGTGTATTATACATCTTACATCACTAACAGTGAATTTCAAATGTTTTCACTATAAAAAAGTGTAAGTTCTTGAGGTGATGGATATGTTAACTAGTTTTTTTATAGTTAGATGGACAGTTAACTAGTAATTTCATTGCTTCATATTGTTTGTAACTAATAATATCACATTTTACACCATAAATATATAGCATGTTTCCAATTTAACAATAAAAGAATAACTGAACAAAAAAGGAGAAAGAAAAGAAAGATGATGAAAGAAACCACAAAAGTAAAAAAGAAAAAAAAAGCAAGAGGGAAATTGGCAAATAGGGAAGTAAGCTGAAATAGGACCTATTTGAATAACTGAGTCACCAAAAGTGCATAGGCTACTGTCAGTCTATGTTAATTCTGTATTGTTGGAAACACCAAAGGCCATACTCGGGGTTGGAATGTAACCAGTGAAATAAATATATGTAATAGCAGGCAGCATTGAATGAAATTGAGACAGAAGGCAGAATTGCCTTGGTCAAATTAGGGATGTGCTTAATAATATTTATGACTAGGTAAATTGATGTGAGGTACATGCCTATAGGTGGAAAGCAAAAGAAATTACATTGTACACTTACTATGTGAAAGGATCTAAAAGAAGAAATAGGTTGGAAAGTCATTGCTTACACATTATATACCTTTACTACCTTGTCTCAGAATTGGTAGGGTATTCTCTAGCAGAGCAGAGAAAAGCAGAGCCGTAGATTGGGAAGAGTCTTTATCAAAACAAAATGCATCTGACAAAAGCTCACATGTTCAGAGGAGCATAAAACACTTAAAAACAAAAGAGAGTAGTGTAAGTGATGTAGAGCTAAATGCATGGAATGCAAAAGTTCTGATGCTTTTCACAGAATTGTGGAACTGAGCTTAGTGGCAGAGACACGTTCACTGTGTGATGGACAATAGAAAGTCTGTACTCAGTTCCTGATAGATATTCTGCCTTGTTTACCTTTATCACTGTCAACCCAAAGCCTGATTTTTGCAGCATGTGATGCAGTAGAACTTACACACTGGGAATGACAACCATTCTAACCTCCACTGCCAGGTCGTCGTCCTGCTGCTTTGCCTAGAAATCACGGCGGAGGGGTTTAAAAACAACGTGTCCATGTGCTACAGTTGCTGGAATGATTCCTCTGACAGTGTCTCTTGTCATTTCTCATATGTAGACACTCATTAGACACCTAGAGGAAATCATATGGTGGGGAACAATGATGCTATTGATAGAAAAAGTTGTACAATAGAATTTTGTGTTCTAAAAAGTCTTGTTATAAACAGCTTACTAATAAATAGCAATGGCTGACTTTTCAAGCAGTAGGTACTGACATGATTCTTACTGTCTTAAGCACAAACAAAAATATTGTTCTTCAGTGGAAAAATAATATTTACTAGCTTCCAGGCCAGAGGTATTATGTTATCTATTTTTTTCATTACTGAAAGTGTTGTTAATCAGTTTCAGAAATTTTAATTCCTCAGAAGAAAAAAGGATGTTTCTGGGTTTCCAGTAGATATCACATTTCTTTCAGTGGAAGAACACTTACCTTAAAAAGACAGGTGGTTTGCTTAGTGGTTCAGAATTTGGAATCTGTAATCAGAGACTTGGGTTCCAGTTTAGATACACTGCTTAGCACAATATTATTACAGTCTCTAAGTCCCAATTTACTTATCTCTAAAATAAGCACAATAATATCTAGCTCAGCAATTGTGAAAATTTAGTAAAATAATTGAAATCAAGCAAATTCCAGTATATTATCATTGTTATTATTGGGCAGTTTTCCAAGCAAGAATGCCTTTTTAATCCACTGGTTAAATGTAAAAGAAGAAATTAAGATAACAGAAGTTTTATCTTCTTCATCAGAGTGAATAAATACAGATCCGGATTTAAATCAGTTAAAATAAAAGTGTTGAAGTGTAATTTGCTGTTTTCTTGTTCCTGAGAATTGACTCTAATATTTGTAAGTGACAGTTGTTGGATATACTTGTCATCTACTTTTAAAGTGTGAATCATGATTCTTACCTGTATTCTTCCTGGAGACATTTCTTTTTGGGTAACTAGTCGTTTTGGTAGTCAGGTCTTCACAGTGGTGTGGTGGGTAAGCAAGATCTATTGCACTATATAACACAAGATTACAACAAATTTCTGTAGTTTACAAGTTCTGTTAATACTCTTGATGCTCCCTCAGTCAGTAATGCTAATAGAAAAGGTTTCATAAGAATAATAATTTCAGTTGAGACAGGATGACAAGGTAAATATTTTGAAAACTGTTTGTATAAGCCTTTTATAATAGATTTGCAAATGTTACTATTCCAAGAATCCATCTTCTTTGAACTCATGTAAGATTCTTCTAGAGTCCCAGTAATTTGAATGGTAGGTTTATTTCCTTTTTAAGGCACTCTATCTTCAGGAACCTGACAAAAGAAGACATTTTGAAATCATAGATTCAATATCATAAATGTAAGCTTAGATATGGATGTGAAAAATAGGTTCTTAAGATTCCACACTCTTATTAGATTTATCCCATTCTGATAAAAACACATTTATCAAAAGCGGTTCTAGAGCCAGAATCTATTTCCAATCTTTCAAAATTTTGCAGTACAAGGCTGTAAGAAACCATCTAGAAAACAAAATTCACTGTTCTATCCCCTGTTCAACAGGTTGAAAGAATAATTACTTCTGGTATCTAGCTGGACATACGTATATTGATACATTGAGGAAGATAGATTTTTTTGATTTGTCAGTTTGGTTCACAGAAAAGGTACATATTTTCATAGGGCTCAGTGTTAACATAGAATTTTAAATCTGTCCAATAGTGGACTGACAGTCATAATATATGCAATTTATAGATAAAGCAACTGGAAGCAATACTGGGGTTGCTTCGTCAGTGATCACAATTCCAGGCACAAAAGATCATCTGAAGGAAGACAGTTAGTCAGTCCAGAATGGCTTTATTTATGCATGCCAAGTGAAGTATAGAGTTGACTTAATTATTCAAATAGTTTAACCTAAGAAGTAGCCTATTGTATCTTTTGTTTTTCAAGTATAAATCAATCTGGCAGATGCAATGAAATAATTATAGAGTATCAGAAACACTGAGCACTGCTTGACTGAGGATGAAAGAATTTATAATTTTGTAATATTTAGGTCAAACAATGCTGAAGGCTGATTTTTATGTTAAATACCTTTTTCTGTAAAAGGCTGGTTGTACTTCAAATTTATAGCTTTGCTTATGGAAGCAATAAAGAAAAATGCAGAGGAAAGAAATGTCAGGGTATCTATTGGCTCTATTATATTATAGCAGCATATAGCTGTTTAATGGATTTATTATAATAGTTTTAAAAGGTCATTTAACTATGAAGACAATTGTGAGGCTTGGCCTTTTTGAAAGAATCCAACCTCTGCCATCCTGTTTTAAGCAGAGACCTCTTTAAATCCTTTCCCCGTGATGTAAAATCATGGGTCTCTAAGGCCCAGGAAGCACAGCTACACCTTAAAATTCCCAATCATTGCTCAGCTTTGTTCTTGACAAACAACATGCAACTCCTTGTATGTCCTCACTCCTTGTAGATCTTTGAACCCTGTCCTGGGCAGAGAGCCACAAATCCTTTGTACTGAACACTCTCCCTCAAAAGTCTTGTTATGACATTTTCCTTCTATAATCCCCCTTTGTTATGCTCTTGACCCTATAAAGACCTTCTAGCCTGTATGAAAGGAACAGGTCTGTTCTCCAGTGCCAAAGTATTCCCTCTCAGGTTTGTTCTGAAATAAACCTTTTCTGTTGGGCTCATACCCTTGCTTCTTTTCCTTTTTGTTACACCTTTAAGAATTTGAATTTAGCAAAATGTATTAACTCTTATGTTAATGAGATTCAGAACCAAGCCTAGGCTTATAATTAGATCCATACATATTCAATACTTTTGCACTTTTATGGGTATATCTGATCTCCTGGTTTCAGAAAAGGACCCCCATTTAATATGGAATCTGCCCTACTGGTGGGCTGCTCAGTTGTATAGCTCTTTTGTGGGGTACAGTTAGGTCTAGAAAGCAACATACCTCATTTTCTAAAAAAAAAAATCCTGATTCAAAAAGCTTTTTCTATTTTCTCATAAATATACTTGTATTATATTATGTAGGATTATTTTCAGATTTGTTAAGTTAAAGCACTACTGATATATACTAGTAAGTGGACATTCAAAATTCTGAAAGGAGGAAATGTATATAGAACACACACAAAAAAAATCTAAAAAAAATTTATTTCTTGATGTCCCAAGTGGTTTATTTTCTGAGTTTTCAGTGCTTCAGCAAGAGCTGATGGCATTAACTTTTGTTTTCACTTTGTTTTACATAAAGGAAAATAATAGTAAGATTAAGTGGAAGGATGTTTGAAAAATAAAATTATCAGGCCAGGGATTTAGCTCAGCAGCTCAAGCGCTTACCTAGTAAGTGTGAGGTTGTAAGTTTGATCCCTGGTACTGAAAAAATAAAAAAGAAAAAGAAGAAAGAAAAAGAAAAATACCCCTAAAACCCCACATGTGACCATCTGTGAATATATGTGTACATGTGTGTAAAATTGTAGAGAAATGATAAACATTCCATGTGTAAACATATCATTGTTTCTCTGGTGTGAGATACTGTAAATGTAAATAAGGAGTGAAGTGTATAAAATTTATTATGAGGCCCCTCTCCCTCCCCATAAAGAACTCAGCAGCCATCAGGAGCATCAGTTATCCCTTTTAGCACCTATAGTGCCTTGGTTAACTGGTAGGAGACTAAGCAACCCCTGCCTCCATCCAGAGGAACTCAGTGGGCCAGAGAGAGCATGGAGAGTCCATACTCTGCAAGCAGAGGTTGTCAGTGGGCTAGCATGGACCCTGGTAAATCATCCCCCAATCAAGAGGACCTTGGCAGGCTGGTAAGAACATGGATGAGCCTTTTCCATACAAAGAACCCCAAGTGGGCTGGCAAGAGTGCCACTAAGGCCTCCTGCAATCCAGAGAAACCTGGCTGGGCCTGCAAAGCTCCCAAGTGACACAGTAGGAACGTGGCTGAGGCACACACCATGGACAGGTGGGTATGGTGGCCTGAACCAGTCTGATGCCACAGTAACAATATGAGCTAAGGGTTGGCTCATATCAATACTCTAAAACCCTAAGACACACATGATGGACAGTTGAGACTAGCAGGATTGAAAAGACCAAAATATTAATCAAGAGGTGAGAATGACAAAATGAAAAAGCAAAATGCAATCTCACACATCCAGCTCATCTGTAACAAGTACAAGAGACATCAAAATACAGGGAAGTCACACACCTGAAATTTCTGAAAAGATAGCAAGAGAAATAAACAAACAAATCCAGTAAGCTATAGAGGAAATCAGATTAGAAAGAATCTCTCAGGTAAAGCAAAAACTAACAAACTTAATGAAGGAGTTGTTCAGCATAGCTAGGAAAGACATAGATAAAAAAACTACAGGAGCATCGGAAAATGATGGAAACATTAAATGAACAATATAGGAAAGAATTAGAATCATGAAACAGAGTCAAGGACATATCCAGGAAATTTAAAAATTCTATTGAAAGCTGACAAAAACACTTGAGTGTTACTGAAGATAAACTTTCACACCTTGAAGACAGGCTCTTAGCTGGTGATCAGGGAAGGAAAGAATTCCTAAAAATAAAAAGGGACCACGAACTAACAATTCAACAGCTCCAAGGTAATGCAAAGAAAAACAATATAATATGATGTGTCAATGAAAATGCAGGATACAACAAAAATGCAATAAACTATTTGCAAAATTAATTGCAGAAAATTTCCCAAGTATGGGAAAAGAATCTGAAATACAGATAAGTGAGGCATATAAAACTCCAAACAGTGATAACCAAAATAAATCTACACCTAGACATATACTAATTAAAATCCCAAGACTCAGCATAAAACAGAATGCTACAGGCTGTTAGAGAAAAGAAACAGATCATTTATCAAGAAAAACCCATTAGAATCATGGTCAACTTCTCAACAAAAACCCTCAAGTCATGATGAGCTTGGAGTGAAGTATTTCAATCCCTGAAAGAAAACAACTTTCAACTCAGATTGATGTACCTGCAAAATCATCTTTCAAAATTAAAAGAAAAATAAGACACCTCTATGACAAAGAACAACTGAAGAAATTCATGTCCACAAAATGAATTCTGGAAAGAGTACTGAAAGATTTTCTAGATAGAGATAAAAATAATGACCACAATTCCCAGTACATCAACAGAAAGAAACCACTAGGCAGGGCAAGCATTGAACAAAGGGGAAAGGCAGGGAACCATCAAAAGGAAAACAACAGACAAAGACAAACCAATACATATCAGTTATAACAATCAATATAAAAAGCCTCAATTCACCAATTAAAAAATAGATTAGCAGAACGAATGAAGATACAAGATCCAACAATGCACTGTAAACAAGAAACACATCTAATTGAGAAAGAAACTCATACACTTCAAGTATCAGGATGGAAAACAATATTCCATGAGACAGGAACCCAGAAAACAGCAGGGAAAGCTATTTGCAGATGATGTGAACTTCAAAAATAATTAAAAAGATAACAAAGATCACTGCATACTTGTTAGGGGAAAAATTCAAAAGGAACAGATAACAATCACAAATGTACTTGCACCAAATATGGGAACAATCAGCTATATAAGATAAATACTAACAGACATGTAAAATCAAATATGCAATAACACAATTGTGATGGGTGTTTAATATATCATTGTCACAAAGAGATAGATCAACTAGACAGAAAGTCAGCAAAGAAATAACAGAACTGAATCAAACCTGTGAACAAATGAACTCAGTAAACAGGTAGAGTGTTCTACCCAACAACATCAGATTATACATGGGATACTCTCTAAAATAGACCACATACTAGTCCATGGAAAATGCTCAAGTAATGCAAAGGAATTGAAATTATCCCATGCACATTATCTGACCATAGTGCACTGAAATTGGAAACTAATAGTGAAAGGAACTGCAAAAACTACATAAGCACATAGAAATTAAATAACACCCTCCTGAACAAACAATGAGTCACAGATGAAATTAAGAAGAAATTAAACAATATCTACAATTCAATGATCATGCAGATACAACATACTAGAACTGGTGTGATGCTTGAAAGTAGTTCTAAGAAGGAAATATATAGCAATGAATTCTCTTATCAGGAAAACAATAAACACAAGTAAACTACTTAATGCTACACCTCAAGTTTCTAGAAAAAAGAAGAACAAGTCAAGACTAAAGAAAATAGAAGAGAGGAAATTATAAAATCAGAGCAGAAATTAACATGATACTAAGAAATCAATGAAAAGAATTAATGAATTAAAGAGCTATTTCTTTGAAGGAATAAACAAAAGTGATAAACTCATAGCCAGTCTTATAAAGTAAAGAAAGAAAAACATCAAATTCATGCAATGAGGGATGAAAAGGGTGAAATTACTGTAAATCTTGTGGAAATTGAGAAGATCATCAACACCCTTTTTGAAAATATTTGCTTGCATAGACTGGAAAACAGACAAATTGTACAGTTCCTAGAAATGTATAAAGTATTGAAGTTAATCAAGAAGATATAAAAATTTTGAATAACCCAGTATCAGTTACTGAAATAAAAAATGTAATTAAAATCTTACCAACAGTGATAAGTCCAGGTCCTGTTGGATTCATAGCTGAATTTTATAAGAAATTTAGAGATTTAACACCAATATTCCTCATACTCTTTAATGAAAATGAAAGAGAAGAAATCCTCCCTAAATCATTCCTGCAAAATTTACTCTGATATCAAAACCCTCTGGTTTTTGATAAAGACCCAACCAAAAAGGAGAACTGCAAGCCAATCTTCCCAATGAACATAGTTATAAAAATTTGCAATAAAACACTGGCAAACAAAATGCAAGCAAATCACCATGACCAAGTGAGATTCATCCCAGGAATGCAGGGCTGGTTTGACATATGCAAATTAATACATGTAGTATACCACATCAACAGAACCAAAACCAAAACTCTCAGAAGATGCAGAAAAGCTTTTAATAAAGTGCAAAACTTATTCATGATAAAAAACCCTACAATAAATTGAAATAGATGGTCTCTATCTCAATCTGATAAATGCTACCCATGAGAAACCAACAACCAACATCATGCAAAATGGACAAAACTTAAACATTTCACTCTAAAACAGGAACATGACAAGGATGTCCACTATCACCACTCCTATTCAATATGGTTTTGGAAATATTAGCCAGAGAAATTAGATAAAGGAGGTAAGAGGAATAAGGATAGGAAAGGAAGAACTTAAATTATTACTATTTGCTGATTACATGATAATCTACATAGAAGACTACATAAACCTCACCAAAAGACTGCTAGAGTTAATAGGCAAATTCAGCAATGTAGTTGGATACAAAGTCAACACTCAAAAACAATAGTATTCCTGTACATAAACAACAAACTCCCTGAGAGTGAAATTATGGAAATACATTTTATAATAGCATCCAAAAAAATTAAATGCTTAGGAATCAATCTAACAAAGCATGTAAAAGATCTATATATTGAAAACTATAGTACTCTTAAAAAAGACATTTAAGAGGATATCAGAAAATGGAAAGATATCCCTTACTGTTGGATAAGAAGAATCAACATTACAAAAATGGTTATGCTCCCAAAACTCTCATACAGACATAATGCAATTCCAAATAAAATACCATTAGCATACCTCAAAGACCTAGAGAAAAAATTCCTAAAACTCACTTGGAATTGGATGAAACCTAGAATTGCAAAAGCAATCCTGGGCTACAGAAGTAAGGCAGGAGGTCAGAATCCCTAATCTGAAATTATACTGCAAAGTTACTCTGGTAAAATCATCATGGTACTGGCAAAAAACAAATAAAGCAGACAAACAAAAAACAAACAAAACAAAACAATAAAAAACAGATCTGAAGATCAGTGAAACAGATTAAAAATGCAGATACAATGCAAAGACACTCAGCCATCTTATTTTTGACAAAGGGTCTAGACATGTTCACTGGAAGAGGACAGCCTCTTTAATAAAAGATGTTGGAAAAAATGGATTTCCACATGCTAAAGACTAGAACTAGACCGAAGTCTATCACCATGCACTATACTAAAGTCAAAATGGATCAAAGATCTAAATATTAAAATAGAAGCACTAAACTACTGGAAGAAAAGGTAAAGAGAAATCTTGAAGACATAGGGGCAGGAAAATAGTTCATCAACAAAATGCAAACCTCACACTTGCCACGCAGGTGCTTGTGCCACTGAGCTAAATCCCTGGTCCAACTTGAGGCTTTTATAGATAAATGGATGCAACTAGAGACCATACTCATAAGTGAAATAAATCTGAACCTTGTGTAAATATCATATTGTCTCCCTAGTGTAAAGTGAAAATAAATTAAAGAGTAAGATTCAAAATATACAATAGATATTGTAACAATGAAAGAGAAAGAAAATGTTCAAAAGGAAAGAACAACTGATATAGGGGAAAGGAGAAAACAAAGAAAGGAAAAGACTATATATATATATATATATAAATATTCATATATTCATATATGTGTACATGAAAATCTATACAAGATAGATGAGTATACTACTAATCTGAGTATACTACTAATCTATACTACTAATCTTTCTTTCATCAGAAAGAACATTTTGTGTTGTCATTGTTTGATTGTTTGATCATTTTCCTCATGCCCAAATCTCATAATCTGAACAATTACTTTGAAGATAATAATATGCAATATATTCACTAGTGTTAATTTCCTATTATTTTGTTTTTAAATTCTGTATCATTGTTATCCATTTTTGGTTTTGTAATTAAAATTGAAAAAAGAAATGGGGAATGTAGTTCACTATAATTTATCTTGGCAAGTGCAGTGATTTAAAAAAGGTACTAGTTTATTAATTAAGTACAGATCTATTAAATAAATCAAATTCTGATAAAAAACTATTATAAAACTGGAAGAAATTGTTCAAAAGAAAGGGGAACTAGGGAAGGGTAGGGGAAAAGAAAGGGGAAGAAAAAATGATAAAAGAGGGATAAAATGGAAACAAAACTTTGTAAATAAGGAGAGGAAGAGGGACTGAGGGGAGGGGAATAGATTGGGGAACAAAGGGCTTTAGAATATATCATATATAGGTACAAATTTGCTGTGATGAATGTGATAATTATGTATGCCTAAATTTTACCAATAAACTGAATTTAAAAAGTCCATTACCTTGGTTTTGATGATTGGTGTCAACAAGAAATTCCAAGCTGAATGATCAGTTATTACTAGAAAGTCCAATGAGACAGCTTTCACCTCTCTGTCACCTATAACCAACTTCCTTGGTTGGGTCTAGAGTCAATGTCAATGTGCAGGATTTTACAGATTCCCAGGTTGTCTGGAGCCTGTAGTCACTAGGAGTTGTTTGTATTATTTAGGATTTTGAAACAGAATCAATAGCAAATATATGCATAATTATGCAAGAGAATTTGTTATGTGAGTTCACGGGATCAGAGGCAGAGGAGTTCACAGTAGCCAACTGCATCTACCCATGTGAAAGACTAAGGACTCAGTAGCTTCTCTGTCAACAAGTTGGTGGTTTCAGAACAAGAGTGATCAATGCTGCAGTACTTGTTCAAAATCAAAGGACTGGAGACTCTCTGGAGAGTTGCTGGTGTGAGGTCTGACCCATACAGAAAGGCTGGAAATTTTTTTAAAAAGACACATTTCCTTCTTCTTTCTGTTTTGATTCTGTTTAGGCTACAAGTCTATTGTTTGATGCTACCTAGGACTGAAGATCTTGCCCACTCAATTTGCTGATATGCAAGCAAGTCCTCCACCGATACACCCAGAGCCATGTTTTACTAACCTTCTAGGCGCTTCTTAATCCATTCAAGTTGATGTATCATGGTTAACAGTCAGGGCCTATCTCTTGCCAATTTGGCAACCAAACACGTCTCCTTAAGCCACATTTAATCTCCAAATGCAACAGTAAGTATATAATTATGCTTAACTTGATGCAGCTATACAAAAGGAAATGTACTAATTTTCTTCCCAGATTGCAAGACAAAGTTTTTCTTGGTGTGATACTCTTTTCCTACCATCCTATAATTTAAATATAATAATGTAGGGCTGGGGATATATAGCTCAGTGGCACAATGCCTGCCTGGGACTGTGCAAGGTCCTGAGTTCAATTCCAGTACAATAAATAAATAAATAAATAAATAAATAAAATAATGTAGATTTAACCATGTTTAAGTAAAAATATTAGTCAATGTTATCTTACCAAGAAAGAACACAATGATATCTATTTAATGTAGGTATATATATATCCTACATTGTAAAATAGTACTTTCTGCCTTGATAGTCTGGTTCAGTCACTCCTGGCAACATTATACCTCAATTTTTAATTTGGGGGGGCCCAGAATGGCCAGGGAAAGTCTTATCTTCTAGTTCAGTGGAATCCTTGCTGTGCTTCTTGTTAGAAGCCTTCGCTTCACTGGAACTAGGAGTTCAAGTCCAACAGAGTATAAGTTCACAGGAACAGGAAGCAAAAGTTTTAGTGAACCACTAAGGCAGTGTGTAGAAGATCTCCTGGACAGCTCTGCTTCAGTACAGACCAGTTACCTCCACTTTGGCTAAACCTGGCCCTGTGTCCATGTACTGATATGTACAGAACTGGCTAAGCTATTTCCTTTCCCCTTCAACTGGCTCTAAGCAAAGTAAATAGGACTAACTGAAGTACCAATGCATAATCTTTGAAGCCAGATAACAATTGCTGTTTCTCCACCTCAGTGTTTCTCTAAACCTTTAGCCTGGTGGGATGCTGAGCCACTGCTCCAGGGCTGTCAACTGGGTTTGAGTCTTGAGATAAGAGGCTATGACTTCCTAGAGCAGAAAATTTTTGCACAGCAGAATTAAAGCGCCAGTCTTCTAAACATTAAATGCTACCTCAGTCGTGTTATACAGATTGACCGTACTTCTCTCTGCGTATGGCCAAGGTGCTTTCCAGCCACCTAGCTAGCCCAGCTCACAATATTCATGTAATTCCTGCCATTCTCCCAGTCATTCATCCTCTAGCCACTCCCTTCCTCATGAATTAATGAAACACAGGTGAGTTCCTGCGTCAAGGCTTTTGTGGACAGCCCTGTCCACTCTCATGTGGACAGGGCTCAGGACTCCTTGGCTGCCCATAACTATAAATATGTATTAGTGTTTTTATTCTCACCCTGGGTTGCACTGGAAGTGGTAGACTGAAATTAACACACCAGAATTCCAATAACATTTCTAAGAGATTACAAATGCAAACCTCCAGACCACGATGAGGAACGGGAAAAGGCCTCCATAGTAGTGGTGAATGCTGACAATCCAACTTCTACTCTTTGATTTCTAGTGAATCTTGTCTATGGTAGGAAGAGTACCATATACTGGATACTGATTCAGAACATATACAGCCCCAAACCTGGAAAGTATTGCCACTAATCTGGTGCTCTAATTGCATTTTAAAAAGCCACTTTATTGTTTTATCAGTTTATCTGCTTCTGGGAAGTGGGAAACATAATAAAACCAGGAAATTACATGAACATGTTTTCAGTTGCTTCCCTCAAAACAAGACCCTAGCTATTTCACAAAATAAAGTCAATTGTTTGGTGGAGTTCCGTAGCCATATTCCTAAATAATTTAGCTCAATATCTGCCCCTGTTCTAACACTTCCAGAACAATGTCATGTGGCAACTGACTGACTCATAAACTTTGACTTGAGTCTTTCTAACTTTAAGAAATAATTGCACCATTGAAAATATGAAAGGAAATGTTAATGCTTCAAAGCAGAAACATTTTACATTTTATTAAATTTGGGGGAAATCTGCTTGATAAGTGATAAGCATTAAGGCTGAGACTTCTAATGTTTTATGAAAATCTAAATTTCTTTGTTGGGTCATGCAATATTTCTCACATGGAATTTAAGTGTCAATAATATTGAGCTAGTAGTTTAATTTCTGTTCAAATCATTAAAATGGTGCCATTTCTTCAAGTAAGAATTATAAAATATTCAATATATTTGTGGCTCAAAGTGAATTTCTAAAAAGAAACTTTTACTATGTAAAGTGAAGTGCTGCCTTTTCATGGAATGGGTAAAAATATTAATAACAATATTCAATAAGGTTAGTGTTAGTGATGACAAATGGCAATTTGATAAAACTACATATTTAAATTGATAAAAAAATCTTGCTTCGGTGATTTTTATTTTAAGGAAGCATGCTTATTTTTCTTAATGTTTTTCAGTTTTAATTTTTTTTTCAAACATTCACTTTAGGTGGTTTAACTCCAGAAACACTAGATTCATATTGCTTAAATTAATTGAACGACTGATGCCTCTTATGGGATATTAAACAATAGAAAAACAACAAAACCAAACCTAACCCCTTAAAAGTTTTGAGAATTAATTGTAAAGACCAATAGCAAGCACTTCACCTTTCTTTTTTAAGTTTTAGGGATATACCTTTACAAAATAATCTCTAGTGGTATTAATAATCTGCACAATATCTAGATAAACTATGGTTTACTCATTTTATTTCCCAAGAATATCATTTTATTTTAATAGTCAAAAATACAAAACACTCCAAAAAGAATTTCTTGGAATTGTCTTGAAGTTGCAATGTTATTTAAGTGTATTTTGTTCAGTGAATAGATATAAACTCACTGAACTCATTCACAATAAAAGCTCTGGAGCCTTAAGCTGCTTTGCCCAGCTCTGTCAAGGTGACTTCTATTTCTATCCAATTGCTCTGCTTTGCCATCGTTTAACTATTACAGTGATGGAAAGCTTGCACTGCACTATTTATGAAGGGTGACATTTCAGGAGAGGAAAAACGTCTCCACCGAGTGTGGAAGGAAATGTTACATTAATGGATAAAAAAAGATGCCATGAAACAGTGAAATGAAAAGATTTCTTTTTGAGGAATGATTTGAAAATTTGAAAATAACAAAACTTCAATTCTTTCTAATGCAGTGTAAATTTTTACCAGCGAGCTTTTGTACTCAGATTACTTTACTCATTTTATAAACTCAGTTTATAGTTGGTAAACTTGTGATATTTTCCCCATGACCTTGAAAATAAGGAAGTAATGGAGCCTTTTAGAACTGTATTTGCATGGTGTTTAACTTGAAATACAATAGACCTGGAGATGATATCTGGAATGGTCTAGTATATTTTGTTAAATGGCACTTTCAATAAGCTCTATAAGGTTCATTACCAGTTTCCCAAGCATAATAAGTCTCAGATGTTTTGAGCATCAGTCACCATTGAAACAAATAGGAACACATCATCTTAACATGCTTTGGAAGTATACATATTTACTACCAATTTGAACACTAATGAAAGACACTAAAGATTGCAAACCTTGAAAGAGACCATGACGGTATTGTGCAATAATTCATATAATGGTCAATATTACTCTTAAACCTACAGTCAATCAATGGTAACTATCAAGTGCTTATT
Organism: Dolichotis patagonum; assembly: GCA_004027295.1. NCBI lineage: Eukaryota > Metazoa > Chordata > Mammalia > Rodentia > Caviidae > Dolichotis > Dolichotis patagonum. The sequence goes on along the minus strand of PVJX010000150.1, from coordinate 187,284 downwards.
GACTACTCACCATGTGCCAGGTACTGTACTAAGTGCTTTCAATAGATCCTCTCTTTCAGCCCTCATTTCAGTACCTAAAAGAAACACAATGTTCCTCTTATGGGCGCAGAAACTGAGCCCTAAAATATCTAAATAATGTAACTCGGCTGGATGCAAAGATAGGAAGCAGCAAGGTGCATAGCAACTGGTTGCAAAACCTGCTTGTTTAATGAGGCTAAAAAATGACCTCCTTGATTTTCACACATTATTTTCCTTATTATGTTTTGCTTCTTATCGATATATGACAAAATGTTTATCTTTGCAGGTGCAGAGGAGCAGTTTCTTATCAGTAAAATGAGCTTACAACCCTAAGAAATACTGATAAGATCTTTTTAAAAATTGTGTGGAGCTATTTCTATGCAACTTTCTAAAGAAATTGCCACTGCCCGGGCTTGGTGTAGTGGTAGACTGTTTCTCCTTTTGAGAGTACCTTCTTATTATTCGGATGTTGTTGAGATCAATGCATTGCGTAGGGTGTGGGAGAGGTATATGGATTCTATGACTCTCAGTGATCTAGACCACCAGTTAAATACACTCTTTGAACACTGTGTTTGGATAAACTGCTCTAAGGTTAGTGGTAGGTTTGTTCTTCTCATATCAAGAAATCTTCCAAGAGCTGTCACAAACCCCTCCTCCCAGATTTCTGATATGGTGAAAGTAAATGCATCAGTTATGAAAACTGTTGAGAATCTGACCTTTGAGTACATGTACATCACTAAACTTCCTATGACTTTCTATAACTTATTGCATTGTTTTGATTGAGGAGAGAAACAGTTTTAGAATAAAATGGTCAGGGCTTTCCCTCTGAATACTAAAGGTCAGTTAGTTTGCTCTCAGTGGAATTTATAATGTGTATTCATTGTTTGACTTGGTAGATTTCTCAATAACTCCTTACATATATGCATGTGTGCAAGCATATACATGTACTTATGCTCTGTCACTGCTTACTATATAGAGGTAGTAAATGTCAACAAAGAAAATTGAGATGGGGACAAATGGATGGAAATTCTTAGTAAGAATCTAAGAGCTAATGAAGTGCTTCTCAGATAGCATTCACAGCTGGATGTTGCTTCTTACCAACACTCCACTCACATCACTTTAACCTGTGTATTTTAATCCACATAGATCAATAAGCTTTTCTTGGAAACAACCTAGTGGGTCTTATAATTTAGGATAGTGTATGATACAGTGCAAAAGGTAAACAAAGAGTCAATATAACAGGTAGAGGAAATGAATTACATAGTATTTATAAAACCATTTGTAAATGGCATTCGTTCACCCAATCATCCATCTCTTTCAAACCAATGTAAAATTTATTTTTTTCCTGTGTAGCTCTGCAGTTAAATCTAATTTAGCTAACTGTCCGTCAATTTTGCTCTCCATGACTTTCGGTGGAATGTGAGGGAAGGGGTGAAGCCCTATGGATTAGGTTGTTGAGGTAGTTTTCATACTTTTTCTCTTTTTACTACTTATTCTGACTACAGTTTCACTCTTACCATGCCCCTGATGATGGTGCCCAGAGAAAGGTACAGCTGCCTTTTAACCTAGACCTGTGACAGCTGATGGAGGGGACTGTGTCCACCAGGCTTAGACTCCACCTTTAGTTTTTAAAATTTTATTTAAAAAGAAAACAAAACAAACAAAATAGAAAAAATGGGCAGAAACAAAAATTCCAAGGGGAAAAAAGAAAAGAACAAAAAATACTAAGAAATCATTACCTGATAACTTACATACTGTCATCTTGGAAATGGTTGTTCAAGTTATAAAGTTAAAACATACAAAGTACACATTCAAGCAATGAGACTGTTAACACTTCTGCTCCATGATATAACAAAAACAGTAATATGGTCATTCATCTTACACACTTAAACATACATGCAATTATATCCTTTAGAGCACCCTCTTTTCCTTTCTTTTTTACAGTAGCAATTACATATTTTGGGTTTTATCACTCCTAAAGTTCTTATTTCTTTTTACACTAGAGACACAATGCAATATTTATAAATATGATTCTTATTTATTTCACTAATGAGGATATTTTCAAATTGTCTCCATTTACCAATGAAGGCCTCAAGATCATCCTTCTTCATAGCTGAGTAATACTCCATTGTATAAAAATACCACATCTTTTTCATCCATTCTGCGGTTGATGGGCACCTTCATTGTTTCCAACATTTAGCTGTTACAAATTGTGCTGCTATGAACATGGGTGCATATATACTACTGTCATATGACCTTTTCAGTTTTTCTGGGAAAATGCCCAGGAGGGGAATAGCTGGGTTGAATGGAGCTTCCAGTCCTGGTCTTCTGAGAATTCTCCATACTGACTTCCATAGTGGTTGCACCAGTCTGCACTCCCAACAGTGGAGCAGTGTTGCTTTTTCCCCACAGCCTCACCATCATTTGTTATCCATTGATTTCTTGATGGCAGCTATTCTTTCTGGAGTGAGATGAAATCTCAATGCTGTTTTAATTTGCATTTCTTGTATGACCAGTGATGGTGAACATTTCTTCATGTATTTATTTGCCATTTATATATCTTCATCTGAGAACTGTGTTCATCTCAGATGCCCATTTTTGGAGAGGGTCTTTGAATTTGGGAGGCTTGATGTTTTCCAATTCTTTATATGTTCTTGATATAATTCCTTTGTCTGAGAGGTTGCTGGCTAAAATTCTTTCCCATTCTGTGGGTTTTCTTTTCACTCTGCTGGTGATTTCTTTTGAAATGTTGAAACTGTTCAATAATATGAGATCCCAGTTGTTGATTTTCTGAAGCGTTTCCCATGCAGTTTGCGTTTTGCTCATGAATTCTCTGCCTACCCCTATGTCTCCAAGGCTCCTACCTACCCTACTTTCCAGTAGATTTAGTGTTTCTGTTTTAATATTTAGGTCTTTGATCCATTTAGACTTTAGTTTTGTGCATGGTGCTAGGCATGGATCTAGTGTCAGTCTTCTGCATGTAGAGAGCCAGTTTTTCCAACACCATTTATTAAAGAGGCTATCTTTCTTCCAGTGAATATGTTTAGCCCCTTTGTCAAATATCAGGTGGCTGAGTGTCTTTGTACTTATACTTGTATCTTCTAATCTGTTCCATTGGTCCTCAGGTCTGTTTCTTTGGCAGTACCATGCTGATTTTATGACTGTAGCTTGGTAGTACAGTTTCAAGTCAGGAATTGAGATGCCTCCTGCCTTGTCTTTATTGCCCAGAACTGCCTTTGCTATTCTAGGTTTCTTCTGTTTCAAAATGAATTTTAGGAGTGTTTTCTCTAGATCTGTGAGGTATGTCAATGGTATTTTGATTGGGATTGCATTAAGTCTGTATAACAGTTTTGGGAGTATGGCCATTTTCACAATGTTGGTTCTTCCTAGCCAAGAGCAAGGAATATTTTTCCATTTTCTAATATCCTCTTCAATCTCCTTTTTTAGCATAGTATAATTTTCAGCATATAGGTCTATACATTCTTAGTTAGGTTGAAAAGTATTTCATTTTTTTAGATGTTATTGTGAAAGGCAATATTTCCATAATTTTTCTATCAGTGAGTTTCTTGTTTGTGTACAGGAATGCTATTGATTTTTGACTGTTGACTTTGTAGCCAGCTACACTGAAGAATTTGTTTATTACTTCTAGCAGTCTTTTATTGGAGGCTTTTGGGTCTTCTATATAGAGTGTCATGTCATCTGCAAATAGTGATAATTTAACTTCTTCCTTTCCTATCTTTATTCCTTTTATTTCTCTCTCTTGTTTGATTACCCTGGCTAGTGTTTCCAGAACTATACTGAAAAGGAGTGGTGATAGTGGACATCCTTGTCTTGTTCCTGATTTTAAAGTGAAAGCTTTTAGTTTTTGTCCATTTAGTATAATATTGGCTGTTGCTTTGTCATAGATGGCCTTTATAAGTTTGAGGTACACACCATGTGTTCCGAGTTTCTTAAGGGTTTTTATCATGAACATGTGTTGGAATTTATTGAAAGTTTTTTCTGCATCTATTGAGATGACCATGTAGTTTTTGTTTTTGGCTCTGTTGATATGGTGTATCACATTTATTGATTTGCATATGTTAAACCATCTCTTCATTCCTGGAATGAAACCCACTTGGTCATGATGTATAATCTTCTTGATTTGCTGCATTCTATTTGCCAGCATGTTATTGAGAATCTTTGCATCAGTGTTCATTAGTGAGATTGGCCTATAGTTCTCCTTTTTGGTTGGGTCTTTCTCTCATTTTGGCATGAGAGTTATGCTTGCCTCCAGGAATGATTTATGACTGCTTTCTTTTCAATTTCATTGAAGAGTTTAAGGAGTATTGGCATCAAATCTTCTCTAAATTCAGCTGTAGGATTCAGCTGTGTATCCATCAGGACCTGGACTTTTCTTTGTTGGTAAGTTTTTTATTACGTTTTCAATTTCAATAGCTGATATTGGATTATTCAAAATTGCTATATCTTTTTGGTTGAGTTTTGGTAGTTCATATGTTTCTAGAAATCTGTCCATTTCCTCTGTGTTTTCCTCTCTATGTGAGTAGAGATTCTTAAAGTAAGTGTTCGTGATCTTTTGAATTTCCATTGGATCTGTAGTAATTTCCCCCTTTTCTGTCCTTATTGCATAGATTTGGGTTTTTTCTTTCTTTTGCTTTATAAGGTTAGCTAGGGGTTCATCAATTTTGTTTACACTCTCAAAAAACCAGCTTTTGATTCATTAATTCTTTGTATTTGTTTTTAGTTTCAATTGCATTGATATCTGCTTTAATCTTTACTATTTCCTCTCTTCTATGAGCTTTGGGTTTGACTTGCTCTTTTTTTTCTAGTAGCCTGAGGTGAAACATTAGGGTGTTTATTTGTGCTCGTTCTATTTTCTTGATATGACTCTTTATTGCTATATATTTCCCTCTTAAAACCACTTTCATTGCATCCCACACATTGCAATAGGTTGTTTCCACATTTTCATTAAATTGTAAGTATTGCTTTATTTCTTCCTTAATTTCATTGGTAGCCCATTGGTTGTTTAAAAGGTTGTTGTTTAATTTCGATGTATACATGCAGGTTTTGCAATTTCTTTTGCCATTATTTTCCAATTTCAGTGCACTATGGTCAGACAGTATGCATGGCATAATTTCAACACTCTTGCATTTACTTAAGAATGTTTTATGGGATAATATATGGTCTATTTTGGAGAATGTGCCATGTGCAGCTGAGAGGAATATGTATTCTCTTGTGGTTGGGTGGAACACTCTGTAAACATCTACTAAGTCCAGTTGCTCACAGGTATGATTCAGTTCTATTACTTTTTTGCTGACTTTTTGTCTAGTTGATCTATCTCTTTATGACAATGAGCTGTTAAGGTCTCCTGTAATAATTGTGTTCTTGTGTATTTGGTTTTTCACAGATACTAAAGATATCTGTGTTATATAGTTGGGTGCTCCCGTGTTTGGTGCATATATATTTATAATTGTTAGTTCTTCTGCTTGAATTTTTCCACTTACAAGTATGTAGTGACCTTCTTTGTTTCTTTTAATCATTTTAGGTTTGAAGTTCACATTGTCTGCAAATAGAATAGTTACCCCTGCTTTTTTCTGGGTTCCTGTTGCATGGAATACTGTTTTCCATGCTTTGACTTTTAATCTATGAGTTTCCTTTTGGGTCAGATGTGTTTCTTGTATAAAGCATATTGTGGGATCCTGTTTCTTGATCCATTCTGTCAACCTATTTCTTTTGATAGTTGAATTGAGGCCATTTACATTTATGGATATCACTGATATGTACTGGCTCAACTTTGCCATGTTATGTTCCAATAGTTTGCTTTCTGCTTTTCCCCCTTACTTAATTGCTTGTCCTACCTGGTGGTTTCTTTCTGTCATTCTGGGGATTGTGGTCATTTTTAACTGTCTAGTATGTCTTTCAACACTATTTCTAGGGTTGGTTTGTTGAGTGTAAATTTCTTCAGTTGTTCTTTGTCATGGAAGTATCTTATTTCTCCATTAAATTTGAATGAAAGTTTTTCTGGGTGCATCAGTCTGGGTTGAAAGTTGTTTTTTTTCAGGGCTTGGAATATCTCATCCAATCACATCTTGACTTGAGGGTTTGTGTTGAAAAGTCTGCTGTGATTCTAATGGGCTTTCCTGACAGGTGACTTGTGTTTTTTCTCTAACAGCTTTCAGTATTCTGTTTTTATGTTGTATGTCTGAGATCTTAATTATTATGTGTTTGGGTGTAGATTTATTTTGGTTGTTATTGTTTGGTGTTCTCTATGCCTCACTTATCTGCATATCAGATTTTTCCCCCATGTTTTGGAAGTTTTCTCCTATTATTTCTGTGAATATTTTAGATACGTCATTCGTATTGACTCCAGTGTCTTCCTAATGCTTATTAATCTTATATTGTTGCTCTTGTCATCATCTTGAAGCTTCTGGATTGTCATGTAATGCTGCTTTGTTATTTTTAAAAGTTCTATCCTTTCATGATCACTCATTGCAATCCTGTTCTCAAGGTCCAAAATCCTATCCTCAGCTTCATTTAAACATGCATGCTTTGGATCAAATTTTTTGTTTCTTGGATGTCTCTTTCAGTTTGTTTCATGAATTCTGCTTGTTTTTTATTTGTTCATTCAAGGTTTCAATCAGTTTCTCATGTTCCTGTACTTTTTTCTCTATTTCTTCTTTAGCTACACTCAGCCACTTCTTTACTAAGGTTGTTATTTCTATCTTTACCTGGGAGAGTATTTCTAATGTGATTTCCTGTATGCCTCATGGAGTTTTCTTTTTTTATTTCACTTGCTATATTTTCAGAGATCCTGGTGTGTTACCTTTGGAGTCCTCTATTTCAATGTCTCCTGTACTTGCACCTGTTGGACTGGATGTTTGAGATTGCATTCTGCCTTTTTGTTTTGCTTTTTTCCTCTTTGAAGTTAGTGTTTGGTTCTTGAGGCCCGTTAGTGTTAACTGTTGGTAGTGTGTATCTTGGTGACCTACTATAAGGTTGATGTTTGTCCAGTTGCTGGGTCCTACAATGAATAGGTGGGCCAGTCACCTGACTTCCTACTGCAGGGCCTGTTGGGTGAGTCTTGTATTCCTCCTGGGCTGACAAGCCTAGTAGTATTGATGTAGGTCAACTTTTAGTTCCTGTTAGTACTTTATCTTCAGGTTATTCCAGGTCATCAAATCTCCCTGTGTATAGTGTTTGAGTCAGCTGAGACCCTACTGTGTCCCTATTGTGTGCTTCTGTGTCTCATAAGCCCTTTTGATTTTCTTCAGGTTGGGGGAGTCCTTCTCGGCACACTCCTCACTCTGCCTGATGTTTTCTGTGTGTAGGAAGGGGTCACCCTCACTCTTGTCAGCCTTACCAAGGTCTTACAGTTAGTTGGAGGGAGCTTTACTACTGGCCCTATTTAGCTACTATACACCTCTATTTTAGGGGCATACTCACCACATTGACTGGAGTCAGCTGAGATCTTATTGTGGTGAGGCAGTCACTGAGTCTCCCTTCAAGGTAGCACAGATAGTCTGTTGTAGTCCAAGGTTTCTCTGGGTGCAGAGTTCCAAGTTTGCTGGTGAGCGTCACGGTCCCATCCACCGCTAGAGCTCCTGTAGCCAGGGACCAGGGTGGGCTCCCAGCCACTTGGGGTTTGCTGAGCACAGTCCAGCTAGGCCCGCCGATCCCTCTCATGCACCTTGGGGTGGTTTCCAGATTCCACCTTTAAACTCTTACTTTTTAGGTGCCTTTATAATACTAGTTTGATGTAAATTCTTACCTGAAAAACTAAGGTACAATAAGAGTCTATACATTATTATGTCTTTGTCCTCTTTATCTGCTGTATTGTGTGGAGTCTAGCTGTTGTGTAATCTGCTCTGTTACTAACAGGTCTGCTCACTACATTGATGTGATCATGTTCTTGTGTCAGTTTTGTTATCTAAGGTTGAGATCAGTCTTATGTTCTCTGTTTATAATTGTGCACAAGCCAGCATTTACAGCATGAAGTCTTCATCAACTATATTTAAGTAGTGCTAGGCTCTGTTTTCCTGTTTGAGACTGTACAGTTTCATATGATACTTGAAGTAAGACAACCCATTCTTATATCTTCATTTACTTTCCTGAGAAAATGACTACTGTCATTTTTTTCTGGGCTTTGTTGGAAATTGACAAGTGAGAAAATGGGATTTTTGTATCCACTATGACAATGGTTATGGACCACTGATAAGTTCCACTGAGTCCTGAGAAGAACACCACTCCATAATTCTTACCAATTTCACTTTCTTTGCTATATGGTTACATTTCTAATCTGATGAAATTATGGAATATATTTTTATAGATACATTGGTTTTCATTTTTAAAAATTTCTCCATAGCTGTATTTATTCATATCTTAAGAAAAACCTATATGACACTCAAAAATATTGATAATATTTTACATTAAGCAGTGTAGAATTATTTTTCGAAAATAATGACAAAACTGTAATGATTTTGAAAATTTATGACACTGAAAAGATAACATAAGGAAATAAATAAATAGTAGACCAGTAGAAACACGCTAGTTCAAAATATAACAATCTTTTATCACTTTCTAAATTTATGTCTTTTGAAACTGGGAAGAAAAATATTAGTGGAAGAGCCATGGGTGAGAAATAGCTGGATCGGCTGGCAGGAGCTTGAAGCAACTGCTCCACAAGGTGGTCAAGAGACAAAACACATGGGTGAGAGGAAGAGGAGAAGAAAAAATGATGAAGTTTAAGCAAGGTGATAAGAGAATCCTTTAGAAATGTCAGGACTATTTGAAGGCACTGGCAACAGCAGAGTGATCTTGACAGGGGCAGTGTGATCTCAGAAGGGAGGGAAATACACATTCTTTCAACACTGGTATTTAGTACATCCTCTGGCTAGAAAAACTAATATAGTAAACCATCTTAATTATGGTAGTTTGTAGACACTTTTCAAGAAAGCTGGTGCTAGTTTAAAAATGACACTTCTTCATATGTATGCAACACAGCTGATATTTCAATTCCTATAATTTAAAAAATATATTATTAATGTCATCTATTAGTCTGTTTTATTTCACGGAATCCATAGAATTCTTGCAGGTTGGGTAATAGTGAGGAAATATTCTTTACAATGTCAGACAACTCAATATCAAATAAGATCTTGTTTATATTTTGTTGCAGATCCCAGTGTGCTCACTATCCATCTATTAATTAACAAAATGATCCATTATTTTCCTTGGTTCACATACGCAGATATTTTCTCCAAACCCCAAATAGACTCATCTTTCTGAGAAAATACGTCTTACTTGAAAGCGGAGTGTTCACTTGACATGGAGCCCACAGCCTTTTCCTTGGCTAGAGACTGTGCTTCTGCAATCCAGTGTCCCTATTTGCTTAAGGAATCACTGTGCCTAGAGGAATTGTAGGGCTCTGATTCTGCTCAGAAGACCAGAAGTTTGTGGCAGTTGTTGCTTTGTACATACCCAGAATTAGCAGATTCAGGCAGAATGATGCTGTATTCACTTAGTTGAGGGGTAATACAGCAGCACCCTTAGACTAACGGAGGTGTTAAGTCTCTTTGGGTATTTTGCACTTTGGTGTTGTCCTGAGAGGTACAGAAAGTGCTAGGGAGTCTGAGTCATCATGAATTTCACATGAATCCTGCTAGAGTCTATTGTAGCCTGATCATAATGTCAGATGATTTTTCTTTATGGTGATTAACTCTAAGGGTTACTAGTACCCATTTTGAAGTTAAGTCCATCAGAAATATTTTTATAGTCTTAAATCTCAGAAGAGATGCTTGTTTTGTGGCTGTGGGTGAGAGTTTTTAGCTTCATGAGAAAGAGGTACTGTCACATACAAATGTTCAGAGAGGAGCACTGCCAGCTCCATTCAGGAGCTTCTGAGGTCCTAATAAGAATCATTCAGAGATGAGTAATAAGAATGTTAAAAGCTATACTATACTACAAAGCCACAGGGATAAAATCAGCATGGCAAAGACAAAGAAATAGACCTGAGGATCAGTGGAAAAGATTAGAAGATGCAAGTATAAGTACAAAGACACTCAGCCTCCTGATATTTGACAAAGGCGCTAAACATGTTCACTGGAAGAAGGATAGCCTCTTTAATAAATGGTGCTGGAAAAACTGGCTCTCCACATGCAGAAGACTGAAATTAGACCCATGCCTATCACCATGTACAAAACTAAAGTCTAAATGGATCAAAGACCTAAATATTAAAGCAGAAACACTAAATCTACTGGAAGACAAGATAGGTAGAAGTCTTGGAGACATAAGGGTAGGCAGAGAGTTCACGAACAAAATGCAAACTGCATGGGAAATGCCTCAGAGAAGAAACAACTGGGATCTCATATTATTGAAAATATTCTGCACTTCAAAAGAAATCACCAACAGAGTAAAAAGAAAACCCACAGAATGGGAAAGAATTTTAGCCAGCAACTTGTCAAAGGACTTATATCCATAACATATAAAGAATTGAAAAACATCAAGCCTCCCAAATCCAAAGACCCTCTCCAAAAATGGGCATCTGAGATGAACACACAGTTCTCAGATGAAGTTATACAAATGGCAAATAAATACATGAAGAAATGTTCACCATCACTGGTCGAGAAATGCAAATTAAGACAACATTGAGATTTCATCTCACTCCAGAAAGAATAGCTGCCATCAACAAATGAACTGATAACAAATGTTGGTGAGGCTATGGTGAAAAAGTATCACTGCTCCACTGTTGGTGGGGGTGTAGACTGGTGCAACACTATGGAAGTCAGTATGGAGAATTCTCAGAAGTCTAGGATTGGAAGTTCCACTCAACCTAGCTATTCCCCTCCTGAGTATTTTCCCAGAAAAACCGAAAAGGTCATATCACAGTGATCTATGTGCACCCATGTTCATAGCACCACAATTTGTAATAGCCAAATCTTGAAAACAACCAAGATGCCCATCAACCACAAAGTGGATGAGAAAGATGTGGTAGTTTTATACCCTGGAATATTACTCAGCTTTAAAATGATGATCCTGAGGCCTTTACAGATAAATGGAGGCAACTGGATACTATCCTCATTAGTGAAATAAATAAGAATCATATTTATAAATATCACATTGTGTCTCTAGTATAAAAACTAATAAGAAATGCAAGAGTAATAAAACCCAAAATATGTAATTGCTACTGTAAAAAAGAGAGGAATAGAGGATGCTCTAAAGGATATAACTGCATGTATGTTTAAGTGTGTAAGATAGATGACCTTACTGCTAAGTTTTTGTTGGATCATTGAACAGAAGTGTGTGCCGTCTCAATGTTTAAATGTCCACTTTGTATACTTTACTTTTTTAACTTGAACAACTATTTCTAAGAGGACAATATGTCATTTATCAACTAGTGATTTCTTACTGTATATTTTTTTGAAATTATATATTATTTCTACCCTTTTTTTCTCTTTAAATAAAATTTTAAAAAAAGAATGTTAAAAGCAACATTTCATCTCTGAACATAGGAGGGAAATTGTAAAGTTCCCCTATACTAAATAACTGAGGAATCTGGGAGAGGATAGAGTTTAAAACTTTAATAAAGCTTGGCACTTATAGGTTTCTTGCTCTGGTATTACTCAAATACCAGAGCAAGTGTTACTGTGCCAACATCAGTCGGTGTGTTTAAAATGCTCACGTGAGCCTGGCCACTGTGCTGAGTAAAATACTGGGTGAGTTGAGGATCTGTCTGAAAGACGTCATAAGAGTGGAGGAATTTTTATGATTTGGGATTTGCTTAAATCTGCATTTGTTATCTTCATTCACTTTATCTTTATATCTCAGTCTTCTGTATTGTTTCTATTTGTAGTCTCCCCAAAGTCTTCTGTGTAGCTTTTCTGGTACTAGTGGAAAATAATAACTAAAAATAACTAAATCATCCAATCAATATATAACTAAATCATCCAATCAATATATCAGTTAAGAATGCTGCTGGGTAACTCCAGCACTAGAGAGGCTGAGGCAGGAGAATCGCTGCAAGTTTGAGGTTAATCTGGACTTCATAGTGTATTTGAGGGCCTACATAGTGAGAACCTGTCTCAAAAAAAAAAAAAAAAAAGGAAAAAGAATGCCAAAAGGACAGAATTCAGAATCATGGGCAATTTACAGCCATGTGTGCAAATTAGCATTATAATATTGTATCTCAAAAGACTATAGAAGAAGTAAAGTTGCTAACTTCTGGGAAGTCTAAATATGTGTGAGGAGTGAGAGAAACAGTGCATGGTTTCAAATTTTAAAAAAAGGTAAATTAAGACAAGTTCCAATGACATTGAAAATGAGATTAGGAATATGAATGTAATTCTGTTCTACAGAAAGTACAATTTTGAAAATATCCTGAGATAGTTTGTTTCCATATTAAATAGACTGTAAAAAGTGAGATGGTTTGTTTTACCAAGAACCACTGAAAGGCAGCCTGGCCCCTAGGGAATGAGCGTCATTACAGATGAATTTGTGGTAACCAGGGTGGTGCTCCTTACTCTTACAGACGTGAAACACTGTAACTTTGTGCTGTTCATACGATCATTGGGAAAAAGTAACAATTTTAGGAAAAAGGAGTCTTTTCCCCTCATAGTATCTTGTATGCATTTGTGTTGTTATGGGTGTCTACAGATAACCTCAATGAGTAAGAAGCTGAAAAGTAACATAAGTAACACAAATAGGTAGTTTTCAAAATCAGTTGACTCAGAAATTTAACCTGTGAAGAAATTTTTGGCCAAAAATGTATTATTCATTTTTTTAATCAAAAACCTTTTATGTTCAAGCATAGCTTAATCGAATTGTGTTATTTGTGAATGACATTTGTGATTGGTGTTTGATCTTACCTTTGGGTTCTGTTGAGGAGTCAATTATACACATTTGCCCTCCCAACCTACATTGTGCCCATCTCAAATAATTCTCTTTTTGTTGACTCCGCCTCCCTTATCCACTATCTCATTAAAATCTATTGTTATAGTATTATCAGAATAGAATACACGAGGTAAATCTGTAACAAATAGGGCCTCCTCTATGGTTGCAAAACAGCTTTATATACTCTTTGTTCAGTAGTATTTATAGACATAACAGAAAAAATGCTAATGGTGGAAAAAGACATTTACAATAGACCTGCCTGAGAGATTTTAGAAAGTGTTTTTCTAACATGCCAGTCCTTGATCTTCATAACAGACCTTCAAATTAAATTAAAGATGAGGTTAAGAGATGTGGTTATAAAAAGCAGTGACTAGCTTCAAATCTAGGTATTTAGATTTGAGAATCTGTGTTCTTCCCATTATAGCTCAATGTTAAAATGACTGCTGGTACTATTGCCACTATTTGTATTAAAATTACATGAGAAATGTTGAAAATCATGTCTTTTATTACTAATGGCTTGCAATTATAGAGAGACTGGCACATATTTAGCACTTTCCTAAGCATTTTGGATCAATTCACTTATTCAATACTCAGAAACGTCCTATGATATTATCTCAGTGATTTGATGAACACTGAGACCAGGGCCAACCAGGATTTTAATGCTGACAATAAGACATTCCCAGATCTACATGCAGCTTTAGTACTAACCCTGACCCTACACTTGCCTCTGAACTCTTGTGTCTCTCTGTCCCCCAATTCAAGCCAAATATACTGATCTTCAATTGATCAAAGAATTTTCTGAATTTATAGGAAATTGAAGAATCCCTGCAAATGCCCCTTTTGCTCATCAGCAGTTTCCAAATTACTGAAGAAATGAAATGTAAATAGAGGTTAAAAAAAAATAGTACTGAATAAGCTTTTGGAAAGGTGATGTCTTGGACCATGCTATGTTGGGCTAAAGCCACTAGTCTTCTGTCCTCATATATTTTTGAGACATATTATACTTGGAATGTAGCAGTTAAAGGTGTTTGCTTACTTATGTTCACTTGATCCGTCCAGGCAATACCAAGCATACAAGGTGAGGGCTTCACTTTCATTTCAATATCTCAGTTCCATTACTATCCTGGACATTTGTATTATCAAACTAACTCTTGAATAATCTCCAATGACTTGGACTATTCAGGATTTTGCACTGAATTGTATAAAACAAATAATTAGTAGCTGTAAATGCAATTGGGCTCTGTGAGAGACACATCCAGATACACTTTGATAACATTGCTCAGTTTGCAGTTTCCAGCTGGTCTATTTCCATGGTATAATTATGCTCCAACTGTAGCCATTCATGTATTCCTTGGGAATGCTGGTACATGAGCCGAATATAATTACAGGTAATAGAAAAGAAGGCAATGTGGGGTAGAGGGGATGTCTTACTGGATTTGAGCACCAGATTAGCAAGTTATTAACTTTATAAACCATAAACTTTGGAAAATAATTTAAATTCTTTGAACTTTTTTCCACACCTGTAAAGCAGAGTTATTGAGGAAATCAAAATTTTTAAGTTATGTTGAAATTATTGAAAAATAACTACAAAATGATTTTTATATGTTACATACTTTTTATTATTTGATTAAAATATGGTAAATAAGTGTGATTCATGCCATTACTCTTCTCTTAGCCTATAGGTAATATTAGTTGATTATAATACTCTTTTTTAGGGCATGTGTATGTGCTATGTGATTGTGTGTTCATTTACATATTTATTATTATGTTCAGAGTCATTCTCAGCTCAACTGGCTCTAGTCACCATCAATTGTCCATAGATGCATGCTACATAAATTTACTTCTCTTATTTTAATTTAATGAATTTTATTTATATTCACTTTACTAATTTACTAATTGAGTACCCAGACATTTATTAAGTCAAGAAAGATCCTGAATAGTGATGATAGAAGTGGAATTGAATATCTTTCTAATCTCCAGAAAATACAAGTCTGGTGGCACAACTGGTGAAATGCAATCATGATTATTGTAGGTGGTAAGAAATGACTGTAAAAGATGGAAAATACCAAACACTGGTGAGTGTGCAAAGCACTGTCACTCTTGTATAGTAAATAAAATAGTTGAGGCAAAAAAAGAAGTGCAGTAGAAGGTGCAGAAAAGGAAATATCTATTTACCTCTTGAGATTAAAAACTTGATCGCAGTTGCCCTGTGGTCTGATGTGTGGTTTTCAAGAGGTCTATGAGCATCCACAGTGTTAGGCGGGTAACGATGGTACATGTGGAGTATGATGAGGTAATAGTGTATGCTGGGAAGGAGGAGGCCGGCCATACGCATAAATCCCAAGTTTGCTTGAAACATACATAGTGAATGTCTCTTATTTGCAAAATGGTGTCCCAAGACCAATGCGAATGCTTCAAACTTCAGATAATACCAAATATTATATGTACAGACCTTTTTCCTATACCTACATACTTGTGGTAATATGTAATTTATAGATTTGGTACAGTAAGAGTTCAATAGCAACAATGATAAAATAGAAAAATGGTAGTAGTGCAAGAATTATTTAATTTTCTAAATTATTTATTTATTATTTTTGGACCTCAGTTAACTGAGGGTAAATGAAACTGTAGAAAACACAACTGCAGTTAAGGGGGACCACTGTTACTGTTTTTACTAGAAACTGAATTTTATAAAGAGAAACAAAAATGGAGAAATTCAAAGCAAACAATTGAAAAGGAAATTTATTTTATTTTGTTGTAGACATTCTTTCAGGACACTTTTCAAATGTTTATTTTCTTATTTACAATGGTATTTCTTTGGTAGGAGGAGATATTTTAAGCCAAAAAGTCTATTCACAACATCCGCTAAATAGAAGTGTATTAAGGGAGACAAATATTTGAAATTAAGAATTTCTGTAATAATGACTTTTTTCTTTTTCATTAGTACATGTTTGTGATAAATAATAATTTCATTATTATTGGAGAACTGGTATTAACAATCACAGCTTTATTCCTTTTTCTCCTCCCATCCTCATCCTCCTTTCTTCCTTCTCCATCCCTTTTTTGGTGCTAGTGATTTACAGTTTTCATTTAGGCTCTTGGGGATGAGGCTGTCCTGTAAAAAATGAAGATGAAGTAGAGAAGTGTAAAAAATGTCCAAAAAATATATTAGTGTAATGGAAAATGGAAACAGTCCTTGACATGAGGACAAGCCTAGCACACTGGTACCCGCTCTACTAAGGTGGTGGGCTTTGCAACTTCTCTAGTATAATGGTTTGTACTCCTGCTGTCACCATATCAACGTCAACCTTACTTCCTCCAAGCTTTCTTTTTCTCTGCCATTGTCCTTCTCTCTCTTTCTCTCTCCTGCTGTTTCCTTTTTCTTTCTGAAACTTCCTCCCCACAACCTACCTATCTACCTATCTTTACTTGTCCTTTCCTCTCTCACATTCTGTAACACTCTGGGTTTAATTTGTACTTATTTATGGCTTATACCATTATATTAGTGTTTTTAAACCATATCTTCTCTATGTATTCTTTGGTTGCTTTAAATTGTTACTGTTCACAACGTGTGTGTGTGTGTGTGTGTGTGTGTGTGTGTGTGTCTGTATGTGTGTGTATGTGTGTGTGTATGTGTGTGTGTGTGTGTGTGTGTGTGTGTGCGCGCACAAGTGTGTGTCTAGTGAGCAGATGTTTCATACCAGGTGTCTTTCTAGGCTGCTGGCTAGATTTGGAGGGACCCCTTTGACTCTGACTTTAGTGCTCTACATGCTGAGATTAGGATATTAGAATCAATAGTGTCCTTGTAACAGAAAAATTCGCTGGACAAGTTAAAACAAATTTACGAGACTCTTTTGCAATAGAAGAGACAGATTGAGCTCAACTCTGGTGAAACAAAAGATGGGAAATGTTTCAGTCCTGGTGTAAGTTGGTGGGAATGTGCTAGAGTGAAGAGATTAGAGAGAAGGTTGATTAGTGTGACTAGGTTATCTATATTTGCTGGTTGGCACACATTACAATCAGGTTCCTACTATCCTGTAGTTTGCAGATAAAGGGCTATCTTTTTTGATGTTTATTTTCCAAAATTTTAGACTCCACACCTTTGAGAGTCTGGGTTCTTTCTTAGGGCCACTGGGTTTGAGACTGGAAGAACATTTATATATCCAAGGAGCTATTGGAGAATTTACAATTAAAAGTTTTCTTAAACACCCTAGAAAAGAGAGATCGGCCTCTAGATTTAGGAAGAAACCTGTGTAAAGTTTAATTAAACTGAAGGTAATTTGAATGGTGTAATTGGCAAGTATTTCAAAGTTTCAAGAAGTATCTATTGTATATTGATTTTCATACACCATTATTTGAAATACAGTGTACCATTAGTCTTATCATGATATCAAATTCCACAAATTTTTAAACTGTCTTATCTTACTAACATTTGTTAGTAATTTTCCTTTTTTATTTTTAGAACAAAATGTTACTCCATGTTCAAGTTGCCATTCCTTCTATTTGAAATTTCATTTGAATTTCCTTACCAATCTTTGAATGTGGGATTAGACTATACATTCTTCCTGATTTTCTCTAACTCTAAGATTTCATGTCTAATTATATTTGTTTTGAACAAGCATTCACTGTTTATCTGCATCTCATATGCTTGCTTTTCTTTTTAACAAAGGAAGTTAGTTTTTGTATTCAGCAATATATTGTTTCGGAGTAGTTAAATCCCCCAACATAAACTGGAAGAGAAATTTTCAAAGTTATAGGATCATAAAAGAACGGAAATTTTAACGGGTTTCATCACAGTATCATATCTGTGCTACATTAAGCAAAAAGATTGCAGTTTTTTCTCCCAAAAATATCTCTAATATTAACAAGGTGCAAGAGGTGAGTATGTTAATAGAAAATTAAGCTAACTTTAGTCGAGATTACTATTTACTTTTTCAATGGTTTTTCATCTCTTTCACTGTTTTCTCCTTCCTTTCATCCTCTTTGTCCTTTAGTGGGGAACCTTCAAAATGATTGGCCATTGAAAAGAATATAGGTCATGAATACAGTGAAGGAATGTTTCATAATAAAACAGTGTTAGGATAGTGAAGAGAGGTTAATAGAATGGTGTTTAAAAACCAAGCCAAACCATTCAAACAGAACTGCCCCGGAGAAAAGGCCAAACTGCAAAAACTTTGGAGTGACAATAGGTTTTGGTGACCCAGTTAGTCTTTTCAATATAGGATCTGAGGAATAAGATCATTGTCTTAGTTACTTTTCTCTCCTTGCTTTCTATCCACTCCCCAAAATTAAGGAAGGAAAGGTTTATTTTAGTACACAATTTTATGGTGATTTCCATCCATACTGAGCTGGCTCCAAAGCAGGATAGCATGGCACAGGGGCAGCAGTTCATGGTGCCAGAAGGCAGGAGAAGCAAGAAGAGCCAAAAGAGGGCAGAGCCAGCCTCTTTTCCTCCTTCATATTGTAAGCAGACTGCCTGCCCTAGGGTGGGTCCTCTACACCCTAGTATATGTAACTACTGAGTCACTTAATTAAGCTTCCAAACTCCTGAAGTTGACACAACATGTCAACCATTAAGTTCATTAAACACATAAAAGTTAATGGCTATCTGTAAGAAGACCTCTGCTTTTAACCTGCAGGTTGCATAACAAGAGCTGAAACTGTGTTGAAATTAATTTCTAGTGAAGATTAGAACTTTGCAAATGTTTAGCAATGGTTCATTTGAGGATTTAAATATGAATTCCATAATTTTTGTATGCATATGTGTTTCCGAGATGGGAACTGTATATGTAACTGTTTGCTAATTCTTGTCAGCTAGTGTTATAGATATTGAAGAAATGAGAACTTTTTACTGTGATCTTCACTGGTCCTTGCATCCACTCTCCCTCCTAACTCTTTGCAAGAGAGATGCTGGTCTGTAACTCTATCACAACTCATCTGGTTTTTGCACAATATAATGCAAATTGTCCAGTGGTTACACATTGCACAATATTTGCTAACCCACAGCAACAAAAATTTCTGAATTTCGGGAGAAATATTTTTTCACCAACTGTTGCTAGGGGGAATATAAGCACAAACAAACTCTTCTTCAAACCCCAAAAGTCTCTCCACAAAAGTAGTAGGTCAGGAAAATATTTCAATCATTCAATAAACATTTCATAAAAAATTCCACTGCCAGGAAACTGGGTCCTAATATAGCAAGAACTCTGCCCTTCACTTCTTTAGTCCTCAGTTCTTTGTTCGCTTATGAAAGAATTCAGTGAAGACACAAGGCAACTGTGCAGAAGTCCAGGCAGATTTTTTTGTAAAGTGGATAGGGAGAATTTCATCTGCAAGCAGGAAGGTGGGAAGCACCACAGAGGCACAGAAGGGCTACTTCGGAGATTCAGGAAACGAAGATAATCATGAGCACTTTCAAGATTTTACTTAGAACGTTCTTTGGAATTCCAAAATGGTTTTTTTAAAAAAATGATCAAGCTTTTTAGTTGGGTAAGAAACTTAAAAAACAAATACAAAGAAGTTAAGTTCTTAAAGTAGTGTCGAGCCCACAGCAGGGGACTCTAAAACACATTTCCTTTCCTGGTGCTATTGGGCCATAGACTGACAGTCGGAGTGCTGCATTCCCTGTTTTAGAAATAGGTGCCCAGGTGGTGAGGTATCAGAAGGGATGTGCAGTGTGTAACCTTAAAATATAATTAACCTTAAAATATAATTAGGTCTGAGATCTATCAAATGATTATAAATGTACCGAGGTCTTTGTTTCCTTGCTTAACTGGCAAGGTGTGCTATTTTGTACCTCTCCTGTTTTGTCCCTCAGGGCCACTAATGCCTGACTAACAATATCAGAGGTATCACAAGCCACTATTGAAGAGATGGCAAAAGCAGAAAGTAATCTCATTCTTTTGTATAGGGAGGAATGTATATACATGTTCTCAAGAGAAACAATATCTACTCCTCAAATAAGAAAGCTTAGTAACATTTTTTATAGTGGTTCTTCCTGAATTCACCTTGACATTGAGATGACCATCTGTAACAATTTTTTGGTTTTATACAAAGAAGAAATAAACTACTGTCTTCACCATAAGGGGTAGTTTTGCAACTAGGGTCAAGGCTTTTGCTAAAATTAGTCTCTTCTTTCCTCAAAACTTCTGGGGAAGGGGTTCTATGTCCCTTGAGGTGTGTACTTCAAAGAGGTAGATTCTAGGTCCTTGAGAAAGACATCCTTGGATTATAAAGATTGTAGTAGCTTATTTAGCTTCTAAAGAGTCTTAACCTCCATTTCAAAGAGGTAGAGAAATAATTTTACAAGTTATTTTAGGTAAATATTCTAAGAAAATGAAATAGGAGTCAGTTTCTTCCTTTATTTTCAACAAGAATAAAAACTCTTATTTTCAATATTTATTTACTATTACACTATTTTTGAAATTATCTGAAAATGATTTAACCCTTCATGTCAAAGTCCAATAGAATTCTCCTTTGGAGCATTTTCAGTGTTCAGTTAATGCTGTTCTGATTGATTTTCTTCCATACTAGCCATCAGGTGGAATTATATTGTCTTCAAAGTATAGCTTGAATTGACAAATTATTTTCCTCAAATGTCCATCAATCCCAACTCAATATTCTTGCTAACTTTAGATTCCTATCTTCTCACAGTTACACAGGATTCTAACCTTCCATCACCACAATTTAGGGATGCTTAGGGACCATCTTGCAGCACCTGTCCCAGTGTCCCTGCTGTTGACCTCAATGCCCTGTGTTTACTCAATGTTTGAAGGATGGAAGAGTCTGTGTTACATTAATAAAATCTGCTGCCCACTAATCTTAAAAATATTTTGTGCCCCAATTCCTCTGTAATAGTCTGATTTACAGTTTAAATCTCCTATCCACCTTATTGCCTCCCCCTCCTTTCTTCTTTTCTCTCTACTTCTACCAACAATTTTTTTCTCATTGTTAATTCAAAGCGATTTTATGCTCTCTTTTGTTGTCGTGAAGCCTTCCAACAATGCCTTCAGAGGTATACCTTTTCCCCCTTGGCTTAAAAAATGTGCTCCCTAATAAAAGCAATTTTCTCCAAAATAGTTCTGATGTCAGCATTTAAGTTAATACAGCTATGTTTATTTATTAAAAACGTATTCATATAATGTAAAATACAATTTAACTGAAGAGTGGGATTATTACAGAAAAAAAGTTTAGGTGGAAACAAGTGTTCTGTCATTGTGGAAAATACACTTACTACAGTTTTGTGTGTTTTCTGGACGTGGATCAAACAATTTTCTTGTTTAGAAACATTTTGTGCTCAAACTGAGGAAGAGGGGTATACAAGGAAGCAAAAGAAAGCAAGTGGTAAACTAAGACTTTAGGGACAAGTTAAGGTGGGAATGCTGATTACTCTCAGTGGCAAATAAAACATTTCAGCTCTTCAGTCATAGAATAGTGGAAAAAGCATTTCTACACAAAAGCATGATTAGCAATTGTCACGGTGTGTAGTTACAAGGAACATCAGATAGACCAGATGGGATCAGAAGTCTTGAGAGGAGGGATGAGGTGTAAGGCAGGAAACTAAGCTTAGCTCTGACCCTGAAGGGCATTGGTTGCCTAACAAGAAATTTTGGATTTATTTTATAGGCCGGGGGGAATTACTGAGCAGCTTCAACCTGGAGGGAAACTGAAACAGATATACAATTGAAACATTTTTTTCTTAGCTACGATTTTTAAGCCAATTTGGAATTAATACATTCTCAGCTCAAACACAATCCTCTACACAGCAAAAAACAGAGAGAAGGAATTTGTTTATTTATGTGTCTATGTGTGTTTCTATGTAACTATAAGCAGGAGTTGCAGTTCTAAACATTGTTTCTAGATGAAAATTTACTTTGCTTTAGAGCTAAGCTTTATTTTTATCAATAAAGGCCTATCACAAATAATTCTTTCATTTTAATTCCTATTAAAAACTTGAAAACAGGGGACAAATATCAAGTGTTTCGAGAAAGTAGATATATAAGTTTATATTTGAATTATTTGGTTTAGGATTTGAATAATTCAGTCACAGGTGGCAGGTTCATTTTCTGAGATTCTGATCTTTGTTACTAGAGTAAATTGTTAAATATTGTTAATTTAGCAAGTCAAGTGTCTAGCAATTAAAAAGTTACTAAACATTTTAATATAGATTACAGTATTTCAAATTTTACCTATAAATGGTTAATCTTTTCAGCATGTTTAGTGAAGTGAAATGATAGGACCATATTCATGATAATAGAAAATACTGCAATAAAATGTTAACAATTATACAATCAAGTAAGAAACGGGATGCATGTAATTATTTGAACTGTGTACATTTCATAGTTATTCTGGATTAGCTAACAGAAAACATTAGCCAAGAGGAAACTGTGAAATTCTTTAATTCAAAAGGGTCTATGACTTATTTATTATGGTCTTATTGGGGTTAAGAAGTGTTATTTGAAAAGACCAAAATCAAATGAATAAAAAAAGATTAAAAAGTGACAGAGAGGAAATCCACTCATACTGACATGTTGTTATGTCTGAGATCCATATTTCTATTTCTTGGCACATTACACCTAATTTGAACTAGGATCTCACTAGAAATGTGTTTTTTTAGGTAAAGTGAATTGTAATAGTGTATAAAATAGGGATTAATGCTGCAGAGAAAAAGTTACACTGCTCCAGTGTTGGTGGGAGTGTAGACTGGTGCAACTACTATGGAAATCAGTATGGAGAATTCTCAGAAGACTAGGATTGGAAGTTCCATTCAACCTAGATATTCCCCTCCTGGGTATTTTCCCAGAAAAACTGAAAAGGTCATGTCACAGTGATATATGTGCACTCATTTTTATAGCAGCACAGTTTGTAATCGCTAAATCTTGGAAACAACCAAGATGCCAATTAACCGCAGAGTGATTGAAAAAGATGTGGTATTTTTTATACAATGGAATATTACTTTGCTATGAAAAAGGATGATCTTGTGGCTTTCATAGGTAAATGGAGACAACTTGAGACTATTCTCATTAGTGAAATAAATAAGAATCATATTTATAAATATCGCATTGTGTTTCTAGTGTAAAAAGTAATAATAAATGTAGGAGTAATAAAACCCAAAATGTGTAATTGCTACTGTAAAAAAGAGAGGAAAAGAGGGTGCTCTAAAGGATATAATTGCATATATGTTTAAGTGTGTAAGATGGATGACCATGTTACTTTTCTTGTTAGATGGTGGAGCAGAACTGTTAACAGTCTCACTGTTTGAATGTCTACTTTGTATATTTTAATTTTGTAATTTGCACAACTATTTCTAAGATGACAGAATGTAATTTATTAAGTAATGATTTCTTAGTGTTTTTTTGTTCTTTTCTTTTTTCTTTGGAACTTTGTATTGTTCTACCATTTTTTCTGTTTTGTTTTGTTTCGCTTAAAATAAAATTTAAAAAAATAGGGATCAATGATACACTAGAAATGAATGTGATCATATCATTATTCACTTTTTTCTTACTGATTTTTGTTGATAATGTGAGAAAAGATATGTGAAATACAGTCCTTTGTACTTGTTAACAGGTAATTTAAAAAAATTATCCTCAATAATACCTTGAATAACATTTGAGTTAATCATTTTGTAATACTTAACAAGTGAGGAACACCAGAATATAGTTTGTACAAATAGGCCTCCTGAGGAGGGAAGTTACCATTTGAGTTTTGTTCTAGCTTATGTTTAGATGTCCCTCCAATACCTGTCCCTTATTCAGTCATAAGTGGGACATTTCACAGGTGGCTGGACTGAGGGTGTGTGGATGTAGATCTAGGCTGTGATACTGCCATTCAGGGTGTGGATAACAGAAACTCCACTTTGGGTGTGGGTGGCACCAGTCAATAGACTTCTAGCCTGTGTGAGATATAAAGGGACATGAGACAGGCAGGCTTGATGCTGCTGCTTCTGCTGCTGTGCTGTCTCCTGTTTGCCTCTCTGTGCACTGTTTGTCCTCTGCCACGTCCTTTCAGCATGTTACCCTGCTTTAGATACAGCTGATCAGGGACTGCAACTTTTGCAAAACTGTGAGCTGAAATAAAGCTTTCCACTTCCAAATTTGTGGGTTGGGTATTTTGTTCCAGCAATGAGAAAAAGTTACAGACAATTTTGATATGAATTCATCTTTTTATTTGATATCACATTTTACTGCACAATGCAATAAAGGGAGGAGTTTTAATCAAGTTCACAGATGAAAGTAAATAGATCTCAGTCATTATATAAAATGCATTAATGTGGTTCACATGTGTGCTAAGTTGTTCATCCTTTCAGATTTTATGAATTTGGAAAGCTTGGGACAGGTGAAGCCCCAGGATGATAAGCAAAAAACACTTGTTTACCCAGAGACTAAGAAAACATTAATACTTTCTATGTGTGCCATAATGCTCCAAAATTGGGAAGTACTGGAAGAACACGGAGAGTATGAGAAAAACAAAGTTATGATTAGCTTTTCTAGTAATGTTAATGGAACGAATCAGAACAATTTTTGAATCTCAACTTGTGAAGATTCAGTTTGTGTATCTACATATTGTTGTACAAAGTGTCATTTAGTTGACAGTCTGTTTTGAAGAGAAGATAACGTATCAAATAAACTTTGTAAAATTGTGAAGGATTGCACATGTGTCAGAGAATTCAGCATGATACATTCTAGGTCCTACATCCAGTCACCCTTGAGAGCAAGGATGCAGATGTGAGGCAAGATAAAAGAAGCACATGATCAAATAACCTGTAAATTGGGTTTAGGCTTTTCATCTAGAAATTAAGCCTTTGCTTTTCCTCCCAAAGATTTCTACCCTCGGAGAAGCAGCATTGTTACATAGGCAGGAGATATCTAAATTTCAAACACATACAAATGGATAGCCCACCAAATGGGTAGGCAAAAAGACAGCAGGAATATGCATCCTAGATCATTCATTTTGACATACTGAAGACCACATACAAACCCCAACCTCATGCCATAATGCACCAATGTGCACTTCTTCGATTCTCCCCATTCAACTTTTCTAATAACTCTCCTTGTTGCAGTCTACACTTTTTGTGTGTGATGTAAGTCTGACAACCTACTACCTACAACCTATTGTGTGGGTGACTGAATTGAAGTCCCATCTCCTATTTTAAGACTATCTCAGACCTCCTTTCATGACAGTTGAACCAATGGTTCAGGTCTGAGAGGTTCCTGAAGATGATATGAGAAGCTTAACTCATCTTAAACATAGTATGTTTGAAGATTCGCTGACTCTCGTCACAGAAAAAGAACTTCTAGGTGTTGCCATTAAGAGGCATGGGAAAGGTTTTATTAGGGAGAAATTAAGAGTACACACTCAAAGAAATAGAGTGTGGGTCCTTAAGAGAGAAAGACACCTTGTGAACCAGAGCTGGGTACATTTATGTGGTCTCAAGGGTATATTTCAGATGGGTGATCCAGCTTGTTTATTCCTACCTTCCATCACTTACCCATCTGGCTAGCTATGTCAGATGAAATCCATTTACATATGCTTGAAGTTGAGACCTGTTGCCTACTAATAGTGGTGCTTCCTTGAGGATGGAGGTAGTTCAATTTACAGGTGGACAAGACAGGTCCAAGGCCCAATGTAGAGCCTTACCATATCTTAAAGGCCTTTAGGAATTTTTTGAGTGGTTTTCTGAAAGACAAAGGGCTTGGATAATTTTTTTCCTAAAGTTGCAGATTTTTTTTTAGAAGAATATGTGCACCTAAAATTGCTATTTGTCTCTTTTTTGACTGTTTTTAAGTTTTCATATCCTATTTCAGGCCCAAAGGAAGATGAGGGGTTTGGATCGGGAAAGTTACGGATTAAATCTTGGCTCTGTGAACTTCTGGGAAACGTATCTTTTATTTTGCTCTTTACTGTAACTGTATTTTGGGTTTCTCACATATGAAAGACTATGCAACATTTAAGCTTGTGAGCCTGATTTATTTTGCTTAACATTAGGATATGATGGAAAATTCTTTATTGTGGGAGAGTATCCTAGTCACTGTAGTATGTGATATCTCCCAATGGTCAAAAGTGCCTTCTATGGAAACTACTGTTAGTCTAGGTTTCCCAAGGAAACAAATGATTCCCAAATGAAGTATGGCTAACTGCCACTTTGTACAAGCTTTCAGGGGCTTACTCAGGGTCAGCATCTTAATACAGGATCTAAAGAATTCACTTCAAAAAAGGGGGCACCAAAAGATGGAGAGAGAGTGGAAGAAAGGGAGGCAAATAGAATGAAAAAAATTAAGATATGTTACATACATTTGACAACTTCCATGATGAATATAGTCATTATGTACTTGCAAGCATGTAACAATAAAATAAAAATTTAAAAAATGATGACACACTTGACCACAAAAAGGCAAAGAAAACAGGAAGGGAAAAGGATGAGGAATTGGAAAGGGAGGAATATTTTTTGAAAGATAATTTGTTGTTCAAGGCTGTCCTGCTCATTGTAGTGTTTAGAATGTCTCCTGAAGGAAAAAATTGCCTTCTGTTGAAACAACTGATCTAGGTTTCTCAGACAAAAACCAGGGCTTTTAATTGTTTTCTTTATTACTCAAAATGTTTTCCTGGTTATTATTGTCAAATATTGTCATTATGCCTCACTTACCTATATTTATGCTTTTCTGTAAGTTAGAAAATGATAGAGGGTATTTTGAGCTCCCTATTGTGACTGGAACATGACCAATATCACTATGGTTTCTCTCTTATTGTTGTCATTATTTTAGTTCCTTCTTATAAATTAATGTTTGGTTAACTTTTAAATTTATTTGTAAAATTACCATATTTATGAGATTGAGCATAAATGATCATAACCATTGTTCAGGTAGATCTGAAATACCATACAGCATCTTGATTCATTTCACTGCTGTGACCCTGAAGAAGTCAATCTCCTCCATGTAGGTTTGGTTCTCCCAGATTTCCACTTCTAGTTTCATGATGCAGATGGAGCAGCAGTAAGAAAATTGGCAATCAATCCCCACTGTGGCATGCCGGTTTCTAAAGCAAAATCAGAACTATTTTTTTCCTTGGGTCCCTTTTGTGTGTTATATCATCAGGGATTAATGATGGTGCATGGTATGGTATGGCACCCCGATGTGTCTGATTTTCTATGAAAGTACTATAGGTGAGAGCAGAGGATGAAAATGTGTGTATGTGTGTGTGTATATATATGTGTGTGTGTGTGTGTATATGTGTGTGTGTGTGTGTGTGTGTGTGTGTAGTATATGTTTAAAGGTGTGAATTTTCCTGCACCATAGCTATATGATTAAGAAACTCAAGCCACTTCCCCTGTGGACATTTTCCTGTTGTAGATTATTTGGAATCACACTGGATTCCGACAGTGAATCTTTCTGGGTGAAAGACAAAACAGTAAAGATTTTAACATTTCCAAAGACTTGAATGACACATCGGGAACACAAGGGTCCTAAAATGCATGGTTAGTTTTTCCAGTGGGAGATTTGTTGAATTTGAGTTCAAAAGCTATGCTGAAAGATTTTATAGGCCAGAATGAAATCTGCAATTTCTTGGTATTTAGGAAACCAATGCCTGATGGAAAGAAGTGTTTTTAAACTCATGATTCAAAATAGTAAGTGGGGGAAGGATGATTAAAAGCTAAACTGAAGAATCTAAAAGTATCACTGAATCTTTCAGAGCTTTTTAAGACTTAAAAGAGAAAAACTTAGGAGACTGTAATTCAAAGTGCAGAATTGTCATACAGACAACATATTTTTTACCCTATCCACCCAACAGAGGAAAGATGCAATTTTTCCTGATGAAAAACATTCTCTGAAATTTATGTAGTTTTTTTTATAAATGAGTACAATATACTACAAAATTGTACTATGCTTATAACTTAAAAATAATAATAATAAAAAAGTAGATCTATAGATGATCCAGATAACATCTTATGGTAATAATTTAATAAAACATTAATATATTATAGAAACAAGAGAAATAATAGACCTTCGGAGAATATTATCAGTTAATGAAATATATATATATATATATATATATATATATATATATATATCAAATGGACTATTTAGAATTAACAATATAGTTTTGGAAATTTCAAACTCAATTATTTTATAGAAAATCAGGCACAACAGAATAAGGAGATTGTTAAGTAAAGAATTAGTTAATAGAAAATATCCAAAATTAAGGAAAAAAGGCTTACACACAAAGTAAATAGTAACATTAAAGTTATGTATGAAATTATAAAATATATTCAATTACAGTATTAGAAAAATAAGAGACATATATGTAGAAACAATATTTGACAGAATAACAATATATTTGAAAATTATAAGATACAGTCCATAAACTCAAAGTACTCAATAAACTCCAACCAGGATAAATGCAAAGAAAATCTTCACTAGGCACTGCTTTTAGAAGGAGGAAAACCCAGTTCTCTAAACAAAAAATTTAAAGAGATAGGTGATACAACTTCTTATAACGTCCATCAGCTCTTCTCTCGTGAACTCTCCTATAGATAACAGTAGTAAATCTGGCAAAATAGAAAAAAAATATTTTAAATAACTATAAAGTAGAAGAACAAGACAAGTAAATATTAGAATTAGTTTCACACTTGGAAGAAGGAAACATTATTGGGTGAAATTTCTGTTATTAAATGACTTTTTACACTAAGACAGATCCAGTCGGCGTCATGCAGAGGTGATGAAACCTAGATGGACACATGCAGTTTTATTGGACTGAATAACTGGAAGTGCAGAATGAAGAAAGAAAGAGCAGGGAGCTCCAGGTTCTCTGCTTAAAATTTGTCCCAAACTTTAGCTGAACCTAGAACTATGTACAAGGTATGGAGAGAGGACTTGAAATAAGCGAGGCTGAAGTATTGAAAACAAACTTTAAATTTGGAGTGTGAATTCAACCAAGAGTAATGCCTCCTCAAATGCCTATCAGTAATTTTCAGGAGAAATTATTCTATTGTCTCACTATTTTATCATTGATAATGGAATCATAAGATCTAAAATTCCTAAATAGATGCTAAGACATATTGACAGCAAAATATGACCTGCTGTCAACAGAATGTGCAGTCAATAGAAATGAACTATGAGATGACATGGATGTTGGCATCAGCAGACAAAAACTTAAAAGCAGCTCTTATAACTGTGTTCAGTGACATAAAATACGCTTTAACCTAAGAAAATAGGAAAAACAACTGAAGAAATTTAAAACAAAAAGCTATAATTTGAAAAATATAGTCTTTGTAAGCAAAATATCTCAAAGTATTAGATGGACATAACAGAAGAGAAAATAAAAGAGATGATAAATAGAAATTATCTAATTTGAAATACAGAGTTAAAAATTATACAGGAAACTCACAGAAAAGGAGAAATTGTTCTTTGAAGGTATATAACAGTGGCCTGATGGCAATATTAAAAATTCTTACAGCCCACTAATAAAGAGACAGTGCAATAAAAACGAGCTAACAAACTTGAGTAGACACTTAATAAAATAATGTGAATTGTATGAATCACATGTAAAATGGCTTAATGTTTTCGCTGTCAGAAAAAATTAAACTTTCATGAAATACTACATCTACTAGAATGACCAAAGTTAAAACTATTAACAAGGATGCAAAGTAACCTGACTTTCCTGTATTTTTGGTCAAATAGTAAAGTGGTTAAACTGGAAGAAGTCTTACAGTTTGTTAGAAAACTAGCATTCACCCACACCTACCCTATTACCTAACCATTCTACTCCAAGTTTGCCTAAAAGAAATAATTTCCACAAAAGTATTGTACAATAATGTTCTTTGCATCTTTCTAAAATTAATAGTCAAGCTGGATATGCCCAGAGCCAAATAAAAAAATGTTGCATTCATTTGCAGCTAAAGACAGAGATCTGCTCTGTGAAACAACAAGCAAGGAGACTTAAAACATTAAATTTAGGGGAAAGAGGCAAAATAAAAATCCATATACTATGCTTCCATTTATAGTAAGGGTTAGATTAAGGTTAGTAACATGGATTAATATAAGAACAAGTGAAAGTAAGCTTTCTTGGGGTGATGGTAATATCTATTTCTTGAAAACATGTGGTTTTCACAAGTTAGCATTTGTCAAAACTCAAAATAGAGTAACTGCATTTATGATTCATGTGTGCCCTTGTATATAAATGATACTGCAGAAAAAAACTATAAAGAAATGTTGAACTCTAGTGGATATTCTACTTTGAGTCAAACATTCTAGCTTTTACTTGGAAACTCAAATAAAATTGTATTCTAGGAGACTTCTATGGCTTAGTTTTAAAATGTCCCCCAACATTTTTGTAGTTGGGACTGGGTCAGAAAGAGCAGAACACAGGTGTGTGACTTGAAAGGGTGTATATTCTCTGCCTTGGTTCTCCTTTCTCTCAAGTGATAATCAGTTTAGATGCATGTCTTGGTTATTTTTTTTTTCTTGTTGCTGGGACAAAATACCTGAAATCCAAAATGATGGAAAGATAGGTTTATTTAGCTTACAGTTTGTGGAAATTTCAGTCCGTAATCAGCTGCCTTCAAGGTAGGGTGACATGGCACAAGGGCAACACTTCAAGGCAGCAGACACAGCAAAATGGAAAGAAAACCAAGCCTCTTCCCTTCCTTTATATTGTACAGAGATCACCCCTGCTCCCTTTCAGGGTGAGTGTAGCACTCACAAAATCTCCTTGCCCTCCTCTTACACAGGATAAGGATGTTCACAAAGTAAGAACCCTGGCTCCCTGCTGAGTCTCTCAGTTAAACTACTAAACTTCCCAAATGACACAATGTGTCAACCATAACAATGCAGGATTGATAAAATAATAGATATGATGAAAATTAAGAACGATCAGTAAGAATATACATAGAATCCGTGAAAAATAGGAAAACAACATTGCCAAACAGAACTTTAGAGCCTCCTTTGTGTAAGTTAGACAGAGGTGCTTCATGTAATGAATTAAAGGAAATTTTCCACATAATGTTGTCAGAAGCAAACTTCACGTGTCAATGTTACACACGAGCATCCCAGTCGTAGTCATAGCTCAGTCTTAGCAAATGTCTTAGCAAACAACCATAATCAGCTACAAGGGTGACACTGAGTCATGTTAATTTCAAATGACTGAAGAGTTGTCACCTGACTGCTTATGGAGACCTTGCAGTTGATTTGGGGGACTGTGAGAGAAAAGCTAACATTTAGGAAGCCATTAAGGTTTGGAAAGTGTTGTTTCATCTCAAGCTTTGCTGATGGTTAATACTGTAGATGACTGTTTTCTTAACTAGTATTTATCAGAATGTTGTTTACAAACTAATATTGCATAGAATTACAGGTTTTTTGAAAATATTTGAGACTATCACTAACAGAATCAAATATTATATATAATATATGTAATATAAATAAATAAATATAATATATATATATATATATATTTATAATCAGATAGAGAAAAGCAAACAAGACACCACATTAAAAGACAAAAATCTAAAGGAAACAACTGTCAGTGTAAAACATAAAATCAATAAAACTTGTTTTTAAAATAATAGTAGCTGGTTGTTGCCACACGCCTATAATCCCAGCACTGAGGCAGGAGGATTTCTGTGAGTTCCAAACTAATCTGAGCTACATAGCGAGTTCAAGGTCAGCCTGAAAAACATAGTAAGACCTTATCTCAAAAACAAAAACAAAATAACAACAACATCTCATTTATAACTGAATAAAGTTAAAAAAAATTGAAAATAAACTTTCAATAGGCGTGTGTTTTTTAATCAGAAAGAAAGTGAAATGAAAAGATGAGCAAATATACATAAAGTAACTTCTACTAAAATCAAGGCAGGGTGCTAACATTAAGAGCAAACAAAAGATAATTTAAGGAAAAACTTAAAAGGTAACAGAGAAAGTCTTTTCATAGAAGAAAAATTTTAACTTTAAAATTACAGAAAATTCATAGGGATTTATGTGAATCAATGTATGGAAATAAATGTTAATAATTCAAGGAGAAATGTAAAGAAGCTTAATTACAGTTGAGAAGGTTAATGCCACAATCAGTCTTTATCATAAAAACTAGTGAAAAATTAAATGAGGACATGTCAGTTTCAAGCAGTAGATTTTACACAGTAGGATTAATAGAAATATATTAAACTTAGCATTTGGCAATAGAAAACATAAAAGTTTCTCCTAAATGTTCTTGTAGGTTTACAAAATAAGTTCTCAATTCTAGGCAAAAACAAAGAAGTCATCTTGATTCTACAAAAAAGCAATTGAAAAAGCAGTTTTACATGTTTGAGTTTAGAGTAGTTAATAAAAATAGGTAGTTAATAAAAATAATAACTATGAGACTATCACATAATAAGTTCGCCACAAGAAAATAATTATTACTGTGTGGAAACTACAGTAAGTATAAAACAATTACCATGTCATCATTGAACATAAGAAAATTACAAATGCAAAGCACTACACATAAAAAAGTATTTGTGGGATATTACCAAGGGTGATCTCATAGGTAAATAATTAGTCTTAGATATTTTTTATTATTTAAAAAACAGTATGAAAAATAAAAATAACATGAGATGTACTAATTATAACAGAAGGATAAATCATTGTAAAATAACTAATTCTAATTAAAATGCTCTTTAAAATTCCTATTATTTAAATAAAATATTGTCTTAAAAAGCCATAAAAGTGTTAGAACTTAGATCTGCTGCATAAAAAGGGAGATTTTAAAATTTTCAAATGTTACACTACTAAGCTCAGATGGAAGTTCAAATGTTAAAAATTTGTTAATTTTCTATAATCACATAAGTCAACATATATGAATTTTACATATTTGTAAATAATGTATATAAAAACAAAATGATAAGTGTATGTGTGAAAATTTTCTTTTGTTATTTCTTGTATAGTAAAATCCTGAAAATGATCTAAATGTCTAATCAATTAAGAAAAGTTTTGGCTACAATAACAGAAAACATAACTTGTTCATTTAATGACAGTATCAAGCTTAGTCTTACAGCTCAAAAGTATGACAGCTTCAGGCTCATTTTTTATTTGTTATGTTGCATCCATCCTATATTGCAATTCATCTTTACTCTTGTCACTATATAATTGTGAGATAACAGTCTGATTAAAGATGTCATATGCATGTTCAAAAGGAATGAGAGTTGGGAGGCAGATATATTTGTCCTCTCCCATGGATTTTTTTAAGGTTAAAATAGTCTCAGATTTAGTGAGATGGGATTGACAAGTAAAAACTTTCTATATTTAATGTTTTAATGTGATGTTTTAACATACATATACATTGTGAAATGCCTGTCACACTCAAGCTAGCATATACATCACTTGGTCTATTTTTCTCTAGCAAATTCCAGCCATATAAAACATTACAATTAACTAAAGTCAACATGCAATACATTTAGTCATTCATCTAATGACAACTATCATTGGGTCATTTTTAAAGATTGAACAATATCTTACTACTACATATGTATATGCCACATTTTCTTTTTCCATTCATAGATAGGACAATTCTGTTATTTCTATAAATTGGCTGTTTCTGACCTGACTGTTCATTAATGAAACTGTCCTATCCTCAATGTGTATTCCTCATGGTTTTGTAAAAATTCAGGCCACTTTATACCTTGGTATTGTACTCTGTTTATTTATCTAGCTTTATGCTAGTGTCAGACTATTCTGATTACTATAAGTGTATGTTATAATTTGAGATTAGGAATTGAATGCTTCTAACGTCTTCATTCAAAATTTGTTTTAGTCCTTTGAGGACCTCTGTAACTTTCATTTGAAACTAGCCCTGTTGTTTCTGTTTCTCTGAAAAACATCATTTTATGTTGAATCTATCGGGTGCTTTGAGTAACATGGGCATATTAAAACCATAAATATTCCAATCAATAACAAAGGGTAGGTTTCCATTTATTCATTCTTCAAGTTCTCTCATTGACAACATGAATGTTACCACATATAATTTTCCAGTAAAATTTATCCCTGATAAGAAAAGATAGTTGAATATGTGCAAATCAGTCAACATGATTCACCACATTAGCAGAACAAAAGCTGAAAGTCATATAATTATCTCAGCATACTCAGAAAAAAATTGACAAAAGTGAGATTTTATGATAAAAACTTTTGACAAATCAGGTATGTAAGAATGTTACATATGACAAGCCATGTAAATCATCTAATGAGTTAAATGAAAATAAAGAATACAAAATCTAAATGTTTTCCCTTTAATATCAGAAGGCAAAAGTGTTCATTCTCATTATTTCTACTTAGCACTGTACTGGAAATTCTAGCCAGTCTGATTAAGTAAACCGTCTCTCTGCAGATAACATGTCCACATACTTTCAGAAAACTTTAAAGACAATCAAAAAACTGTCAAAACTAATAGATATATTCAGTAAAATTGTATGATACAAATACCCTTTGCATTTGTAAATATTAGTAGAATTTAATACTAAAATCTCTAAAAATAGAAATTGACAAAACATTCTTATTTATAATATCACCCCCCCAAAATAAAACAAATAAATAAAACACAAAATAAAACACTTAAAGTACTTAGGAATATGTTTAATCAAAGACGAGAATGACTTACTTACTGGATACTATAAATCTCATCTATTCTTTTTAGAGGGAAAGCAAATGCCTTTAGGCTATAGCTAGCAGGCTCCATTTTGACTTAATGGCGTGACCACCCATCATGTAAAGAGCTTGGCTTGTCCTGAGGAAGTGACTTGTTCAAGTGTTTGTAGAAATGGAGAAGGAGATTGAGATTGGAATGGCCATTTGGGTCTTCATAAAAAGTATTTTCCACAAAGACTTCAGTGTGATGCAAACATTTTAAAAATACTAGACAGCCATAAAAATATTGCTATGAACAAGTTTTAGTAACACAGCTCATGATTTTAAATATCAAGTAGAAATATGTATAGGATTCATAAAAGTGAAACATTTTATTAGTCATATATACAAATGCACTAGCATATTCATAAATTTATAAAAATATGGGAAGTATTCTAAAATAATATCAGTATTCCATTTAGGTGGCTAATATTGGCATTAACATTTTTCTTCAATCCCTTATGAATTTCTTACATTAAAAGCATGCATAATATTAAATATTAAAATTTCTTTTTGGAGGAAATTTTTGCCTGTTTTAAAATTTTACTTAGATGGAATTTGCTTTTGCTTAGTGTATGATTTGTGATTCTCAGAATATAATAAACACATTTTCACTTCTTTGGTACAAAATAATTTTAGGTCAGCATCACCACTGGAGGCCATCTAGAGCTGGGTTCACATTCTCAGCCTAGTGTGATGACATTTTATTTTATTTTAAAGAGAATAAAGCAAAACGGGACAGAATAAAGCATACCAGAACAGAACAACATAAGCAACACAGCACTTTACAATAAGACAACCAGACATTAACAGTAGCTATCACAATATCTCTTTCTCTGCTATAGTTGAGCATAGTTTCAAATACAATAATATTAAACACACCAAAATAGTATAAAACCATTCAAAAGAGTGAAAGAATTATAGGACATTCTGAACTGAATAACAGGGAATGATCAATGGCTACTATAATGTCTCATTTTCAATAAAAATTTTGTTTATACTATCACATATATTAAAATCCCAATAAGATACAACATGATAGAACTGATGGTAATAGCAGAGTAGAAGCATGGTAGGAATTCTAATCAAGACGATATTAAATAAGCAATGGCTGCCGTTATGTTTTGTTTTCTTCAAAACAGCTGTTCATACCATCACGCATAATAAAGTCAAACAAAACTCATTAAAACCATTCCAGCTGATGAATGAAAACATTGAAAGACTTCAAAGCAATGAAATGGGAAATCATAATTACTATAAAATCTTATATACACTTAACAACTCTTACACTAGGGAGACTATAATGGTATTTACACATGTGAGTTTGGTTTATTTCACTTATGAGTATGGTCTCAAGTCGTGTCCATTTATTTATAAATATCTCAATGTGATCATTCTTTATAGCTGAGCAGTACTCCATTATATAAAAAAGCCACGGCTTTTTTATCCATTCCTCAGTTGATGGGCACTTAGGTTGTTTCCAAGATCTGGCTATTACAAATTGTGCTGCTATAAACATGGGTGCACATATATCACTCTGATATTTTCAGTTCTTCTGGGAATATTCCTAGAAGTGAAATAGCTGGGTCAAATGGGACTTCCAAACCCAGCTTTTTGAGGCATCTCCAGACTGACCTCCAAAGTGGTTGCACAAATCTACACTCTCACCAACAGTGCAGAAGAGTTCCTTTTTCCCCACAGCCTCTCCAGCATTTGCTGTTGGTAGTTTTTTTTTTTTTTTAACTTGGCCATTCTTTCTGGGGTGAGATGGAATCTCAGTGTGGTTTTAATTTGCATTTCTCTAATGACTAATGATGAACATTTTTTCATGTATTTATTTGCCATTCGTATTTCTTCATCTGAGAACTATGTATTCATTTCAGATGCCCGTTTTTGGATTGGGTCTTTGAATTTCGAGGGTCTGATTTTTTTTTAATTCTTTATAAGTTCTAGACAGAAGTCCTTGATGACATTTGCTTTGACTGTGCTTGTTTTGTAATTCAAGTCTGAGGGATCTAAACACTAAGCTGTCACTTTGGTGATCTTGGCTTAAAACAGAGAACTGTACACAGAAGTTGCACCAGAAGAAGAAAATCTAAATAAATGCAAGCAGAACAATGCAAATATTCTCACACTGTGGAATTAACTGAGTCCAAAATACGGGAAGGAGGCATAACCGCTTCTCAATTGCTGCCCAAACTCTGTATAAACACTAAAAATGGTCAGTGCAGGAAAGAGGCAATCAAAACCTGAAATACAGACACTGTATTAAGGGATTCTTTCCACATAGATTTCTTTAATTTCTTTTCCCATTGAGCAGTTTTATATGAATGTATTAACCTGTATGATCACCATATTGCCACTCAACTTTGGGTTTGGTATGAGTTACCTACATTTTTGTAGTCAGATTTAGTTTGCATTTCCATGCTCCTAAGCCTGTATTTTCTATATTGGTAAACTATCATTTGAATGCTGAGGGTTATTTTAGCACAAGGGATAGATAATGTGTGGATGGCAGGGTGATTCCTCAGGATCAATCAAGTTGTGTTTCTTTTTAGGAGCAATTGAAGAGACTATTCATCACTTCCCATAAGATAACCTTGAAATTTGAGGGTAAAAGGGAGGATGTTTATGTAGGAGCATATACTCATTCCTAATTTGAAGCTATATTTTG
The DNA here is from genome assembly GCA_004027295.1 of Dolichotis patagonum. NCBI lineage: Eukaryota > Metazoa > Chordata > Mammalia > Rodentia > Caviidae > Dolichotis > Dolichotis patagonum. The sequence continues at coordinate 150,072 of PVJX010000150.1, read as the reverse complement.
AAGTATGGGGGTGCAAGTTAGGACTGTGAATAGCTGGAAACTTATTTTGACTTTCTTTTTGATGATGTTCAAGTAGATGACAATGTTGTCTTCTAGAATTAAAATTATATCCTAAGGAGATTTTATGTCATACCTTGTGATCATTTTTGTTGATTTCTGTATTTGTGTCTGAGGAATACTATCTTCTTCAAGTGCTAATTTTATTTGGAAAATTTAACTTTGTTTTACAAGCTATATTTTTCATGGCCCCAAATTTGAAAAGCTTAATATATTAAAGAGTTATTATTATTTTCTCCTTTACTATTTAGCAATGTGTTTCAGTTTGGATTATGTGCTTCCCTTTTTGAAAGGAATGGGTTAGTCTATTCTTTAAACAAAAGAGAAAAAGCCACAGTGTTATTGAATGATTAATATTAACATCACCCTAGATTTCATTATTCACAGAAATTTATATGTTTTTGTAAAAGCTTGATTTGAAAGTAAGGGTATCTTAATTTTAGTGTTAATTTACCTTTAGTTATGTGAAAACCAGCTAACTGTTATTACTCATCCTATTTTAAAAACTTTACAAAGTTGAAAAATATACAAAGTAGTGCATAATAATGATTTTTAAACTTGTCAAAACTCATTTTCAGATACCATTTAAATTTTAAAAACACATGTGTCTTTATTATATTTCCTTTTTATAAAAGGATAATAGTAAGAAATGAAAGCTGCTTTTCATTGGATATGCCTGTTATTTAATCCACTTTTAATTTTGCAAGCTAAGAAAAACATAATTTGAGTTACACCAGGTGGTATATTTCTTAAGCATTTGACAGTAATATTGAAATAGCTCTTCATTATGGGGCCCAAAAATAAAGATTTAAAACAAAATTTTACTTTACAAAATGCACGTTTTCTGAGGAATTTTTGCATGTTATCATCCTGAATGAGTGAGTTTTAAGTGTGCATTTGGGAAGAGTAGGAATAGAGAAGCAGGTCAGTGCCAAGAGTTGCTGAAAACTCAGTCAGTATTCTTATCACAATTTGATATTTTAAGAACTTGCAGTAATATTTTAATGCTTCACATAGTATCTAGTTTAAGGAAGTCCTACCGTTGAAATTCTCTGATTTTCTAGAGTCGGCCATCTGTCTCCTGCACACCCACTCACATTATTGATTTCCCAAAGATTTTACTGCTCTCATTACTTTCCAGAGCATGATTGATGAATGCACCTTCACAGTCCCTTCTTTTGTAGTAAGGGCAAGCATATAAGCTTGCTCTGCTTGATGTTTGCAGGGTGAGTAGGAGGATATAACCAGAAATAATTTTCATGAGTTAGAAATGTGATAGAGATGTTGAAAACAGTGCAAGAAGACAGGAGATTTGAGTCTGACCTGTGAAAAAACAGATTTAATGAAGAAGTTTTTGCTGCAGTTGATTGAACCATTTCCACAGTCACTATGGCACTTTCCATGAATCTCATATGAATAGTAAAAAAACAAGAGAGGGGAGTCTTTCATTATTTATTGCAGTAGAAAGAGTACCCAAGCATCCTAGTGAAAAAAAAAATCTGTAGAAGCCACTTAACAAATATGCATTGAAATCTTACTATGTGCTAGGTATTGTAGAAACAATGATAATTCAAGACTCACAGACTTAATATTAGAAAAAAAGGTAAACATAACATACAGTATTTGTTATGGCTCACATGCATAGAATGTAGATATTTTAAATGTGCTATTTAGATATTTTAAACTCTTAAGGAAGTTAATCAGGAATGTGTTTTCAGATCATAAAACCATTACACATATGTAGTTTCTTGTAAAAGTAACTGAATATGTCTTCCCTGCAACCACCTTCCAGAATATTTGACTAGATTTGAAGTTTTGTAAGGGCAGGAGATGATCCTGCTTAAGCCATGGTTTGAACCAAAAATAGTACCTTACAGTGTATACTTAATGAATATTTGATGAATAATATTATTTTATATTATTGAAGAAAAAGATTTTGGGGATAAGATCCCAATTTTAAAAGTTGTTACTTTACTTCTCACAGCATTTTAACTCATATTTGAGTTGGGAGGGCTGTGTCAGTATTGCACATAAGAATGGATAATTTTTTGAGAAGATGGAATAAAAGAGTTACTCTTCCTGGCTAGGATAAGTAAATTAACTTGTGTATACTTTCTGACATAACAGAGAAGAGTGTTAGTAAAATATACAAGGCATGTCTTAAATGCTAAGCACTGAGACAGAGTGCAGAGGAAAAGCCCCTATCGTACTAGGTAAAAACCATCTTCCAGAGGAGATGCGAGTCTCTCTGAGGGAAGATGAAACAAGTAACAGTCTACAAGGTAGGTCTGACAGCTAAGATGAGTTTTTAGTCACCACCGCCCATGTCATGGTCGTGCCTGTCTCAGTGGACAGTCTTTGTGTGAGCAAGTAGAAGATAGAGCAGCTTCCCACGCCACTTTCCATGTTGAAATTTTGTTTCAAAAACTGATTTTGTTGCCTACCTGTCTACATATATAAAGAAATGTTCTGATCCAGTCTTGTCCACAAAGAGGGTTATTTTCTTTTGTCAATGAAAAGTGAGTTTGGTTGAGAATTTGTATGCTTTTCCTCTTCCCATCTTTTACTTCCCTTGTAGCAGAGAAATAGTTATTGGGAGAGAATACATGTATAAATTATCTTTATTCTTGGAGTATAAGTAGACTTAAAAATTGCTTACTACTGAGAAAGAGTATAATGGAAATTTAATAGAACTTTGAAATTTAAACAAGACAAAAATGCTTATGATCATATACTGACCCTAGTGACTGATAGAAAAATGATTCCTGTCCTTGAAGAAATATTAGTTATTGTAGGTTTGACTAAATAAAAGTATTATACAAATAATTTTAAATTAAAGATAGTAATAGAACTTTTGAAGCCAAAAACTTCAAGCTCTCTATATATTTAAAGTACAGATAACAGGAAATGTCATATTATTTATGCTACATTTGAAATGATCATTGAAAGATGATTAGTAAGATAAAGTGAGGTGGTAACTTTGAAAGTTAAGATATCTGAAAAATAAAGTAGTGTTAATATATATACTCAATATAATTTAAAATGAAAATAGAAATGACTGGTATGAAATTGATTCATTCCTTATTCATTCATTTACAAGCATTTATTAAAACCAAAAATATATGCCCTACCTACATAGACCTCAGAATCACTAGTTGGAAAAATTCACCCAAAGAAATGAATACAGTACACTGCAGAATAGATTAGCATAGCATTGTGTGTACAACATTATGGAAGCACTGTGATGACAATGACTGTCTGTGTCCTATCATCAGACTCAGACTGTATGAAAACTAGAGAGAACTGGTAACATGGCCATGTTGGTTCATTTGCATTTCAGCTCTCCAGATTGGTTGCTTGAGTTAATTTATTCTGAACAAGTTAAGTTCTTCAGGCAGACAGATTGATATATTGAGTTTCATTATTTTGCTAGCATTGCATGTTCCACTTCAAAGTGGAGTAGAAATTGAGTCCACAGATTGGCTGAGCTGTTATCTTAGGCTTGTTAGCTGCTTGGATATAGCCCATGAACAAATTTATGTTCATACAAAGGAAGGTATGAAAATATCTGTAAGTCAGTCAGTGGGTGTTTTCTCTGAGTGAAAACTGGAAGCCGACTGTCACTAAAATGGTCTTCCATAAAAAACACTATTGTAAGAGCTGACTGATTTTATTTGAAAGCATATATAATAGTTATAATCAGAGTATACAATTATTGAACAATTTTTTCATGTCATGATAATCTAACTGGAGTAATAGAATTTAAATTAAGCTGTGTGCTCTGACTTTTTCCTGGAATGTATGCAGTATCTGTTTTATATAAATATACAATACATTAAGTAGGAGACTATTAAATTCCTATAGTTCTACTGTTAATAAGCTTATATTTTGTTATTCAATATGTAAACAATTTCAAGCATATTTTGCCCATACTTATAAACAGTTTGTTGGATAGGACTAGTACAAAGGCCAGCTCCAATAAACTCCCCAAATAATCAAAGAGATCACAAGACCACGGGAAGTAGAAAAAGTTGTGTTTCACAGTTCAGCAGGTTCATAAGGTCAGTATCCACCACCCCATGAGAATTTCTATAGAGTCACTCCATTCTAACGCAATTTTGCCAACCGACAGCAACTTTTTCTTTTGTGTGTTGTTAAGAATATATATGTGGGCTGGAATGAGTTATATTAGTGTAGAAGTATGCCTAGACATAAGTTTCATTGTTCAGTAGTTGACCTGGGCATTCTTCTCATTCTGCCACTATACTGACAAGATCTTGATATGACACAGGAATGGGAAGATTAAAACAACATCTGAAAGAAAAGTTTAGAAATACCATTCAAATTTTAACTATTCCTTGTAGAAGTGGCTCTACGAAGCGTTTCCTCCTCACATCCTACTTCCTAGTGTTATGGACGTGATGCATCAAGATCATTACAAGAAAGAGGGCTTGGACTTTGATTTTACACTGCTGGGCTATTAAAGGAAAGGGTTGTAGCCTGTGTTCTTTTGCAGTGTTTAATGAGGTGTTAGGTCTACAATGAGTGGTGAGGAAGGTACAAAATGTACCTGTAAAGTTATATTAGCAAGTGATTAACCATTTGGAAGGACTGTAAGGAAGTCATTGAGGTAAGATCAATGGGATGACACTATTAATGCAAGACTTTTATATGAAAAGCAATTCTAAAGCATAATTGCTAATAAAAGATCTATTAATACCGTAAAATACACTAATAGGTTCCTTCTAGGGAGTAGTAAGTAGGTGATAATTAGGAAATTGAAGGTTCAGATGATATTAGGAACCTCAGCAATATTTCATCTATTTCACAGAATGTTCCATGCTACATGTGCTTGATGATAAATTTCAAGGCAAGAATACCCTTTAAAGGACATTTAAATCATTGTTTTTCCTTTTTCAAATATAGTATATGCAATATAATTTCAGATACTGTATTCCAGTGATCAGAAGAGAACACTAGGAACAGATAGCTGTTATCAGGTTATCAGTGCGTGTGTGTGCGTGTGGTGGTCTTATACAAAGTCCACGTTTGCCTGGATTAAGGCTATGGAGGGACTTTATAGCAACATGGTATGTCTCACACCTCATACTGCTTGTTTTTGTCTGGTTTCTTTGAAAACACTGCAGGAAACTTCTCAGTTTGTCTTATACCTTAGCAGACCTAGAATAGTGCAAGAACTCTAGGCACATGATTTTAACCCCCACCTTCTCAATAGGTTCCATCTTTTTATTTCTCTCATCATCTTACCCTATGGAGTAAACTTCAGTTTATAAAAAATGGAAAATAACTAAAGAAAAGAAAGAAATGAAGCAAAACACAAAAGCATAAAGTAGAAATCATGATGAGATGATCTATCCTACTAAATTTAAATACTTGAGGATCTGATAAATACAAATATTAAATTTAAAATAGTTGTTAATTGGCTATAAGAGATGTCACATTTATTGTTTCCTCGCCTGACTTCTTTCATTTTCACTTTGAGGACTTTGATCTATAAACTTCTTCTTTAGTTGTATATTTCCACAATCAAAGGTCTGATTGAAACTGTATTCAGTACTGAATCGTAAACCTGAATAGAGATAACTGCATGTACATCTCACAGTTCTTATCAATGATTAAATATATTTACTCTGGAATAGAATGCTTAATTTTTTCTAGTTATGATTAGAAGCATTTTAAATGTAAAGGATTTATATATAAATGTTATTTGTTCTCATAATTCTTTATGCAAGTAATCTTTAATTTCTGTAACAATTATAGAACGTATACATGATTCCTGATTTTCAGATGAGCAAACAGGCTCAGAAAATTAGGCAATTTGATCAAGGTCACCTAACGCAGTAAGTAACAGAGTTGGGACTTCAACATATTTTATTTAACTGATGCCTAATTTCCTGATTAAATTTATGAACTGTGGCTTTGAAGAATTTAGTTTACTTGCCATTGTTTCCTCATTTGTAAAAAAATAAACTCTGATGCTGATGATTCTAACTGCTAGGCTGCAGCGGACGCTTAATGTTGAATTATCTGATTCCCGAGTGTGCTCTCCATGCCAGGGTTCTCAGGCTCTGCTGCATGTTGGGATCACCAGGGATCCTTGTTGCACTGTAGATGAGTTCTGTGGATCTAGATGGGCTGTAAGACGCTGTCCCTGCAAGCTTCCCAGTGATGCCACCCCGCAGGTCTATAGGCTGCCAGACACATTTTTCACGATCAAGGAGAGCTGCGTATGATTCAATCATAGAAAATGTGATGCAGAGCAGAGTCTCATTTTACCCTGGGGCAAATTATTTGGTCACACTATTTAACAGGCTTTTTTGTTGAGATATCATTTAAAAATTTTAATTGTATTCTTACTCTTTGTCTCCAGTCCTCCCACCTTGAAGAAAGTAACCAATGGTTTTGTTGTTGTTGTTGTTGTTGTTTGGTTTTATTTTTTGGTACCAGGGATTGAAATTATGACCTCGAACTTGCCAGGCAAGTGCTTGTGCTGCTGAGATAAATCCCTGGCTTCCTTATTGTTTTCTGTCCTAATGGCTGTTTAGGGATAGTTTGCACATATGAGAATGGAACACATTTCATTTCATTTCCTCAGAAAGTCTGACTTCCTTAAAAAGCTTAAGGACTTAGGTGTCTATTGGAAACAGAAGGACATACTTTTCATTGAAGAATGGAAAGGGTGAGGAGAGAGAGGAAAAAAAGGAGAAAAGGGGCAAGGAAGAGAAGAAAGGAGAAAAAGGAAAAAATGTCTTAAGTTGGGAATTGTGATCACCCAGTAGAAAGGTCCTAAGATTCCTTCCTTAGAAGAGTGGAAGACTCCATAAAGGCTTCTGTAAAGGAGAGATTGACAGATGGACACAGACAGATTCTTAGCTTAAATTCCCTTCGTTTCTTGGTATAACAGCAGGAGTATTAAAAATAATTGCACTAAGCAAAACAGATAGATAGAAGTTAACTTTATTCTGATACCATCACCGACAACAGAGGAGAGAAAACATCAAATCTGAATATGTTCTAATGCTGAAACAATGTATTTAAGTACAATGATCGTGGTGGGAGTGGGTGGACCCTAGATCACCTGGGCTTGTCGTTTGTTGTACTAGGAAAATAATAATTGGCTTTTGTAGTCTTCATGATAAGAGACTGTTTTTTCCAACCTGGAGCCAGGTACTTATTGAAGTTGGGATCCTCTTAGGAGGACTTGGAGAGGGGAGTGCTATGTTACTTGGTCATTATATTTCAAAGGGATGGCTCCCTGTACCATTAAGAGAGATATTCTGGACTTATAAATGTGGTTAAAAGGCTTTCACAATTTATATCTGAAAGAAAGATGGAAAGAATTTATAAGTTTTGTAAAGCAAAAGTCATAAGTAAGGCAGGTCCAGAGCCTAGAATTAGAAAGAGGCCTGTGTAGTTTAGTTTAGCTGAGGTAAGGTCCTCATGGTCCAAGACTATTGGATTTGATGAGATTCCTTATTTTCTATCTACAGAGATTTTTTTAATGAAAAAAGAATAAAAATGATCATACATAATTTCAAAACAACAAAGGAGATTAACACTGGCTAATATATTCTATATTGTTATTTTCAAAGTAGTTGTTCAGATTATAAGATATAGGCATGAAAAAAATCATCAGTTGAACAATGAAAGCACAAACTATTCTTTTTGATGAACTAACAGAGATTAACCGAATTTTAGTGTATGACTTCACCTCTTTTCTCCCTCAAAGTTGTACCCTCTCAGTGCCCACTCCTCTCTGAGGGCTATTTTTTATTTCCTTTTTTTAAGTCACTCATAACATATCTGAAAATTACTTTAATTCTTTCTTTGCCATACTGTTCACTTCTAGAATCCTTTTTCATTTTTATCCACTTTGTTCTGGTTTTTCATCATTTCATTTTAAAAAGAAAAAATATATCTCCTTTAGCATCTTTATCATAAATTACTCTTTTGTACTCTCCTGGTTTGCCTATTATGTTGAACACAGATTTTTTTCCAGATAAAGCAACATTGTAAATATAAAGCAAAGAATTGCTCTAGACATAAGGAAGGAGGAAATAAAAAATATTATGCTTAATTTTATTTATTTAAAAGTGCATCTTTCATCTGAAGATTTCAAATATTTATACATTGGACTTCCATGAACACTACAAATGGAAAAATATCATCTCTATATATGATGATCCAGTGATAATAATAATAATAATGACATGCTTTGGGGAAACACATTTAAGGGGAAGATGAATTCTTTCTTCTTGTATCTTTTTACTATATCCAAGACTAATAAGGGAGGTTTTCCCAAGTATCACATAATATGTACATTCTGAAATTACAGCTGTAATCAACTACTGCTTCAGTTCTGACAATTTGTGAAGATTTCCAGGAGACAGCCGTTTATGGCTACCAAAGCTTTTGCCCTCTCATCTTTAGTCTTGGTCAGATAAAATCGTCACTTCTTTTCATTGAGCCACAAACTAAACTTGAAAATTTTCAAGGGAAGAAAATGCTGTCTCACTAGAATTAATTTGTTAATTAATTTGTTATTAGAGTTAGTTGTGAATTAATTGTTATCAGAATTAATTTATTAATCTGGCCAATATTAATTCAGGTCCAACTTGGTTGTAGATAATATTAGATATTAACTCTTAAGAATAGCACTCTATATGAAGAGGATGGACAATAAAATCTAATCAGTGCAGACCACATCTGTGAAAAGAGCCCGGTGTAGCAGCATGGCGAGCTGTCCACAGTCCAAGGAGAAGTCTGACAAAGGTGGAGGCCTGCATGATTTCAACAATTGTCTTGCTTCAGGGTAAGGTTGCTTAGTGCTTCCTGATATAACCCATACGGCAAATATCGTGTTTTGGGATGAATGTGAAATAGTCTAATAAAGTTATTTAGGTTTAAATACACTTGAGTATTCAAACTCAGTTTGCTGACAAAGGGAATGATTCAAAATCTGTATCCAAAGGATGAGATTAAGAAGAATGTTGGTTGTGTAGGTTAACTTTACATAGTGTAAGAATTGCCTAAGTTTGCAATTCTGTAGAAATTTATCTTGCGCTTTTCGGCAATGTAATGATTTACCAGCTAGTTCTATGGATCTTCTTACCCAATTATGCTGGCGTGCAGCTGATAGTATTCTGAGCTACCCTCACACACTAATGAAAAGCTATACAACTAAGTTTAATTTTAGTTTTACTAGTCCTCCCCACTGTGGCAATTGTGTATTTGTAAATGTAAGCCTCTTGATAACTTCCATATATATTGCTATTGCCAATAAGATGTTGATAAAAAAATCAAACCTCATGCCTAATAAATTTATTTCTATTAAAATGGTGGTGGAGCTATTGGAAACCAAGTATCTGAGAATCTTTGGAATTTTATAAGGATTTGATATTAAAGAGTGGTCTTGCCATGTTTTAAAACCAATACAGGTGGTGCTACAGCAAACAGAAACACCAAAACAACACTAAGGATTTGGAGGCATATTTTTTTCTTTTTTTTGGAGGAAGACTTATTTAGATCAGTGGGCGCTAATAGGGATCATTCTCAAAATATCAGGTCTTGATCTGTGGGGATAATAAGCAATTTGTTGGGATAAGCAAGCAGGAAGTATGGAGATGAAATGACTTGTCAACTGAGAATTGGCATTTACAATATGTATCACAGTGACTAGCTGAGCTTTTTCTTTTGTTTTCTTTCTTCTTTTCCTTTTCTTTGGTACTGGGAATTGAACTCAGGGTCTTGTACGTGCCAGGTACGCACTGTACTGCTGAGTTGTATCCCCAGATCAACCAACCATTTCTAAGAAACAAAAATAATAGGAACCATAACCAGAACTATTACCTGGGTAGCTAACAGACTGAAGTGTACTACCTGGGAGGAGGGCATCTTCTGCTACAGTGATATTTATTTTAGAGCCATAAAAACTGGCATTGGAAATTAATATAATCAGCGTCTGTGATACATACATTATTATGCAATCAACCAATAAGAATCAAAACTATGTATTACGCTAGAAGGGATATCTTTCCCATTTTCCTATTAACTTGAAAATAGAGAATAAAAACATTAAAAGACATAGGAAGATAATGACTATGACCTAGAGAATTTTAAGTAGACTTCCAGTTTATCAAAGCTGACTTTTACTATCTCAAATAGACAGACAGCTTTGTGATACTGAATGTAAATGAAATGCTGTCTCATAAGCATTGGCTGAACTTGTGCCCAAGAAAGGTTTCTTTAGGGAAACTCAAAACTTCGGAGTAATAAATTGATTTGGGAGGACACATCAGTAGTATAGAATAGTAAGCTTGCTATTTGTCCACCCTGTGGAGGACCATCACCTCAGTGCAAAAGGAGTGTACATTTCTGCTCCTTCTCTTTGAGGTTCTATAGTGAGAGATGAAAACATAACCTACTGTGCTTCACTTGTCTGAGGTCTTCAAGCTATTGACATGTTAATATACTATTAAAGTAATCCTTCAGAGGACTATAATATAATGATGATATAATGACTCTTCAAAGTAAAGTCTGCCAATTATGGGAATCTTTCGTCATCTGTTACAAACAGAACTGTTCAATTATTAAGTCAAATAATTGCACTTTTAAAAGTTCTAGTTTCTGTCAAACAATTGCTGCATTGAAAGAATCATCTGAGACTTTTGCCTTCATTTCTCATTTAGCCTCTTGCTTTCTTGCTTTTTACTTTCTATGCGTATTGAATAAGAATCTCTCCCCTAAGCCATGTTCACTTCTCTAACTCCTTTTCTCTGTGGGACACCTGCTCTATCCACGCCTGAACAGTAAATGGCATGACCACTTACCTACTTACTGAGGCAACAACCCTTGGGTCATTGTGAACTCTTCATTTCTAACATCATGTGTTCTATCCATTAACACATTCTGTCAATGCGTTCTCAAAACATATTCTAAGTTTAGGTTTTTTTGGGTTATCTTTACTACTTCTACATATAAGCCACCAAATCTTGATCCATGAGTGCTAATTGCTTTTTAATTACATTCTCTGTGTGATCACCTCCTTTAGTTTCTTTCTGACACAGGAGTGAGATTCATTTAAAACACAAATCAGATATTGTCATTCATTTGCTCAAAATCCTTCAGTTATTCTCCATGGTATTTAAAAAAAAACCTAAGTGCTTTTCTGCAGCTAAAAATGCCTGAGCAATTCATCTTTGCCCTTCTTTCCTTCCACTCTTGATTACTCATAGTACAATGTCAGACATTTTAAGTTTTGAACCTAAGACATTTTACACTCACTGTTCTCTTTTCCTTGAAATCCTCTCTCTGCCTTCCTCCCTATCATGCTCCCACATCAAGATCCTCACCTGGCTCATTCCTCATATTCTTCAGATCTGTGATCCAATGTTACCACCTAGGATACTGTAACTCTGTTCTCCATATCTAAAACACCTGTGCTACTTTCTAGCCCTTTCATACTCTCTATACCTTTTCTTCATAGCTAATATCTCCATTCATCATTGAAATATACAGTAATATGTTTATTCTCTTCTGATCTGTGTCTCTTACTTTAAATGGCATAGAAACTGGTTCCCTATATTAAACCAGGGACATGAAAGTAGCACATACTAGATACTCAAAGAAAAAGCATTGAGTTGAGCAAATACTTCCATACTTAAGTTTTGGAAATGATTCCTCCATATTAAGTGATAAATCGCATCTTTCAAATTCCTTCTCCGAAATCACATTTATACACTTACACACCTACATTTATGCACACACACACGTACAGCATAACATCTATTTTGTAAAATGCTAAATTCTACCTAAATGTCCAACATAAAATACTTTTACAACATCTAACACAGCTACACTAGGTGAAATAATGCTTTATATACATACTTATGTTTTGAATATTTAATCATGGAACACCTACATATGTTTATAGCCTGAGTCAGAAAATGTAATACTATTCAGTAGCAGTGGTAATATTCAACACTAAAATTTAGTTCTCTTTTATATTCAGAAATATTAAAGTATACTGCCCACCACTTTCCTTTTTCTCACCACCCATCCAGCATCTTTTTTCTGCTTGCCCTGGATCCATTTGTGAAGGATAAGAGTATGGAAAAGGGGGCTTAGAAAAATAAGGAGAGGGAAGGGAAGAGAAACTTGTTGTAGGTGGTGAACCATGGGGATGGCTTTCAAGGTTCTTATGTGTGACAAAGAAGTAGATGTGGCACCCAGTGATAAAGAAAGGGCAGCAATGTTTAATTGGGTGACGTTGTGCTCAGAGTAACCTGGCTTGTGCTGGGAAAAACGATAATAGCATAAGAGGTGGATATACTGGGTTTGAGAATTTAAAATGTCGTGCTGGGTTTAGGGCACATCCCCTTCAATCTGTTAGTGCATGATTGACAGTGTGACCGACAGGTGTTGAATCATGTCAGCTGTATCTGTTGTGCATGTCCTTTCCCATAATTCATGCTGTTATAATTGGATGTATGAGACGCAGCCCATATGCATGAACCTTTAATAAGCTCCAAGCAAAGAAGGCTTACTATAGGGCCTGCCAGAAAATCTGGGACACTTCTGCCCTGGTTTGAGATTTTGTAAAATTCCAGAAGTCTTTTTCTTTTTTTTTTTTTTTTATCTCTGCATCTGAGTAGTAGTTCAGGTCAGGAGATTTGGCCTTGGGGTGTTGCCCATATCAGGTTAGTTGAGGGGAGACATCCCATAGTCCCAATTATACTATCTACATTGAAAGTATGTAAATTTCCTTTGATGTACACATTATATCCACCAATTTTACTTAAATTTGTGTGTATGTGTGTCAGATTAAATTGATGATCACTTAATCTTCATCAAAATCTCCATGGGAAAAACAAAAACAAAAACAAAAATACCTCCACAAATCTGAGGATAAATTTTGGGTGGTTAAGGAATTCAATTCAGGAGTTATATAGTTACACTGCCTACATATGTGTGTGTGTGTGTGTGTGTGTGTGTGTGTGTGTGTATGTTTTTGTTAAGTGTAGGAAAGTTTATTGGCAGAAAAGAATGGTAACTAGGAATGGGAATGGGATATAGGAATAGTTCCTGAGAGACAGGAGGGGTCCCAAGTGGGTTGCCTGTATTTGTGTTTAAAATTGTCCCACATAAAGGCCAATCACATCATAATATATTGTGAAACAAGTTTTAGATGTAGTTTCAAGAACATCATTGAAAAAACTGAATAATCAAGAGACAAAATACCTTGCTCAATCTAACAAAGTTCTGAAACTGTGTCTTTTATAAATGTTATGATCACAGGTGTGATATGCATCTAAAATTACATATGCTGACTTATATTTTATTAGCAGTAATTGTGGTAGCAAAGATTAAATGCATAATTTTTATTTACCCAGCTTCATTGATTATTGGATTATAACTCAATATGAGAAATGGAATGAGAAATTTTCTGCATTATTAAGTGATTATTAAAATTATCATTTGAAGATGTCATTGATAATGACTTTGATTTGCAAATGGTTGAGTTTCTGCAGTAACAAGCAAAAACTAAATATTAACTTATTCTTACCAATTGTATTGTAACAGACAGTTCAGTTAATGTATCAGTAGGTAGCTGGGTAGAAAAAGAGCCTGAGATAGAATTAGGTCTATAGCCACACTACTAAGAATTAAAATAAGTATAGACCAGGACTTTGGTCAAGATTGGACTTCCTCAGGCAGCATCCTCAGAGTTCGAGGAACTTCCAGAGTTTGAGGAACTTACCTAAGTTCCATAGTTTGAGGAACTTAAAAGACTGAGAACAGCAAGTAAGGAGATAGATCTTTCTCAAATGGAAAGAGGCTCAAGAGATGGTGGGGAGAAGACAGGGAAGGTAAGGGGAGAGGATGAAAAAAGGAATTACGTGTTATGTGCATGTTTTGTGTATGTGCCAAGTACATGTGTTACATGTTTATAAAAAATGTAAACATTATATACTAAACACATGCTCTAACAAAAGTTTTGAAAGGTAGAATAACTGGTTTTTCTTTAAAATCCCAGATTCCCTTAAACTCTACATGCTAAGTGACTGGTTTAAGAGAGTCTAAGTTCTAATCGATCATTTTAAACCCACAGAGCTGCATGTGATAGGAGCCACTAAATAATTGAGCAATTCTCATGTTCCATTTATCCAGAAGAAATTCAGGACTGAGAGGCCAGGAAGTGACGTGCTTGGAATCCCTCCCAACTGTGAGCAATTTTTCTTTTTACTTCCAAAATAAACTTTCTGGCTTCTTCCTTATTGTTTGGGATTTTATTTTTTTGGCTTAGGAAGGGAGACAACAAGCTCCAGTGAATGTGGTTTGTAAGGAGATTGTAACTGTTTCACTATTCTCAGATTTATTTTCAAGAAGTAGTTCTACAATTAATACCAAGGTAAATATAAAAGAACCCATTACATATAAAGCTAGACCTGAAGCTCCATTATTTAATTATTAAAACCCAAGTTTGGCAATTTAATTCTAGTGGCATAATATCACATATCATACTAAATAATTATGTAAATTTATTGGTTTTGTAGGGTTTTCGATGTCTATTATTTCAACTTCTTTCAGTTTTATAGTGGTGGCAACCCATAAACAAAATTTTTTTAGGTCTTTTGTGCCTGTATACATTTTATCACATAAAAAATTAATTTAACAATAGTCAAGATATTTTGCTTGTTAAAAGCAGCTTATGCATTAATTCAAGTTTTAGAAACATTAGCAAAATAATAACCATTAGGAAAGACAAAGCAATATCTCTTCACCTTACTAAACTAGAGCAAGGTGTTTTCAGTGAATCAATTTTGTTAAGATTATCTATGTAACTGTAATTGAAGGTGTCCGAAAGAAACTGCAAATGTCTCGGATTATTCCTCCAAAAAGAAAAGACAGAATTAAAAGCCCTGGATAAATCTGCAAATGTAATTGAAACACTAGGATTAAGTTCTTAGCATCAGGATCCAGGATTGTAAAAGCTAAGTCCTAAAGGCTTGATTTAATCAAATGTCACTTTGACAGCAGCAATGATAATCTTGTTGCCTGCATGCTTTAGCAAGTTTCCTCCCGGAGAGGGAAAGTGAGAGAGGATCAATGGAATGAAGTGTTAAAAGGGGACATTATCTCTTGTCTTTGTAATTCCCTTGCATCTTCACTTGTATTAGTACAACTATTTCAGAGAATGTAGGCTGTAGGAATTTAAGCACTACCAGTCAGGAAGATCAATGTCTTTGATTCAAATATATAATGCTTTAGATTGTTCTAAGTCAAGCTACCTGTGTTAGCTGACTTATCTTAAAAGCACTTGCAAGTGACCAGGAAATATAGACAGAAAATTAAAAATTGACTTTATATCAACATGAGTGTTTTTAAAATCATGATTTTTTAACCACCTGTGTGTAATGTCATGTTTCAGCTGCTTTCAGTTATGTAATGAATATTTTTATTTTGACAACTAGAGGAAGCAAAATTTATTGGTGCATATGTGTGTATGTTTGAGATTAAATACGATTAGCAGAGAATAAAATTTAGATATTACTCACATAAGACAGCAAATCCAATTATATTTCTTAGGTTTTTATATGTAAGCAAATTGTAAATTTACATTAGTAAGGCATTAAGCAATTAGCTAAAGGTAGTCACTTATAATGTAAAGTTTTAATTTTTATTGATGTTATTCTTTCAGCTAGCCAATAGGAAACATCATTTAACATTCCATATAGCTATTGTTACTTTAATTATTTTACCAAATGAATTATTTAAAAGGTTAATTACTGAAATAACCTTTTTGTTTCATGCAAGTTAAGAAATTTTGAATAACTCTTTTATATTTTAATGTTTAAAAATCTCTCTGAAGATGACAAAATTTCATGCTATGAAATTACAAGCCTTACGTATCTCTCATTATGTATCTTTATTTTACATCTTCAGGTTCAGCTATTTAACATTTAATTTTTATCTATCCTAGGTATGGTTATTGTCTTCAGAGGAACAGTAGTGTGTAAGAAATAAAAGATTGTTATTTTTACAGATTTTAAGAAAGAAAGACTAAGGAGAGAAAGGGGAAAAAGAGAAGAAAGAAAAGGAGGAGGAAGGAAAAAAGAAGAACAAAAGGAAGAAAAAAACAAATGATGAAGAATATATTAGACACTGAGTGGTATTATAAAGAAAATAACAGTGAATTCTAGGAGAGCAAGAGGGAGAAGGGAGAGAGAGAGACAGAGAGGCAGACAGAGAGAGACACACACACACAGAGAGGCAGAGACAGAGACAGAGACAGAGAGAGAGACAGAGACAGAGAGAGAGAGAATATATGTATAGGGGAGTACTTCACACAGAAGAATCAAGTGACATTTGAGATGAGGTCTAAATAAGAAAGAAGCACTCATGCAAAAATCTCCAATAAAGCCAGAGTACTTTCTATTGTTGGCAGAGAAGGAATTAAAAATGGAGCAAAAGCCTAAAGGTAACTGGATAATATTTTATGGAAACAGAAGACTTGTATGGGAATATCCCGTCCCATCAAATGGCTGGTGTGGATTCATTCTACGGGCAATTAGAATCTATTGGGAAAAAATTGACTGTGTGAGTAACACAACTGAAGATTTTAAGAGATTGCTCTGGTTTCATAAAAACTAGACTGTACAAGAACAAAGAGTGATAGCAGGGAAAAGTACTCCATACACACTATGCAGCAGCCTGCACTCAACCGCTGGCCATGTGAGCCCATGCTATGCCTTTTCCTGTTTCTCTGGCTTGTGCATGTTGTTTCTTCTCCCTAAAATCAATGATTTTCTGACTCTGCCTGGTTACTTCCTACCGATCCTTCAAGTTGTAATTAAAATGTCGCTTACTCTCCGAAACCTCCCCAATCTAAATTGGATACTCCTCTTTGACCTTCTAAAGACTGGGCAAGTACTCCTCTGAAAGCAATTACCCCACTGAATTACAATGTTGATTTACATTTCAGACACCCCTACCTGTCCTATATAGGGCAGTGAACAGGGAATCTGTTTTTCATCTCTGTATCTCTATTTCCGTACATTTTCATTTTAAACTCAATGTATATTTGTTCTGAGACTTCACAAACAAATGGATTAATGCTCTTTTTCTAATCCTTCTCTTATGAATGTGGTTGTGGTTGTTAGGACTCTGGAAAAGGTCCCTTCTTACCACTTTTCTCTAGCTCTGTACCTAACAGAGAACATGGGTACAGTTGTTTGATAATAGATTACATAAGTGAGTGCATTTTTCAAAGCAAAAATTGCACTACATAAATTTAAACTGGTAAGTAAGACTTTATCAAAGATCATTATAATAGGGGAGCTTGGGCAAAACTCAGTCTGAACTCAACTCCACCAAAACAAAGGAGCCTTATTCAGAGGTGACGTGGGGGAAGTTGTCATGCACCTGAGCTTCACAGACGGCTTCCCAAAGAGAAGTAAATTTTTTCTTGTCTCTGTGATAGCTACAGCTTGAAGTAAGCAACACACAAAACTTAGGCTGCATCTTCCCACAGAGAACGAGACAATGGGGTACTGTTTGCTTCTGTTTTGATTTTGAACAGATGAATATCAGGTCTTTGAGAAAGATACTCCTGGCTTGGAAGACTAGTAGGAGACTTCTAAATACATTTATATCTCAAAGGGGTAAAAAAAGTCTAACTGCAGGTTTTCTAAGATAAAACTCTAAAAATAAGAAGTTCAGAGTCCTGGGTCAAAGAGAATTCTGCCTGAAGTTTAGTCAAGCAAGTTGATTCCATAGAAATGTTAAGACTGTCTTAAACATCATCTACCAATTTTAAGACTGTGTTTGCTTTGTTATGCTATTAGATCACAAAGATTGGCATACTGTGATTTATTAAAATGTAGCTGCTAATACACACACTTTCTACATGTATCAGATGTCAAGATTCACAATGCCTTTTCACTGTTTCAGTGAGTGTGCAGAGTTGTGCAAAATTAATTGAGACTGAAGCTAGTCTTTATGACAACTGGGAGTTTAGCAAACTATTTGAATTTTATGCATTTGAAGATGAGAAAAGAAAGCTACTAGAGTCAAAGATTTATTTCTTCTGTTAACAACACTTCTGGTGAAGATTTTGTTTAAACAAGATTTTAGGCTCAATCTTACTAAATTTTCAACAACTAAAACCTTCAGAAATTTAGAGCACTGCTTCTTGTGATAAAAAAATGCATTTGGTATTTATTACAGTGAGATGCTTTCTTTCTTATTACAGAGTTTGCATAATAGAGCAATATGGAAAATGCTGTATGTTTGCTTTGAATATAAGAAAATGTGATAAAAAAGAATTCCCTTGCCTGTCATTCATATATTTATATGTTGGAGATTGAATACTCATTCTAAAATCATTGTCATCTCATTAACACAACACTGTTGTATCATCATTTTGATAAGGGAGGACCAGATTGTGACACTGTTGGGTTGTCATGGGTTGTAGAACCCAGTCTGTCCAGCACTATTTCATACCCCATTTCACAAGAAAAATGGTTTTGGAAAGACTGGCTCAAATTAGATCTGAGGATTCAGATTTAATCTTTTGTTTTTCAGTACATTTGGTAAACTCTGACTTTATCTACACAGAGAGTTTGGAAGAAAAATCAAAAGATCCGCAGACACCAAAGTATAAAAGGCTGGAGGCAAAGGCAACATGAAAAAAGCATTTGTGCTTCTGTGGTTAGATTTTCTATGCCTTTTCAGTATTCTTCTCCCCCTAGTAAGATGAGGAAAATTGGCACTTTAAAATGATCATGTTGTTGCTGAAGGAGAAAATATAAACGGCCACTGGAAAGTTTCTTCTAGTGGATTTGCTGCTCAGTGTCGTCTTCAAGTCAGTCACATTGAATGTGAGAATGAGTCACATTCTAACACTAGGAGTGTTAGAATGCATGTCTTGAACTTTGCCTCATATCTACAACACTAGCAGGGCAGGACATCTATATGTTTCATAAAGTTTGGGAAACACTGTCTTAGGGAACAGATACCTTTGCTATTTGTAAATTACAAGTAGATTAGTAAAACTTTAACAAAACATTAATAGCAGATTGATTACAATTTCATTTAGCTTTGAGAAAAAGAGGTCTACATAAATACAGGGGGCATTTAATGTGACTGATTTGGAGAGAAAAATTGGTTTTCTCTGGTTAGTCCTGAATTAGAAAAAGTAAGGGAACAAAAATAAGGAAGTTGGGCTGGGGATGTAGCTCAGTGGCACAACGCCTGCTGTCAAGTGCAAGATCCTGAATTTGATTACTCAGTACCACAGTAATAATAATAATAATAATAATAATAATGAAATTTAACACCAAAGCTCTGACCATTTTGAGTCCATTGCTACAGACTGAAGTTGTCTTTCTGGAATTTGTATTTGAGTTTTAATTTTGTTGTGTCACAGATGATTGGCTGTTCTCGGTATCATGAGTGTTTCAAGGTAAATGACACTCACAAGAAATCCAGTGTGGTTGTGTATGCACACTGTAGCCATAAAAGAAAAAGTCATAAATGAATGTGGCTGTTTCTACTCTCTTGGTTTAGTGTTCTTAAGCATGTAGCTTTGCAGTCCACCAGAATAAACAAAGAGTGCTGCAGTTCTTGGTCTTATGACTGAATTCTAGGCAGTGAAATTCAGCAGAGAATGAAAAAATAGCATCCTAAATTTTTTCTTTGCAAGGATTTGTGTTAGAGCTGGACATGAAAAAATTTGTGTGTGGCCTGTTCACAGGATGCCTAAATACTCTAAATAGATTGTGTGCTGTATGATTTAGGAGGCACCATTTTCTCCAGTGGAGTAGGCGATAGGTAAGTAGAATGAAGATAAGTAAGGTAGATAACATGGAGGACTGTTCAAGAAGTAATACTAAAAAAAAATTCATTTGATTTTCTTCCAGATACTGCTTTAACTTTTTTCTCTCTTTGTATGGTAAAACTCAAAAATCTACTTCCATTTACTCTTTCTGTTTCCTTGCCTACCATGCCCTTTTGGTAATCTCTTGGTATCTGCACCGTTCTATTTGAAAAATCACTGGTGAAGGCCCTTAAGACATTTAACCTTCCTAAATTCAATGATTAATCTTTAGACTTCACAGTGTTGGATCTTTTAGGAGCACTTTATAAGCTCAAATGATCACCTCTTTGTTAAAATTTTATTTGTTCATATTATTTTAAATGTAGATTCATCAGTCCCAAAATAATAGTGACTTAAAAATAGGATATAGTTTTTTTGTACACAAATTTATGCTGGGACAGTGACTTCAGAATTCCCCCACTCAATGTCCTTCTATCTTACTGCTTCCTAGATTGTCCCTTGGCTTATCTATATATCCAGTGCACTCATTTTCAAATACACATTCTATTAGGAAAGAAATTCCTTGCCTTTAAAAATACTATATTATTGTAAATAGCTATAGTACTCTGTATACATTTGATAATTCAAAAATCTAAGTATGGCACCATAAATTGCCTAGAGCTCATAAACACCTAAAACTTAGTGACTTAAAACAACAGAATTTTATTTTCTTGTAGTTCTGGAGGCTAGAAGTGCAAAACCAAGGTGTCAGTAGAGCTGTTCTTTCACTAATGGCTTTAGGGAAGAATTACATCTTTACTTCTTCCAATCTCCGGTTGCTCCAGGCATTCCTTGGTTTGTGATAATAACTTTAACCCTGCCTCCATCTTTGCATGGCCTTTTCAGATACATGTTTCTGTACAGTATTTACCTGCTATTTCTCCTACGGACATCACTCTCAAATCCAGGAGATTTCAGTTTAGGATACATAATTGCATATTCATTTGCCCTATTTGCAAATCCAATCACTGTCTAAGGTTTCAAGGATAGATTACATAATTACACAATCTTGTAAGGGGAGCTGAGAAATGTAACATTTATTCTGGGCAGCAGTGGACTTTGTGGAAATTGAAGGTCTGTTTCTTCAAGAAAGAAAGCTAAATTGATTTGGATGGAATAAAAGGTCTCCCCCACTATACTAACCTAGTTTTATTTTTGCTCGAATGCCTGCTCTTTTTCCCCTTTCTTTGTTGGTTTTCTTTCATTTTTTCCATTTCTAAATATTGTAGATCCTCAGATCTTAGTTCCATAACTTATTCATTCTTCCTCAATTTACTTATTAGTGAATCTCTTTTAGTCCCATGAATGTATTTCAGTTTAGTTTTGGATGATAATATATCCAAAAGTCACAATATTCACATGGCACTAAAAATGTATAGTGACAAGATTCTTAGAAACATTGTTCCTAGCCATACAGTTCTCAAGAGCTGACCACTGTTAAGTTATTTTTACATAGTCTAGGCACAAACAAGGAAATATATAATCATGTATTTGTGTGATGTGGGTGTTATGTACATTCTTGTATGCATAAACTTACTTTTATTTTTAATAGATATCAATTCTGGCATATTACACATACTGTTTAGCTTTGGATTTTCACTTTAAAATATCTATAATTATTTCACATTATCTTGTTTTATTTTTCCTTTATTACATGATGTTCCATTTCATAAATTTACCAAAATTCAGATTTAGTTAATTAACTCTTACCAATTGACTTTTTAGATTATTTCTTACTTTTCCCATTCAAACCATATTTGAAACAAATGATAAGTTCATTTCAAAAGTCAATTTTAACTTGTATAAGAAATTCCATAAGCTAAATTTTTAGAGAAGGAATTTCTTGGTTTGAGCGTGGATTTTTATTTTATTACCAAATGGTGCTCCAGTAGTGTAGCATCAGTTTAGACTTGCAGTAGGAAACATGTGGGAAAACTTATTTCTCAGCGTCTTTCAATATATTTTCATGATCATTAAAAACATTATTCAATGATCCTAAGAATTGAGCCTAGGGATTAACATTCTTATCCCTCTCCTTGTTTTGAAACAGAGTTTCACTAAATTGTTAAGTTGCCCAGGCTAGGATGGAGCGGTTCCTTCTTCTTTAGCCTCCTAGAATACCAGAATTACATGTGTGTATCCCCATTTCTAATTGCTTACATTATTAAACATTGATAGAAATTAAATATTAATATGATTTTGAATTTTATCAATTGGACAAGTGAGATGAATGTTGCTCAACATGTTATGTTTGAATGATTTGTATTTCTCTATGAGGCCTGTTTGCTTTTATACTGATTTATAAGAGATATTTTCCTTTAGAGAAGTAAATTGTTATCTGAATGATAAATGTTTCTTTCCACTTTTTAATTTTGACTCTCTCATAATGGTGTGATATATACTTTTAAAAATTAGGCAAATTTATAACTTTTATGGCTTCTGAGTTTTGTGTTATTCTTTAGAAAATTTAGTCCCATGGCATCTACTCTTATTTTGAAAATTGGTAATTAAAAAGAAAGAATTAAACATTTTCCTTATTTGTCAGAAATCTTGACAAGATGCCATTTTAGACTGTTATGGAAGAAAAGAATGTAGAAGTTTGCAATTATTGTCTATGAATTTACCTTCTCGAAATATTTAAGCTCATTTGAACTCAATATTTAGTTGTAACTAACAATTTGCAGAAAATAGAGTAGAGAGCAATATGTTTATCTGAATCACAAGGAAATAAGTTGATAAATCATGGAACTGTCTAAGACATTCTAGAAGACAACTTAATCTGACCAATAAAAAAAATCAGCATCATTAAAAGCTAAATGTTAGCAAAATTTAGAACAGAAGAAAAATTCCTCAGCCACATGTTGCTCATTGGATATAACAATGTTGACATGGTTCAGAAGATCTTGCACACCATTGTACAACAGCAACGGTAGTAGGGAACTTCGCTAAATGCTTTTCTTAGCTTTGCTGGATTTCTGTGTTTGTCACTTGAAGGTAAACCTGCTTACCCCAATAAAGGTATGCAAAAGTATACTCATGTTCTTTCTCTTCTTTTTGTTTCTTCCTCAGTACTCCTTTTCTTCTTCCTGGATTCTTGCTTTTATTTATCATTCTCATATCTTAATCTTTTTATTTCCTTATTTTTTGGTAAAAATTGAGAAACAAAAATTTCATGTATCCTTCAGAATCATACAGTAAGAAGACACCATAATAAATTTAAACAATAATCACATGCTAAAGAAACTTTTTCTCACTAAAGAATAGGACATGCTTGATTCTATTTAAATGTCATCTCATGTTTTTTATTTCTTATTATTGAATTCTTAATAGGAATTCAAAGTGTGGTCCCTGGAGGCCTGTGTCTTAGTTTTCTATTGTTTCCATGGCAAATTATTACATACTTAGTGATTTAAAAACAATAGACAATTATTATGTATAATTCTTTGGAGTCGAAGTTTAACACAGGCAACCTTGTGCTAAAGTTAATTGGTTGATAGTGCTGAGTTTATCTCCTGAGGCTATAGAAAAAAATTTGTTTCCTAGACTTTTTTAGCTTCAAATTCCTTGCTTTATCATTACCTTAATGCATCTTCAAAACATATAACCTTGCATTTCTTTGACCATTCTTCTGTAGTCTACCTGCCTCTGGTTGAAGCTGAGATTCTCTAATTTTAAAGATTCATGGGATTACACTGA
Organism: Dolichotis patagonum; assembly: GCA_004027295.1. NCBI lineage: Eukaryota > Metazoa > Chordata > Mammalia > Rodentia > Caviidae > Dolichotis > Dolichotis patagonum. Next base: position 126,419 of record PVJX010000150.1, on the reverse strand, counting down.
ACTCACAGGGATAATTCAGAATACTCTTCTCTATCTAGATGTCCTCAAACATAATAACATCTACAAAATTTCCTCTCTACTCAGATTCTGGGATTAAGGACATGGGCTTCATGAGATAGTAAAGGAGATTTTGTTTTGCTTGCCAAAATCTCTATCAGCATCATCATGTGGAGTTTTGTAATTAAAAAGAGCCCTGAATTTTATGTTGGGTTTATAAAATAGAACATCAGGAATTTGCACTTTTAAATGCTTCTGAAATTTTATGTACATTAAAATTTGATAGCCATCATAACCAGTACGACTAACTCATATTCTTCCTTTTTTTCTCTGTATTACGGACACTAAATTTGTAAAATCAGTATGCCCCCTTTTTTGGTTCTATTCCTTATTTTTCCATTCTTTATCTCTGCCCAAGGCAGAATTGAGCTTCCTTGAGAACCCTGAGCCAACACTGTGTGAGGAATATGCACATCACTGTAGTAGGTCATCATGGAACTATGTCTCCATTATTCAACCTCCTGAGCATAACTGCGATATCTTTAAACAGATCCTAAAACTTTCCAGGCTTTTAGTTTAGGCTAAAAATGTGCCATGCTCAAAAGAAATAACACCTACCAGATGCTTTAGCACAATCTTTAAACATTTTAACATTGTTTTAAAGTGCAGAATTCTATAGCCATAGAGAGTTGTCAAAGTCTTTAGTTTTTTAATTTAGAGTTTGAAATTCACCCAGAAGACCATAATGGCTATAAAGTAAACCAAGTGAATGGTAAGTGACTCACAATATGGAATCAAAAATAATCTCTATGTTCTAATAGCTGGATGCAATGAGGGCCTATTAAGGGCCGAATTTCTTCCATAATTTGGAATGTCATATAGTAATAGGTATTATTTAAATCACTATTGTTATTTTTAATTAGCCTAGTTATTCACTGAAAACATAATGTTATTAATGATGTGTGAGCACATTGGTGTCTGCAAATCAGTTTCTACTAAGATTTTGATGGGTAAATTTTTAGTGAACATGTAATATAAAGCATTCAATAGAATCAAATTGTAGATATAGATGATCAAATTTAAATATATAGTATCAAAATAAAAATAATGTGCCTACATATACAGTTGTATAATATTGTTTAAAAAGACATGAAAAATAAAATTATGGCCCAGTGGGAAAAATGAGCCAGAAACTTTTGAAGCAAATAAAAGAATGAGTATGCTAGGCTTAGTCCTTTGGCTGGATGGACTAGGTGGTCTTTAGTAGTACTAGTTGTATTGCTTGCTCACAAACAGGGTTTTTAAAGACTCCTCTCACCACTGAAATATGTATTCAATGGAACTTTGTGCAATCTGATATTTATTTCATTTATAGGTTGAAATTTTGACTTCTTCAGATTTTCTTTGAAAAAGTAAACATCCTTTGGCAAGGTATCACACTGAGTATCTACTAGATTAAAAATAAAGTGTTTATTTGGCTAGTTTCCTTCAGGTTAGCAGATCCTGGCAGGAAATGAATACATTTTTACAAGACTAAGAGAGACACAAAATGGAAATTAGGCATTCCTGAAAGATACTGCATAACTTTCTCCTGAAACACAGAACAAAATTCTGTACAAGGCCCGAAGTCCAATGGGAGACATGATCCTTCAGTTCCTACTCCCATTCTCCTTCAGTGTAGAGCTCATTCTGCCACCCTGAAGCAGGTAATAACAGTTTATCAGAAAAACTTTCTAGGCCATATTGTATCTTTTTGTGGTCACGTCATTTACATTCCTCACTTGCAATTTCTGCAATGTGTCATCAAAAAGAGATGAGCCTTTTTCCTCCTTTCCTCCTAGTAGAAATGCTAGAGCTTGACTAGTTATTTTGACTGCAGACTGCAGTCTTTCTTTTAAAATAATGAGAGCAAAATTTAGAAGAAGCCTATGTTCTGGACATCACTGATTTACACTACCAGCTCTGAACTGCTTAATTTTCACAGAATGAGAGCTAATCTTTTTTTTTTTTTATCAATTAGGTCACAATTGTTTTTGACTTTCTGACACCAGCAACCCAATTAAATATTAATCGAAGGTGAAATTTAATAACTGACAATTCCTTTTCAGGTATAACAATTATACCTGCTGTAGGTAAATCAGCAGTTGGCATGCAGACCAAATGAGAATGCATAATTTTGTACTTTTCTCTACTTCATTTTAGCTGCAAGTTATTCTTGTTTCTCTATGCAAGTTTCTTGTGTTCCATTAACTTTTATAAATCTTATAATTGCTTATTCAGCATTTCCTGAACAAATGTCTAATTTCACAGCACTAGTGTTATGGTTTGTATCTAGATGCCATCTCACAGCCTCATGCAGTCATGGGGTCAGGTTTCTAAAGTATGTGAATGATTCATGGTGCAATGCTGGGATTATGGTTGTGAGTGCTACATCCAATGGGTGTGGTCTACATACCATCTAAGGGACAGAAAGATTTTCTCTCAGGCTCTTTACTTTTATGCTCTTGGTGCATTTGCCATCTTCTGCCACCATGAACTAACACCCTCTCCTATGTGCCTCTGGCCTTGGAGCCAGCGGATTATGGACTGAAACCTCCTCAAACTATGAGTTACACAAATTTTTCCTTCTTTAATTTTGGGTATTGAGTATTTTGTTTCAGCAATGAGAGAAAAGTAGCTAACACAACTGGATAATATGAAATGTTGCAAATTTCACAATAGGACATAAGTGTAATCTTGATCATTGTTGCATTTTTTAAATCTATAGGTTGAAATTCATCCTGAAAATCAGGAAGTCTCATACCCTTATTTTACATATGAGGATACTGAGAATCAAAGGCTTTCTAAGTTGAGTTAGTGGCAAATTTGAAGATTGAAACTGAGGTTCTCACATTTGTTACCAGTGCTCTTTCCATTGTACTCTAGTTTTATTTCAGAGTTTCCTATGGAAAAGGCATTTCATCAACTTATGAGGAGACATTGGGTTTTGTAATTTAACTAACTATAAAGGATTGTAGTCTACATTTTTTTGAGACAATTGACAAGTTCACATTAACTGCTTCCACTAATTATATATTACTTTCTAATAACGTGTGAATGTGCATGCAGAATTAGCAATTGGAATTCTAGATTTCAATTTGATTTTGAGAAATATTGCAATACTTTGTTACCTAAACAGTAGTGATTTTAATTGGATTTGTGCAATGGTATGGAAGACATAATCATATCAATGTAGATTAGTTGGGAATTAAGTTATCAGATTGGAAACTATCTTCCAAACTTCCCTGTCCATAGAGTCTAAATAATGGAGAATTGTTCAAAGGGAAAGAAGCACTCTAGGTTAATTGGAAACTTTGAATATAGAAACAGAGCAGAAGCCGCTATTTTTCATATCCTATGGCTGTGATTCTCCTATTCACCTTCTTCCTGCAGTGAAGTTTTAATGAATCGCTATAAAGGGTGAGGTGGTTTGAGTCTCAGGAAAGATAAAATCACTGGGCTCCACAAAAGCAAAACAGATGGCATGCCTTAACAAAATTTTGCTTTCATATTTCATTTGTTCAAAAATATCCTCTGCAAAGCTGGTATCTATTTTGTAAAGGGTGGTTACACAGTGAGGAAGGAACTAAATGAGTTGAGGAAAGCAGGTTAGACTGCTCAAGGCATTTTATTTTTATTACGGCAGAAAGATTCTGTAATTAGTTATTTACAGTGCTTCTGACTTGAAACTGCCTGATTATGTGCCAGAAAAACACCGCACTTTCCTTAGTAAATATGGGCTGAGTTCTATCCTGTTTTGCTATTTTTAATGTCATTTTAAACATTTAATTAAATTTTAGATTTTTATCACATTTTTAGAGTGACAACAAGTTTTATTCACAATCTTTAGTATAATTTATGCTCTACTAAATATCTATAACTAGTCCAAAACCAATTATGAGTGTCTCTTCATGTACAGAAAGATGAAGAGATAGGCTTTATATTCTTGAAAATCTTATACAGTGGAGAGGAGAAGGATTAGTAGAAGAGGAAAGGTAATCTTTATAAAATAGCACCTACTTGTATAGAAGTGGAAGAATGAGTGAATATTTGCAAGACAAATAAAATGTAATTGAGTAGAGTCTAATCAGAAGAAAAAATAATACCAGAATCTTGGAATATCAGCAAGCATGTGGCCTTTTTAGGTTTCATTTTATGTTATAGGATGTAGGGATTCTGAATATTGCAGCAAGAAATAAGCCAGACAGTTTGCAAGTGAAGGATTTCTATTTCTTGTAGAAATTATTTTATGCTCTTACTATGACCTTTGATTCCTAGGCATTTATGCCACCTTGAAACAGCTTTTTAACTTTTTAGCTTATAGACCATGCTTCATATTACAGTGAGAACTTAGAAGTCATGGAATGTATATGTCATCTTTCCAACACCTCATCCATAAATATACCTCAAGTAATATCTGTTATTTCCTTTTAGGACACTGATCCCTCATAGAAAATATCAATGGCGGTTCTTATTTTGCATTGTATTCCCTTTTGTTTCTCACAAAATTTTATCTTGTAGGATTTCTTATTCTGATGATTCTAGGTCACTTGTATGTCCTAGATTACTCTCATTAGACAATAAATGTGTTCTTGTATCTCCATCTTAAAAACAAAGTAAACCAAACAGGCTAAAATGTACAACTCTACATCCCGCTTCAGTTTTTACGGTATAAGCAGTAAATGCACATCAAATACTCTCATATGCATTTAAAATTCCTAAGTGTCTTGGGCCATGAGAACTGTTCTGACTTGTGGCCTGTGAATGAAATTGATTATGAACTCTAAGATCTGGTGGACCTCCTTTATAGTGAACTCTGAGACCACACGTTCCAGATGGAAGAACTACAGGTCTGGAGTTTGAGGGTTGTGGGTGAGCTCTGCAAAGTGGAAAGCCCTTAGGTTTGCCTGCAGCCCACATATATGATCCTGATTAGCAGTGTTACCAGTACTCCAATTTTCATAATCAGGTTTTTGTGCAGTTTTCATAACACTTTTCATCTTCTTTGCATGCATGCTTCTCATATCATTATTCTTTTGCTAAGTTTCTCGGTGACTGACAAAATACTGAGGGTGATAAATTGCTTTGTATTTATTACTAGATTGATTAGAATATAATATTGTTGTTCACATTTCTTTGAAACATTTTTCTTTTCTCCCAGTGTTCTACTTCTCTGATTCATTCTGGTTTTTTTTTTTTTTTTTTGATCAGTTCACTTCTTACTAGTTTCTTAATACAAGAGTTCTGAAAGTTTGGCCCAACATTCTATTAAATTTCCTTTTTTCTACTATTTTCCTTAATTAGTTCAGGCACAATTTATATTGCAATCTATGGGGTGATAATTCCTAGATTTATCCAGTTTATAGATGTGTTCTAAACTCTTTAATCCTATAGCCAAGTATTTGCATCAATAACAAGTTCTGCAAACTTACATACAAACAACTTCTTGCAATACCTTGCTCCTACCACAGAGACTGCACTATCTTTCTGCATAAGTACACTCTACTACCATTGATCATGTGGACTACTACTACTACTAGAGTTGTATTTTCTAAAGCTCTAACAACTTTTACTTCCAGTAATGTACTGACTCATCACTTATTCAGTTCAAATAAAACTGACATACATCTGACTTGTTCTATTACTTTACAAATCAGAATTCTTAGTGTCTTTACTGCTTTTCCTGCATCCAGTGTCATTCCCTATTCATTTCCCATTGAGAAACTAGGCTCAGACTTTAAAGTATCTAAGAGTTACTTTAAAGAAAATTATATAAAATACAAACATCCATTATAACAAGGATCATTTTAAATGAACCAATAAAGAATAACGGGAATATTTATACAGAGACTGGATGATAAAGTGAATGAGAAATGCAAATTAAAACTTTAGGCCACAATAACTTGCTTTAAAGCCTCACCATCACGGTACATTCAAAACAGAAACACCAAAAAGTAATCTTTTTTCTTTAAACCATTACTTTTTTATGTATGTAATTGGCATAAGCAAAATAGTATGTGTTTCAGTGAGCAATTTTCTACTTATGAATCAACAAATTTTGATGGTAAGAAAGGTTCACTTGATTTGATTGTGGTATAAATTTATTTTTCCATGTTCTCAATATTTTTCAATATGACTGGTGAATGATAGAAGTGATTGAAAGAGTTATCCCACAATTATACACAAATTGCTACAGAAATAATTTAGTAGTCCCTATTAGTATTGTATCAAACAAAATAGAAATTTACACATATTATAGATTATCATTTAATTAGTTTTGGTAGCGTTTAACTTTTTGGGATTATACCTAAGTAGCAATTCTCAACTTTAAGGATGGAGTTCTTAGCTCTTTAAATGTTTTCCAAAAACGTGAGCATATTAGGAGAAACATATTGTACTGCTTTGTTGTAATTTTAAAGAAGATTGTTCTAGTTATGAATAGTTGATTTTTCACAGTGAGAAGGTTTCTAAGGAAGAAAGCACTTGTGCTTGTATTTGTTTATTTATGGGTTGTCTGGGACTTGTCTTATGAACACTTTATCGTGTTTACTGGAATGACATTTGTGACTCTCATTTTTCTTTATCTCTTAAGAAATATTATTCTCTGAGCTATGAAGAATTTGAATATAACTCGAAAATGTAGATATCCAGATGTGTTTTTAAAAGAAAGCATTAGAAAGGATGGTTATAGTATATTTTATTTCATCTTATATTCCAGAAACAAATATTCATTTTGTTGTTGTTGTTGCTTGTTTTTTTTTCAGTAATTTCAAGAAAAGATGTTCAAAACTGATGAAAGTATAAAATTTCAGAAACTATGAACTAGTGCTAAAATTTCCATCATGCTTCCTTTCTCTTAGTAACTGGTTTTGGTTTTAGAAATATGAGTGTGATGGCTCTTATTCTTGAATGTTTCAGGATTATTAAAGCTGTGAGCAATTTAAAACTAGCATAATACATTTCAAGTTTTCTGCGAGTTTGCAAAAACTTGATAATTTTTGAGTTATTATTTCTGGAGTCCCAAACTCTACAGCAGTATTGAAAATGGAGTTCTGAATTCATGGAGCAAATATAAATTAAATTCATCTACCATGACCAAGAGACAGCTGGGTGTCAGTGATTAGAACCATTGAATTTGTTGTTGCAATATATAGCTATATTATCATTTTATCACTTCTAATCAGCAAGAGTATATTTTATATTTCTTGAGATTCTATGTTTTTATAAATTATGTGAAACAACATCAATATCTATTCCATAGACATGTTGAGAGAATAAAACATCTAGTTTTTTTGAAAAATATTTTGTTTCATATATTTTATTCATTGGATTTTCAAAACACATTCACTGAATCGACAGCAGAGCTCACATAATATACCAATAGCCATTGAAGTTTCTTTTTGGGGTAAGAAAAGTCCTCAAAATAGTTTTAATCCACTTAATATTTAGGGAATCAGATCCACTTGAGTTACTGGCTTGTGATTACACGGATAATGGAAGTCCTGCTTCCGATAAGCAGTGTGATGGGCTTCTTACTTAGTAGTAGACTCTATTATAAGAAATGTGACACAGGTCACTGCGTGTGACCAGACATGGCATGTCACAGAATCTACCTCTGTTCAGAGAAGTACAATGTTTATCAATTATATAGATGTAGTGTATGGAAAATTCAGTTCCAATAGAATTTTTGTGTTCACTAATAATGATTTCTGCTTATTTATTTCTTTGAGCAATAATCTCTATAATATTCTCACATAACAATTGACTCAATTAAATTGAAAAAATAGTGAATGCAATTAATAGTGATTTGAACATGACTATTCAATAAATATTTCTGAAATTTGCAAATATGTTGTGAATTCATTTAATGTATTTTGCTAGTCTAGGTAATTTAGTCTTACAAATTGCTTCAAATGTTGTTTCCTTCAAATTCTCTGAACAATTATTTTAACACTGCATTTCTTGATGCTATGGAGCTTAGCCATGATGATTTATAATAATTAATTAAATAAGGTCACACTTTTGTAACCAAACTTGAATTGCAGCCTTCAGGAAGCTGGCACCAGTTTCTTTAGATAATCCCATGTTTGGGACCATGGAACCTTATAATACTTCTTTCTCTGTAATTACTTACTCCACTTCCATAGAAGCTGGAAAGGTGTTTTGTTTTTTTGTCTTTCTTCTTTTCCAGATTACTTACACATTGGCAGAACTGCCTATCTTATTTTAAGGCCAAAATGACCTCCAAAAGGAGATTGCTTTTAATTGGACCTATTTATATTCTCCTTCATTTCAGCTGGGGCACTGACCCATGCCAGGAGCACTTCTGCCCAGTGGCCTGACCCAAATTGGTACAGTACTTGATCTGTTACACTTCATTTCCTGAGCTGCAGTCCTGATAGTGTCTATTTCCATAACACTCAGCACCCCGACATGACTGGGATGGCAGGTCTTTTCTTTAACAAGTCTCCCTTCAAACTAACTTTCAATATAGCTACTGTAGAATCTTTCAGCTAGGTGATGGTGGAGTAGTTTCTTATGAAGGGTGCTGAATTCATGTTGCTATTTTACCATCAGACCTGTGCAGTGGTGAGTGAATCTAGCTATTCATTTTGTTCCTTCTTCAATTATTAGCTATCACACTTATTTTTGTTATAATCCACAATAATGTTTCAATAGTAGAATGATTTACAGAAACAGTGCAATCCGGAGAAAGACTCAGTTTATACAATGGTCCTGTGATTTTATGATTAGCTCCTGCTTTAAAAGCAAATGTTGATGATCGTGAAAAGATTGTGACAGGTTTGTTTGCCTTGGAAAGATAGTCAATGCTTATTGACATATTGTTAAATGAAAAGGAAACCATAAAATAAAATGCTAATGATAAACTTTGTTTTGAGTGAATATGCATAAATATACATAAAAGTATAAGTGAAAGAGATTGAAAAGAAAGACTGGGAAGATAATATATATACTGTTAACAGGATATTGCTGTGGGTTATTGCTGTGGGTTAAAAGTAATAGTTATTGCAATAAAGAGTTATTGTGGGTTATTTCTGTGGGTTAAAATTAAGGACCATGTTCTCTTTTATTTTACATATTTTGTAATGGTTTGAAAATTTGCAAGGAATTATTCATTTAGTAACTTCTAAAAATTAGAAAAGAAATTTGAGTAAAATTAGTTTTAAATAGCAAGAATTAACAAAGGGAAGTGGAAAAGGTTTGAGCAAGTGTATTTTGTTCAAGAAATTGCTCTTCGCTTTTAATTAACACTGTAGAGAAGAAGAGAGGATGTGCTGATGTTCCTTATGAGCACTTCTTAACAGGTTTTATTTAAACTCATTCTGTTTTGGCCCTTTCTATTACTCTACCATATAAAATAACCATTTTGTGCACTATTATGTAATTTGAAATACTTAAGATTATTTAGTTGGCCTATTGAAATTTGGATTTTTAAAATTTGTTCAAACATTGAATAATTCACCTCTAGAAAGATTAATAGTGGCAAAATAGATGAGTTAATAAACAAAAACACAACATGTAAGGTACTTCTCTACTTTGGATGCCTTAGGATATCTTTAATATAGCATATAGTATTACTGCATTATGTCCTGCCCAAAATGCTTTACACGGGTAGGTGTAAGTGGAAATTTTCTGCAAGTTTAGAACTATAAAAAAATGTTTGTGCTGGACACTTCTTAAAATGGCAACACAGATTTCTTCCAAACTATTGCAGTAGGGGAAAGTGTTTTCAGTATGGAACTGTGCTCTACTCCAAATATAGCAAAGACAGCTGGGGATTTATGGCCAATAAGCAGAATGAGATGGTCAGAGGATGATGGAACATTTCAAAATGAAACTTGATTAGGACTCAAGGGCAGGAAGAGTTTTACTAAAATGGCTTAACAGGATTCTTGCTCAGTTTGGACTAGGCAGACCAAAGTTGAAACTTGTTTTAAAGAGAGCTCAAAGAAGCCTGACTAAAGTTTGCTTAAGGAGGAATTTTTTGTCATGTCTTTTTAATAGTATTCATAAATCAAATTATAACATTATTGTATTATGAAAGGCATGCAAACGGATTTCCTTGCTAAAAGGCACATTTTAGCCTTTTAGCAAGGTGATGAAGAGCATCCATTGTTTCCTAACCAAGATTGCAGAGTGTCTCACACATCTTTGTGTGTTTTTGCATTATTTTGGCTGCTTATGGGAGTAAAGCTGCATGAGAACTTGTTTGATACACAAAAGAATGCAGAAGACTGATGCACTCAAGTGCCTCGAGAAAGGCTATCATCTCCCAGGTGCCTTAGCACATGCACTGGAGTGCAGATTGGCAGCTGGGCAGCCTGGACCTCAGTTCTAACCATTTCAATGGTTCTAGGACCTCGGAAGAGATACTTACTTGGTTCTAAGGAATATGGATTGTTTGTTGTTAATAAGTTGGTAAAATGAAAATAATTAATATTATTATGAGGATTACATGTGCCTAAGTAATTGATGCATGGCTACAGAAAAGCATCACTAGAATGAGATAGATTCACAACATAAATGCTCTTGATATTTTCTCCACCTTACATGTTCAATAAGGGCTCGGGTTAGGCTTAGGGTTTGTTCTTGATTCTATAATTTTTTCCTAGGTTTTTTCCCTTTCTCTTAGGGTATATTTGAATTTTTGCTTTAGTTAAACCTCTTTCCTAGAAACATCTCTAAACTCCCTTTAACAACCTATGATTTCTTTTATCATTCTGGGAGCAGCTCATATTTTTTTTTCCTAGGTGGGGGCATTTAACAGCAGTTGAGGTATTTTATTATCCTCAGCAAAGAACGTGGGAGATGTAAGGTAACTATTTAATGGTGGGCATTTTGAGTTCCCATGACACATGTGTCTGATGATTTCATATATACAAACACAAAAATTCAATTGTATTTTCTCTCTTCAAATCTTCTGCTATGTCTTGCTTACTTCACAAACCCTATATCACACCATTAAATATCTTCCATGCTGGGTTTTTAACATTTCATGAAATTTGCCAATGACTTCTGACCTTGGAACCTTCATATGGGTAGTTCCTTTGGTTTGCATTTATCTTCTACCATTCTTTGTATAAAGTGTTTTTTTTTCTCTTCTTACACATATATGTATGCATTTTTGTAGTACTGGAGATTCTAGACCCTTGCATGTACTAAGGAAGTGCTGGGATTTTTAACTTTTTTTTTTTAATAAAATGGCTTTTATTTATTTATTTATATTTATTTTTATTTGGAGAAAAAATGCAAAACAAAAAAGGTAGAAATAATACAGAAGGGAAAGAAAGTGCTCTAAGATAACAATATATAGTTTACCAACCAGTGATTTCTTACTTTATTTTTTTGGACCTTTTAACTTTTAAGGGTCTTGCTAGACTGCCTAGGCTGACACTGAACTTACAGTCCTCCTGTTTAGCCTCCTGAGTTGCCATCATATATTCTTAGTTAAAATATTATCTTCTCAGAGAGACTGACCCTCTATCAGTATCAGACACTGACCACCCACTGCCATCCTTTTAGCCAACCCTTTATTCATTTCTTAACACTTAGAATTTTAAATAATGTAATAGATATGCTTAATTGATTTTCTAAGTCTCCATTACTATAATGTAATTTTCATGGTTTAAATTGTGCCTTTGTAAATGATTGTTGAGGAATTTTCTCATTTTCCATCTTACTATTTTCTTAACACGTTATTTTACTTTCATCTTACAAATGAACTTCATAAACCTTAATGTTGGTGAGAAAGCTATAATTAAATTAATTTTTAAAAGCTGTGGAAATTGTTTTTATTGGCTCAACAAATTCCCTGCTCTGTTGCGAACCCATGAAAAATCTATGCTGTGACCAGGAAGTGAAACCGACTGTTTAGAAAATTACAATCAACCTGTCTATTTTCATCTTCCAGTTTGAGATAAAAGGGAGTAGAATGTTAAATCAAAGCAAACATTCTGTTTACTTTGCTTTCAGCTTTAATAATTAAATGTATTATTCACAGTTAAGGAGTTTTACTGATATACAATTTCCTTTTCTCTTTTTTCCATGATTCCCACATACACTTTTCCTTTGCTTTTCCCATACCTCTCTGTGTCTCCTACATCTTTTTAAAATAAACAAATCTAAGTAAACTTCTAAGCACATTGAATAATACTGGTATTCAAGAGCTTGTATTTTATTGAATTTTATTGGTACTCATTTAGTTCACAGTTAACATTTATCACTGACTAAAATGCTTAAATTTAAAAATGACTCATTTTTGTGATGTCATACTGTTATTTTTATTTAAAATTATGACAATAATTTTATAAGTATTTTTTAAGTACCTATTATGGACAAAATATCTTGGCACTCATAGGATATAAGTTGGTGAATTAAACAGTCAAATTTTGGACAAATTGAAACTAGTATTCTCACTTAGAACCAACCCATTACTTAAAGCTCATTTCTAATTTATATGGACTCTTTCAGGTGCTCCATAAACAATTTATTTTCTGCTTATTTCCAGTCATTGAGGATATGGGAGAGAAAAAAAAAGCAATCACTATGGCTAGCCTTATAATGTGGGTGTCAGTGTTTCTATTTGCTAGCTTCCATTTCTGTTTCTTTTTTTGGTATAACTGCAATCATCATTACCAGTTCATTGGTTGGGGGATACTGACACCACCTTTAAAAATAGGTACATGGATCAAACCTGGACAGAAGGAAGAGAAAAATGCAAAGACCCAGTTTCTAGGATTAAAGTGGGCATATGGGTTAGCCAAGAATTCAATGTCAATCAAAGGACTTTGCTAGAAAAAGTGGAAAGAGCATGTTCTTTTTTCACAGTTGTGCTATTCTGGAAGAAGATAAGTGGGAACATCTGCCAAGAGTGAAGTCAACACAGAATGAAGTTTAACGAACAGATCTTGGACTCTACTTTAAAAAGCCTTGTTTCATATCAGATGTGAAGAAAAAGTTTTCCTGTAATTTTTATGTTATTTGTCCCAGTAGATTATCTTTTAATTTGATCTAAGTGCTTTGTAAATAATGAAATCCACTAAAAATACACAGTGACTGTTGAATTTGTACTGAGCCATTGTCTCTAGAAGAATGCGAATTGAGAAAGTGCTTAGAGAAGCTACAACTATTTCCTATTTTGATTACTTGGAGGAAGTATACGGGTCAGGCTGCTAAAAAGATGAGGGCTCTGGCAAGACAAACCCTGGACAGTACTGGCTTGAAAGGCCTTGAGTCCATTACAATTGCAGGTCCTCTCTTCTGCAGAAGTATGAATCAGAGAAAGACTCAATACATTAACCATTAGGAGGCAAAACTCAAATGTAACATAACAGTTACTTTACTTCTAATTGCTAATAAAGAGACATCTTAACAGATGCATAATAATATCCAATGGGCTAGTTACATTGAAGAGGAACCAGACTTGCTCTTTATGCCTCAAATAGGACAAATGGGACCAATGAGTGTGAGTCACAAAAAGAGACTTCAGTATCAAATGCAGAAGAATTTTTTTAAAACAGGTTTTTCTGAAGAGAAACTGGACTGTTTTGAGAAAGGAGCATCTTGTGACTAGAGTTCTTAATTTATCTACCATCAGAAATGAATGTAGGCAAGTGACTTAAAGAAAGATTGGATATAAATCTCTTTTTTACCCTGCCCAATCAGAGATGTGATGGACCTGGTGGTTGTTCTACCAAGATCTTTGCAACTGTTCATTTTCCCAAGATAAAGACATTCCATTAATTGCTTTTGCTTCTCTATATCTACTGAAAGATGCTGAAATATAGAGATGATTTTCACAGAAATAATTTCATTGTAGAACTCATTTTTTATATTGAAATCATTGGTAACAACAACAACAAAAATCCTTAAAAGTCTTGAACTGGAGCCCAAAATGGAATGTTTGGCATTCTTCCAATTGTAGGGGTCGTAACAAACAGCCAAGCTATAAGACTTAAGCAATTAAGTGTTGTGGATTTTTAGATCAATAAAATTAATTATGCAATTAACAAATTCTCATACTTTATCATGGATCATAGTTTTGCAATTGCTGTGTAGCTTTTGGTATGAAACTTCATTGTATAATTAAAATTCTATATTTCATTATTAAAAGTAATAAGGACATGCTCCTTTAAGTGTCTAATATAATAAATGTGGGGGTTCTTGACTTAACTACATGCTTATAATTTGTGAAAAGAACACAGGGAGGCAGCATTCTGTTGCAGTTTGGAGTGCAGCCTGGGTATGACTGCCTTGGGCATAAGCTGTGTCACATTAGATAAGTGACCTTGGACATATTGCTAACTTTCCTCAGTCTCAGTCTCTTCATCAGTAAAATGGAGATAATATGTTTATAAAATTTATCTATGCGTCAGTTTTTAACATTAATTCAATTTAATACTTCAGATATTTTAATTTCTATTTCCATCTGTCTTTAAGTTGGACTATATTCAAAGGCTAACCTAAATATTTTCTGACCCCAATAATATATTTTGGGCCTGTTATTATATCATTAGACTCTCAACAGTTCTTATATTATACTTGCTTTACTTGTAGTTTTACTATTTTTTCTTATGTTAATATGATTTTAATCTTTCTATCTCTCTTGTCTGTATTAATCTTTTCTACAACACTATTTTCTCATACCATTTCTGACACATATATGGAGGAATACGTTCAATAAATGTTAGCATAAAATAAAGGATTCAATAAATATGTGATGAGACAATGTTCACCAAATACTTGTGAGTGTCATACTTGTTAGAAATTGATATTAAAGATTTCCTTTGCTCACTAGAATTCTGTCATAGAGACTTTTGGAATGTCCATAGTAGTATAAATAGAAACAGAAATAGAACAGAAGATAGAAACTCGCTTCAACACACATTTATGAAAACTATTTACAGAACTTAAAAAATACAAGACTACTTTATGCTTTTATTGTTACTTTGCTATCTCTCTTGCCACTAGACTGTAATCTCCTTGGAAAAAAGTGGCTATATTTCCAGTTAATCCTACAGTAGCATCTTATAGAATTCAGGAATTTTTTCTAAGTGCAGTGAAATACAAGAAATATTTCATGCAGAAAGGTGATAATTTCAGACTTGGTAACTCAATTGGTAAGATAAGTCTATCTGCTGGAGAGGCAAAATTAACCTGGATCCAAAGTGTATGTGGACGGAGTGATTGCCATTTTCCATGAAAGAAATTAAAGTTGCTTAGACTAGAGTAGATGGAAGTAGAGATCCAAACAGATCAACATATACAAGGTATAGCATTGAGGCAGAATTAACACAGATTGGTGACCATTAGGTGATAGTGAATAAAAGAGACTAATCTATCATTATTGATCATTATTAGCAAAACTTATTGGCATTTAAATTTCATTAGATTACTGGTGGTGTATATTCTTATATGCTGGAAAAATATGGGGGGTTATCAAGACAAAAGTGATAACAAACTTCTCTGTAGAGATACCAGAAATGAAATTTAATCAGCAGCTGCTTTTTAAGTTAGTTTTTTTGCAATTTTTAAGACAGCCTACTGCAATAGAACTGATACGCTCCTTAATGTATAAAATGTGATACAGTAAAGATAATGTACTTGTGATACCATCACCACAATTAAGATAATACATTTCCACCACTTCTTTTGCTTTTTGTGAGTTTTATTGTTGTGGTTGGATTTTCTTTATGTAATAAAACTTATCTCATATTTAACTGCTTAGATTTTAAAGAGACAATAATATATTCTTAAATATAGATATGATACTGTACAACAGATTTCTAGAATTTGTCTTGCATAAATGAAAATTATATCCATTGAGTAGCAACTCTCTATTTCCACCTCACCTTTTCTTCCAGAACCCCAGCAATCACCATTTTATTATCTAGAGTTTGGGCCTTTTTTGTCTTATCTGATATAACTGAGTAGGAAGAAGCTTCAAACTGAAAGAACACAGCATAATGCTAAGGAAAAGTTACTTTGTTTTCTGCGAAGCAAAAAGAGGTCTTGCAATTGTCCAGTAAATAGTTGTTTCCAATATATACTGCTGGAATTTTTCTCTCTTTCTTTCATTTTGCCTGGGCAAACCAGACTGGGGTCAGATAAGGAGGTGTCCCTGGGCCTTGTACAGTTTGGGTGATCGGCAAACTCAGTGAGAAAATATGAGACCAGTGAGGTCATGGACATCTCAGAGGCAGGCAACATTTGTGTGAGGAAAATTCAGCTGGGAACAAAGAGGAAAGAAATAAAAACCATTATATGAGAGTGAGCCAAATTCAATGGACAACCGAGCTAGGAAAAACGACAAGAACAAAATGTGAAGAAATGCAGTAACAATTCAAGTTGGGCTCCTTGTGGGGGAAGACAGGAGAGGGGCTGATGTGCATGGAGCCCTGTGACAGGTGGTGGGTTAGGTGTTTACATATGCTGTCATGTTTAGTACTTGTTGTAAGCTAGCTTTCATTTCTATTTCAATTTCCCAGAGAAAGAAATAGACTTGGGCTCCTCTCGTCACTTGCTTATGTTCACACATTACTCAGTGGCAGAGGCTGGACTAGTTCCCAGGTTTGTCTAATTTCAAGACATGACTTTTAAAAAATTTTTTAAAAAATTGTGTTGCACTTCTCAAGTAAAAATCTTTTGTGGGCCATGTAGGTAATATAAATGAGCAAAACTGGCCGAGGTATGGAGCATTAGAGGTGGAGGACACTTTGGAAACCTCAGAGCCTTTTGTCCACTAGAACAAGACTGCCCCCAGCCAGCTCCAAGAAAACACTGCTGCTGGGCGATGCAGCTCAGTGTTGTCAGGTCTTCCGACTTCATGAGACAAACTGAGAATCTGTGTTTTTATGTGAAATCTCTTAATTTGTACATGCTGCTAATTAATTCGGTATTTCAGAAAGCTTCTGACTGATCAAACAAAACACCTTTGAAGTTGACTCCTACTGGTGACTGCAGGAGGGTGATCTCTATGTAACACCTGCTGCTTGGGGCTCACTTGTCAGTTAGCACATTAAAGCTCTTGTGACATCATGGCTGGAGACTGTAAATACTTAGGCAGTCAGAAGGCAGTAGTCACATGGAAACAGGTAATAAATGGAAAAGAGAGAGCAAGACAAAGGTAACACTGCCTTTGCCACTGAAGGGGTTCTGATTAGAGACAGAATGAAGACAGACAATAACTATGCAGTACTCCTTCGTTTATCTGCGATTTCAGTTTCTGTGGTTTCAGTTACTTGTGGTCAGATATGGTCCAGAAATACTAAATTGTGTCTTTGTATAACTTTCATTACAACACACTGTTACAATGGCATTATTTTATTTTTTATTGCCTTATTACATCTAAAAGAAATATGATGGGTATGTACACATAGAAGAAGACAAAATATATCTGTATATATGCTTTGGTGCTTTCTGCAGTTTTAGGCCGACTTCAGAAGGGGTGTTGGAATGTACCTCCGTGGATGAGAGGAATTCTTATACCATGGTCTGTGCAGCCATCTCACACTCAATCACAAGAGCCACATCTTAAAAAACACTCAGGAATTATGTCAGCCAGCGTTAAACCACTGGTAGTCTGAAATTTATCATGAGGGGAATTTACACTACAGAAATTCCCAAGCACTAACATACAGAACTTTTCAAAATTTAATTTAAAACATCATTACAGTCAAATATTTAGCAAAATATTTGATTATTTGCTAAATAAAACCACTCAAAATTTATTTACAATGTCATAGGGTTAAACTCTAAAAATTTATTTGCTTCAGAGTTATCAACTTAATAAATTCTCAGGGACTTACGTTTCAGTGAGTCTAACTTAGAATTTTAATGTTGATAACCCTGAAAGGATGATTTAATGACTGAAGTAGTAAGAGCAGCTATAACAGAAATTGTACATAATTAATTTTATTGAGATGATAGTAAGAGTGCACTTCTCGCCACGCCACTGTGCTGAGAGATTTACACAGTTCAAATCAGTGTAATTTTAACAACAAGCTTACAAGAAAAATGTTTCAATCTTAACATCATTTTATTAGTGAGAAACTGAGATAGTCAGTCCAATAGTGACACAATTGGGATTTAAATCAGTTTATTGCCTCCAAAATCTACTTACTTGTACAATGTACTCTGGAAGTGACTTTTATTAGATCCACCTGTACCCTGTTTACTGACAAAGTAGTTCAAAAAACAATAAAGGTTATGTGATTTTTTTATAACAGGGTACTACTCAGCAATAAAGAAAGATAAACCGGAGACTTTTACAGGTAAATGGATGCAACTTGCAATCATACTCATAAGTGAAATAAATCAGAACCATATGTGTAAACATCATTTTGTCTTACTAGTGTGAGAACCCGCATGATCAAATAGGATCCAAAGTTTACCACAGATAGTGTGAATAAGGAAGAAACTGTTCAAAAGAAAGATGAACTGTGATGGAGGAAATGGAAACGGAAGAAAGGGAAAATCAAAAAATATATACACAAGATATTTAAGATAGCCAGGGTTTAGATCTGCAGTGTAAGTGCCTGCCTGGCAAGTGCGGGTTTGTGAGTTCAATCCCCAGTACAAAAAACAAAACAAAGCAAAACCACCACCCCAAAAGATATTTAAGACAGTTATACAGTTAGTATCTCTTAGTTCAATGAAGGGAAATGTCTATGCTAATACTGTTTGGACAAGATGGAATGCTCCAAATAACTACTATGAAGACAATATGCAATGTATTAATTATTGTAACTCTCTTACTAACCTGTTTTGAAACTATTTTATTTTATTTTTTTCTTTTCTCTTTCATATAAAAATCTCTAAAAAAATGAATAATAAGGGTTATGTAATAAGTCAAGACTCTGGATGGCAGCAGGTGATAAATGCCATTTATTTTCTTTTTCCTAACAAATGTGAAAGACATTATATGCAATTTTCACTTGAACAAAATTCCAGGTTACATCTTAATAAATGTATGCAGTAAGAAATGAGTGAATTACCAAATTTACATAATAGCAAACATTTTAATATATGGGAACAATTGGGAAATTGAGGTTAATTCTTTTATTCAATAAAATATAATTTTATCAGTGTTTTGATTTGAAAGTCCTAATTATGTATCCCTAAGACAGATTTTCTTGAGCTTTCCATTTTCTCTTCAAATCATGCTATCAAGTCCCTGAAAATAAATTAAATTGTTACCTCTCTACATAAATTAGTACAGTGGGCCATATGGTGTCAATTATTATAAACCCTAATACATTCATATGTTTTTACTAAGACAAATATATGTGAGATATTCAGATAAGAACATATATTCAATTGTTATAGAAATTCTGAGCCATGCAGTTATGTTTCCTAGCACATGTATATTGTGACTATTTACTTGAAGCTTATCTATCACATTTTTATAGATAGATTTAAATTTTTTTCATGTCCTTACATACAAAATTCTTTTTTGCTTGTCATGCAAAAATTTGTTGTAAATTTAGTGTTGACATTAGTTATGAACGCAAAATTATTGTGAGCCTCAAAAATATTTTAATTAATACTTTTCATTCTGTACAAGTAAAATATGAATAATTTGGCTTTGATTCTAATATTGTTTGTAATCCATGAACCTAGATATATCCTATTTTCAGAAAATTAATGTTTCTTGATATGATGGGATAGATGCAATATAAATATGAATATCAACTTAATACTATGACAATGAAACACATCAGAATGCTTTGTATCTTTCATTGGATATGACAGATGAGTGAAACAACTGAAAATCAAAATAGAAAAGGATTTTCAGATGTTGAGGATAAAAATCTAGGAATCATAGAAATAAGCAAAGACTAACATCAGGTCAAGTGTAGGCATAGTTATGGCCCCAATCCTTGAAAAATGATGATCATGTTTTTGGGAAGGTTATATGGAGAAAATGACATTCCAACTCCATCTTTTTTACATGTTTGCAGTATATGATAGTTATATTCATTGTAGGAAGTAGGTACATGTACTTAACACAACTTGTTTCTTTTTATTCTCCTTCCACTCCCACCTAACTTTCTCTAGCTCTCTCTACATCCCCTCTCCCCATTTCCATTATTATTGCTATCTTTTAAAATTCATGATTGTGACATATGCTTACATTCTTTTTAGGTAGTTGGTACATGTGTATGACACATCTTAAATTTTTTATGGCCCTTTTTTCTTCCATCACCTTGGGTTTCTTTGTTCTCTTCCCATTTGTGAAAGACCTGTGAGCTGTATCTTGAAAACGGTGTGGCAGTTAGTCTTATTTATTAACTTGATTGGATTAAGAAACTACTGAAATGGTGATTGGATCATATGGGCAAAGAGTTTATCAGCAATCCACTGATATTTTTCGTATAACGTGCTGTAGGTGGTGGGAATGAGATGGCGGATGTAGGCCACAGGGTTGTGACTTTGAAGGTTATATCTCTCTATGGTGTTTTCCCATGTGATTTTCTTACTTGTTGCCATAAAGTGAGTAATTTGACTACACCACATTCTTCCAGTATAAGTCTATGCTTCACCTCAGACCCACAACAATAGAACAGTGAAGGAACTACTGAATATGGATTGAACCCTGTGAAACCATGAGTCAGCTAAATCATTTCCTTTATAATTTTTAAAAATTTAATTTTTTTTATTTTAAAAAGAATAAAACCAGACAAAATAAAACAGAATAAAGCCAAGCAAAACAAAACAGTTTAAGGGATACAAGATTTCAAAATAAAGTCATAGGAAATCAATGGTGACTACCATAATGCCTCTTGTTATCTTCAAACTAGCTGCACGTACCATCAGACATACTAAAATCAAACAAAACAGAACAGAATAAAACCAATCAAAACAAAACAATGAAAGTGATACAGAACTTCAAAACAGGATAATAGGAAATCAACAGTGGCTACTATAATATATCTTGTTATCTTTTAAATAGCTGCCCATGCCATCAGATATAATAAAATCAAACAAAACAAAACAATGAAAATGATACAGGACTTTAAAACAAGATAATAGGAAATTAACAATGGCAGCTACCTTTGGAAGGAAATCCCCCATAGTTGCTCTACTGCATATTTTTATCCTCCAAATAGATGCTCAGACTACTAGCTTAAGGCTTGCAAAGTCAATCAAATACTAAACACTATGAGCATTGTTTCTTTCTATTTCAGTGGCTATCATCCCAGCCTGTGTTTCTCAGGATCAACCAGTTGCTTAAACGGATGGTGGTGGTGGTGCAGGACACTCCACTGTTCTTGGCTCCCAGTCTGTATATCAGCAACCTCACCGGAAGGGGTTGGCTTCTTGTTTCTCCTCCTGGTGGTCTGCATGGCTGCCACTGGCTCGTAGGAAGGAGCTGGCTTCTTGTTTCTCCTCTCCATGGCCCATGCCTGCCACTGATCACAGGAAAAGGTTGGATTCTTTGTATTTCCTTTTTAAAATTGTGTATGTCAGGCGTTTTTATCCCAGCAGGAAGAAAGGTGACTAGTACAGATAGGAGTGGCTCGAAGATGAGTGACTGTGAGAATGGTGGGAAACGCATGAGATCTGTGAGCTGGACTATGCAGGAGGCCTGAAAGTACTTCTGCAAAATTCACAGAGAAGGATATGCCAAAGGACCTATCTACATAACATAATTGAGGTAGCATTTAATGTTTAGGGGGTAGCACTTCAGCTCTGATGTGAACTTTGCTCTGTCCTGGGAAGTCACAGCCTCTTATCTCAGGATTCCAGCCCAGTTGACAACACTGGAGTGGTGGCTGTACATCCCACATGACTCAAGTATGTTTTGGAAGTCACAGGGCAGGGAAACAGCAACTGTCATGTAGCTTCAAAGGTTACACATCAGCACCTCAGCAAGCCCAATTTACATTGCTTAGAGCCAATTGAAGGGGACAAGAAATGGCTTAGGAATGCTGTACATATTAACACAAGGAGACAGGGCCAGGTTTAGCCAAAGTAGAGATAATTGATCTTTGTTCAAGGCAGAGTCATCTAGGTGGTCCTCCACAGAAAGCAGGATGACATTTAATGTAGGCTGGAGAAAGGTAAACCAGGCTATGTGAACGGAAAATCTCCTACTATGGACAGTGCAATATAAAGTTTTATTAGTGAGACAGTGCAGGTCAGTTGTAATTTTCTTCACCCATTTATGCATAATGTTGAAATTACAATTGTATAGACTATCTATTTTATGTTCTTAAAGTAATTTTTTCAGTATTGGGCTTTGAACCTAAAGATTTGGCACAGAGCTACATCCTTAGCCCCCATCCTTTTTTTTTTTTTATCTTCAATCACAGTGTCTCTAAGTTGCCCAGGTTAGTCTTGAACTTGTGATCTTTTTTTCTCATAAAGTTGTATTCTGAAATGAAAATAAGAAAGATATAGCTAAAAACAAATGATTGGCACATTTAGCAGTATTATACATGTGACAGTCATCCTTCTTTGAGGCAAAAAACAGGGAAAATCACATACCCTGTTCTGAAGGAGTTTAAAATCAAGCAGAAAACTAGATAGGTAAAACACTGGAATAGATTTGACAAGCATTATATCTATGCTTTGCACTGATGATCATAAGAATTGTTTGGGAAAAATAGCTTATTTTGAATGGGTTAACTGGAATGTCTCCAAAAAGGAATTGATACTTGAACTTCACAAAGAGTTTTGTAGAAAGAGAGGAGAGAGAAACAGAGAGAAAGAAGGAGAGAGAGAGAGAGGGTGCCAAAGTTTGACTGAAAAGGGAAGATTATATATTCCAAGGAGTATTCTCTTGAATCTGTCTCAGAGACACGAAAACTGTACAACTCCTATGTATGTGTGTATTCACAGACATTTTATTGGGCTAACTGTAGAAAGAGACATGTGTTGGTAAACACTGCCTTACAATATGGTTGTTCCTGAAGGCTAGGGTCAGATAAGAGCTGAGCTCATTGTTGGAAGTGAATTGAAGATCAGACACTTCTGTTACAGGTCTCTAATCATAAAAGCAATTTATTTGTCTCATATTGAAAAGCAATACTGTTAATGGTGTTATTTCCTACATTGAATATAATTGACTTTATACTGTTCAGTTACAAGCACCATAAACTCTCCTGTGACCTTTACTCTAGTCTTATGCAAACCTGCTTGGCTGCAGTCTGCATATTATTGACAATACATAATTCATTACTAAGCCATTCAAAATATGCCACAAGGTTTTACTCCAAACAAGTCTACTACATTGCTCTATGGATGACCTTTCATTGCTCAGATTCCATAGAAGACTTAAGCTACCTTATTCTTTGCCCTTATCCAGAAGGGAAATAGTTCTGAGAATACATAAAACACTTTTATAGGACAGTTGGGAAAGCAAATAAATGTGCAAAATTCCTATTGTAGACCCTCAATACTAGTATATAAAAACTTAATGTTATTTAACTTGTGATAGTGACTGATTTATTTATTTTTAAATTAAGAATTTGTTAAATATTCATCTCAGATAATTTGTTCTACATTAGGAAATTAAAGTCCAATAATCTAAAATACCTTCCCTTGTGACTTTAGTTTCAAATAGTAAAAATATGGTGAGATATTATATTGTCACAATAAAGCTACACAAAATGTTTGCTGGAAATAAGAGTAGGAATACTTAAATTAGTTGCCTTGGGGGCTTGGAGAAAATTTCCAAGAGAAGGTGACACCAATTGGTAGAATATCCAGATGACCTGAGGAGTTTGTGCTGGTTTTGAGACTGGAATAATTGCAAATATCTGATCATGAAGGGCCTCATAAGACTGAGAGAGTAAATTCATGTTTATAGCAACCATAACTCAGATGGAGTGAAATGGGAGAAAATTAACACAACTTGGGCGTTTTTAGGAGCAGAGGCAAGAATAGAGAAATTGGAGTATTAAGTTTACAGTAATTCAAGCACCAGTAACAGAGTTCTAAGAAAGTCAGTACAAGCGGTCGAGAAAAAGGGGAAAGAAGATGCAACAGAAGTTAGAAAAATATTAAGCATTTAATTAATATCATTTGACTAGTTAGGTATGAAAAATGAAGGAGAAAAGGAAAAATTATTTATACAATGCCTGTAGCTATTAATCTCTGAATAAACTCTTATTAGTCCCAAAAATATTTAATTCATGTACTCAGTCCTAGGGGTATATTAAGGTAAAATGTTTTGTTCTGCCTTTCTGCCTTTCCTCAAAGTATGCGTTTTGGCAATGATGAAACAGTCATTGGATTTATCAGCTTTCTAGTTGCTGAGACACAATGCATGATTCTATAGCTTAAAGGATGAGAGGGTTAATTTGAGTTCACAGCCTGAAGAGTTCTGTCTGTGTATGGTTGGCAGGAACTTCATTAAGGAGTGGTGTGGCAAAACAAAGTTGCTCAGTCATGGCAGGCAGGAAGCAATGTAGGGGAACAGTGCCAGAGAAGAAGAAATGAGCATCCATGTATCATACCAAAGATCAGATCTCTATGACTCCAAGGCGGTGCTTGCCTAATCTGAAAGGTGTTTCTCAATCAAATAAGGTTGACAAATTAGGGTTAATGGTCACAATCCATAACTTACAACTTTACACCTAAGTACATCTCCTTAAATGGAATTTAAGACAGTGACAAGTTCATAATTCTGTCAAAGATAAAACAACTATGCTGTTTTCATCTGGAAATACAATAGTCCTTTCCCCAAAGTCTGATAAGTACCAGAATTTTTCCAAATTCCAAATCCAGATCTCTTCTGAGACTCAAGGTATACTTTCATGTATGAACCTCTATAAAAATAAAAAAAATAGATTACTTAATCCCAAAGCACAATGACTTAGGGTTAACATTCCCATTTTAAGGGGAGAAAGAGAGATAGAAAAGAATCAGATCAAAGACCAAACCTCAGTAGGGCAAGCATTACTTTCTGTAACTCCATATCTGGCACTCTGGGCACTCAGCAGTATAATATTAATTCCAAAGAGATTTGGGGGCCCCACCTCTGTTGCCTTATTGACTGTAGCCCACACAGCCTCTGTGTTGGGCTGGATCCACTTTTAGCCTGAAGTTTGTCACAGCAGACATTTCAGTTTCTTGGCATTTCTACCTTGCTGATTTCTATGCTGAACTTTGGCTTCATTCTTACAGCTTCATGGATTGCTGTTTTTTCAGGGGCTTCTTGGCTAGCCTTGTGGGCCTTTCTTTAAAATCTTGATGCCTCCCCGATCCCACAATACTTGCATCCTGCATGTTTGTATAGCCAACGACATAGGAATGACTCCAAATTTTTCTATTAGCAGAAGAGGTACCCAGTCCCCCTTGGACCATGGCTGCAGTAGCCTTGGAATGCCTGAATGGCTGAGCATGGTGAAATGAATATCAAGAAATAAATGGGCAAAATAAAGACAAATTTTCTGCCAGAATTCAGCACAAATGACCTGTAGTCCAAATGCCAGTAGAGTCCTTGTTTCCAACTGAAATGTCCTGAGCTTGGCTTTTAATGTATTCCTATCAGTATTCTATTCTACTGAGCTCTAAGAAGTCACCCATTATCTCTGCTTACTACTGAAGAAGGCTTCTCTAGTCAGCATCTCCAAACCTTTCCCAACTCCTCCTGAAAATCAATTCCAAAAGCTTCTAAATCACACAGTCAGGTATAGTCCCAAGAAATTCATTCTAGGTACGCTTTTTAAAAATAATAGTAAAATTTCTAGTCACCAAGACAGAAACCTTATACCTCCTATTTAAAAGAGCAATGATTTAATCTGGACCACAGTTTTGTGAAACCCATAGTTGGTTGTCTTCAAAGCAGGAACAATCATAGTGGCATAGTGTGGAGCAGCAAAGCTGCTCAGCTAACAGTGGTTGAGAAGCTGAGCAGAGGAGCATTGCTCAGAGGAACAGGCAAGGAACCATGTATTTTATTGAAGGTCATGCTCCATAACTGACCCTGAAAGACCCGCATGCTTCACTAATCTGCTAGGCATTTCTTAATTTAATGAAGTTGACCTGTATTGTTCAAATATTGAGTCAACAGAGAGTTCCTCCTTGGAGAGAGACAAAAAGAAAGAGATGAAGAGGTGAAGGGAAGGGCAGAGGGAGATAGGAATAGACTTTTTTAGTGCTGAGACATCTATAGTTGACAAAGTCACTTGCTGGATAGTAATACTTCAACAGAATTTTATAAATGGTAATTGAAGATAGAGTAAGAATAGTTTTGATTACTGAAACTCAACCTATTGGCTGCCTTTTGGACAGCTAGTTTGAGCCTCGGAACAGTAAATGTGCATCACACATAAGACAGTAGAAGCTGAAATCATAAAGTGTAAGAGAGTGAAATGAGGAAGATGAGAAAATAAAGAAACCAAACACCTGTGGAATGCTAACTCTTAAAATGAAGTAGTCAAGTACAAAATAGTGGTTAAAGAAAGGGGTTGAAAAAAGGAATTAAGATGTATTATACACATGAACCAAATAATATAAGCATTACATACTGCACTTACATGCTAATAAAAAAGATAGTTACAATTTAATTAAAATATTCTTAAATTTAAAAAATGATAATAGCCAAAGGAAATATGGGATCCTGTTTTAAGAGCTGTGAATTAATTATATAACACCATGATTCTCTATTTTGAAGAATGTATGTTTTAGAAAATCTTTTCGTGGTTTGTAAAAGTTAAAAAGTAATATTAGTCACCAGAATTGTGCAAATAGAGCTTACTCTTTAAAAATAGACATATAGCTATTGTTATGGTTTGGGTCTAACTGCTCCCTCAAAGCCTCATCTGGTTATAGGTGGGACTTTTTCAGATGTGCCTGAATGTAGAGGTCCCTTTTATCACTAAATCAGTCCACTGATTCATTTGGCACCTGATAGTCTGGATACAATATAAGTGACAAAAAGAGGTTTGTCTTGTCTTTTGCTTGCTTTGCTACCTTCTATCTGCTGTGAACTGTTTGTCTTCTGTGACCATGGCCTAACACCCTGCCTTGTCAATTATTGTCAGTTAGTCAATTATTGACTGAAATCTCTACAAACTCTGAAATAAATAAACCCTTCCTCTCCTAACTTGCTGATGTTGCCTACTTGGTCTAAGCAATGAGCAAAGTAACTAAGTAGCTATTTTCTTAGTCTCTGTTACAAAGTCTCTTTTGTTGTATAGTATAGAAAACTCAGCTTCAACAGTATTATAGAAACAAGGAGTTTCTTAGTTTATATCAACAAAAAATCCAAATTAGTAGTTTAGTTTAATTTTTCCTAGAAGGAGGCATATAAATGGATAAAGATTTGAATGTAGATTGTTTGTGATATGATCTGTGGAACACCCTTAGTGGAGTGGCGAAAGGAAGAGACAGACATAGGGTGCATAAATGAATGTCGCATCATGAACCACTTAGAGTAAGTCTGGGTATGACTGAGACACATTGAAGAATATGCCTAAGAGATTATCTAAGAGGTAAAGAAGTTAAGATATTCATGTTTAACCTATCCCATCATGGTTTACAGGATTACACCTAGGCACACTGATTCTCTAGCACTTTTATCTACCTCATATAAAGGCTGAGTATGTTTTCATGGACAGAGAGAACTACAGAAGCTTGCATTTGGAAGCTCTAAGCCTCTATTGTTATGGTCATTGCAAAACAGATACTGGCAATGTAAGAGGCCTGATATCCTAACCTACATTCCAGTCTTGCACTATTTAGATTTACAGTGTTTCTACATAAACATGTTTTCTATGCATATAGGCTATCTTTAAATTGAAAAGTCCAGCAAATATGGAGCTACAGATCTTCCTTTATAACTTTCTAACTACCAGATTGCAGATATGTTGAACTCATGTCACCTGAAATCAAAGAATAAATTCCAAAGGACAACAAAGGTTAAGAATAAGAAGGGTTTATTGAGAGATAATTCCTGAATGACAGGAGTGGTCCTGAGTGTGTTGCCTCTGAGATCCTTTGTCAGGCGTAATTTGTACAACAAAGTCATGTTGTGAGTGCAATGTGGATCAAACTAAAATCAATCTAGAGGATTAAAAGTATGGCTGCTTAAGAATGCCATTTCTGTGAGCTGAGCACTCTTCCCATGAGCCAGTGGCAGCCATGGTCTGGGAGGAGAAACAGGAAGCCAATTTGCCCTTCCTGGAGCCAGCAGTAACTATGACCCCAGAGGAGAGACAAGATGTACCCTTCCCATGAGCCAGAAGCAACCATGGGCCAGGAGGAGAAACAGGAAGCCAATTTACCCTTCCTGTGAGCCAGCCAGCACACAGGCTGGGAGAGGAGAGGAACCAAGGTCCACCCCCTACCCATAAGCAACCAGCTGATTCAGAGGAACACAGACTGAGCTGATAGCAACTGAGGTACAAAAGCAACTTAAGGCTCATATTGTTTGATTGACTTTGCAGGACTAAGCGGTAGTCTGAACATCTATTTAGAGGATAACAATATGAAATATAGCAACTATGGGGAATTTTCTTGTCTTGTTTTTGAAATCCAATACTGTTCTCAATTTTGTTTATTTTATTCAATGCTTTGTTTTGACTGGTTTTATTCTGTTCTATTTTGTTTGATTTTATTGTCTGACGGTATGAGCAGCTATTTTGAAGATAATAAGAGGCATTATGGTGGCAATTGTTGATTTCCTATTATCCTGCTTTAAAATCTTATACCACTTTCACTGTTTTGTTTTGATTAGCTTTATTCTGTTTTACTGTTTTGGTTTTATGCTGTTTAAAGTAAAATAGAAAAATAAAAGTACAGCTGCTTAGCTAATACTGATCCAATCGGGAAATGGGACAAGTAGCAAGGGGATATGGCTGCCATCATTGATCCTGACTTATCTATGACTTCTAAAACAAAAGCATTTTGGGAAAGGGTGAGTCTAGATGATCTGGTCACTGGGTGTGTGATTAACAACGGGACTGAAAGAACTGGGTGGTATTAATTACAGTATAGTCTCAGGCTCTGTTTATTCCTTAGGGAAATATGCAAGTCTGGCCATTGTGACTTTATGTCAAGGCCTGTCTTCTTCAGATGCACCTCTAGCTATGATTCTGACATCTTTATTTTTCTCTGTTGACTTCCTTTCCTTGAAAGTCCAGTTTCTGTCTGACTATATATTAATTTCTTCTTCTTCTCTTTTTTTTTCTTTTTTTGGTTTCTTTGAGACAGAGTTTCACTATATAGTTCAGGCTCACTTCGAATCATTTTGTAGCTCAGGTGGGCCTCAAACTTGCAGTGATTTTTCTGTCTCAGTCTCCCAAGTGCTGAAATTATAGGCATGTGCCACCACTCCTAGTTGCACATTAATTTCTATCTACCTTATCTGCCTGTAATATTAGCAGGAAAATTGAAGTGTATGATGCAAGTGTTTATTACTTAGCTGTGTTGGGAGGTCCTTGTATACCTGTGAACTATAAATGCTTAGATGATTGATATGAAAGGCACATTAACCACTGAGAGTTTAATCATCTACCCTCTGTCCTATATGTGCTTTTAAAAGGCACCCAATGTATTTAGTTTCCTTACCATCATTCTGATTGTTCTTATGTGATTATCAAACAACAAAAGTGGGTTGGCATTTAGAATATCACGGTGATCAGTGTTTTAGGTGATCAAGGTCCTTTGGATTATATTGTGAGAGAGAACAGGAGGATTAACAGTTGTGAAGTGAGTTTAAAATATTCTAAATGAATGATTTCTTTTTAGATCTAAAAAGATTTCTATTGCCAAAATGTATTTATTAGGGACGTAGTGGTGAATTTATAAGATATGGTTAAGACTCTGTATTATTTGGCTTTCCTGTTGTTGCTGATACTGTACTGCTATAACTTTAAGAAGAGTCTTGAGTCATTCAGCTCACACTTTTCTGGGATTGAATAAGTGGTCCTCAGGGTACAAGGCAAGAACGTCATAGAGGATGTGGATAAGGGAACAAAGCTGCTTAATTCATGGTACAGCATAGGAAGCAGCATCAGATAGACAGGAACAGGGGACCAGATCTAGTACCCAAGGTCCTGTCTCCAAGACACACACAGATGTACTCAGTCTATCTAATCTGCCTGTAATATTGATCTCCACCAATCCCCTGAAGGCTCCCCAGAAATCAAGTTCACAAAAACAAACTGTCACAGAACTTTTTATCTTTATACACTTTTACCATTTAAGTCTTCAGGATCAACCTGGGATGTGGTGTTGCTTCTGAGTTATAACTCATTTAGGATGATTGCTCTGACTCTGTAGGTCTACAACTTAGAAAGGGTTCTATAGAGTTTTAAATACATCTCTTATCTCAGAATCCCGAAGTAGGTTTGTGAACATAGTGAACACAGTTGTGAAGCAGGCATAGGCCAGGACTCCAATTACTGACTGAATTCTATGCACTTCACTTTAAATGAGGACCATCATGGTATTTATATCAATAACTAAGCTATTATTCATTCTTTGACAACTTTAAAAGACTTACATTATCATTTTTCCTCTGTAGTAGTTACTTAGATTAATACTTTTAGGTAACTTTGGGAAAGAACTGGAGGAATTATTATGTACTTTCTATGAAATTTTGGGGTCCTCTTCAAATGACATTTATCTGCCCTTTAATTGGGATCTTCTGTGTTTGAGAACTTGCTGGCATCATCCTTCCCTGTAAGTTTCTAAGAGAGACATGTATCCTGTTTCTCTTGTAACACAATTCCTATAATCAAACCTTCTGTTCAATTCTCAGCACATTCTTACTCTGCCTGAAAGAAATGAGAATCATTTTTGACATTCATTTGTTTTCCTCTTTTAGGAATATTTTGGCTAATGACAACTGCCTTCCAAATCATAATGATTATTATTGCTGGTGTTCCCATGACTTTTGAAGGCTACAATGTTGCAAAAAGCCTGTGCACTGCCTTCTATTTATATCTCATATCAACATACCCATATTGGATTGTTAGTAACCTCAGTTCTGTCTCATTTCATATCAGCAGTGGAGGCCTTGTTGTCAATTACCCAGTAAGTGATCTTACTCCAGAATTTTTAGTATAGCCTGTGTGCTCCATATTTGCAGCCCAAAGAATGCATTCCCTTTACTTTAAATGCATAGTAGGAGAGTGGGATGGGCTAATTCTTTATCAAGCAAAATTTGCATCAAAAGTGAATGGGAACAAAGCAGCAAATGTTTTACCATATCTTTTTAATAACCTCTTAACATTACTTATGGGGCTCATTTACACTGGTAGGTATGGAAAGTCTGTTTCTTCTTGAAAATAGCTACTTGTATGTTTTCTTCTTAAAGTTTTCTCTTCCAGGGTACATTTGAGAATCCATATTACTACTGATTATATCACTGATTTGGTACAGACTGTTGTTTCCACAAAAATGTTTACTATTATCAATGAAGGGTAGCATATTGAACAGGAAATTGGGGGTTATATGCACTAGTCAGAGCCAGACTTCAATGTTTTAGAATATCTGGAGGAATTGAATGGAAATTGACATTTATCGAGCACTTGCTAATTTCTAGGCTCTGTGCCAGAAACTTTACCTAAATCATCTTTTTAATCTTCACTAAAGCTGTGTGAGGATGATGCAATGATAACCATTGTATGAGATGAGAAAATGAAGACTCAGGTTCTGAATCACTTTGTAAAGACACTTCACCTTGTGAAAAACAGAGTTGAAAGTCTGAATATAATGTTGTGGGCTTCATTTGCTCGGCATACGGTGACATAGACAGGTGGTTAGCAATTGTCCGAACATATCCCATAAGCCTTAAGTATGGGAAGCATGCGGATAATAATATTTCTTTTAGCAGGCAGTAATTCTCTTTAGGGGAAACTGCTACATGACTGTTCACTGAAATGATCTTAAAATCTTTCAAATTATGGAGACATTACATTTGAGAATTTGCTTTTTAAGTAACAGGAGACTGTAGTTTGTGTCTTCCAGTCCTCTGTCAGAAGAAGTCATTGTTTCTTTTTAAAAAAGGAAGTTAGAAACTTCCTTTCAGCCTGCCTCTGATCATTTAAGAAATGCCTTCCGCAAGTTCTCTTAGCACACGTGCACTCATGCACCTTGAAGTATACGATTCTTATTCTCTGATAACAACACCTGACCCATTATTTGCAGTGGTCTCATGCTACCTTGGAAGATAGTGTGGAAAGATATGGAACATATTTTGCAGTTATGTTGTATCTTTTATATTTTCAGTGTACATTTGATGAAAAGTAATTTGCTCTTGTGCTGGCATGCTTTTTTGCAATATTTATTTTTTTGCTATTATAAATTATTCTTTATCTTTTTGTCCCCAGTATTTTTGGAAAAATAGGAAAATCACCGAGAGGAGACATCAAAAGAATAGATTTCTTACCCTGTTTAATGAAAATAAAAATAGTATCAATAATAAAAGTGATGAAACAATAACAACAATAAAAATGATAAATATTTTAAAGCTTTATTATGAAAATCAAAGTTTTCATTACTGATTAAACAAATATTTATTGAGGATCCAATATGTAATACATGCAGATATTTTTCTGTTTATTAGTAATATAGCAGGGAACAAAATAGATAACAGATCCCTGTCTTTGTGACTTGCAATGGTGTGTGTGTGTGTGTGTGTTCATATGTTTGTGTGTGTCAATGTGTGTATGTTGGGAAAAGGCTCAGGAGACACACAACAAACAAGTAGAACAGGCATTGTGTCATATAGTGAGAAGCAATTATGGAAGAAGATAAATAAGAAGTTAAGAAATTTAAGATGATGGAGGATTTAAAATTTAAAATGGACTAAGCTTTGAAGATGATACTTGAGTAGACACCTGAAAAGCAGAAAGACATGACTGGATAAATTTTTGGGAAAAGGATGTCCAGGCAAAGAGAATAGCAATATGTAGGCCTCAGGAAGGCTGTATACGTGGTGTGTTAGCAGCAAGAGGCAGATAGTGTAATAAACAAATTAGATTAGTAGCGGCCTGAATAGAGCTTTATAAGGAGTTATCAATCTTTGGTTTTTACTCTGAGAAAAGTGAAAAGCCATTGTGGTTTTTGGGATACAGATTGATAAATCAGATTCCTGTTTTAAAGGCACTACTCTAACTGATGTGTTGAAATTAATAATAAATTGTGTGTGGATGGAAATTATGAGGGAGTTGGAATCACCTAGATGAAAGATAATCATGGAGCACATAGGTGGCGGGGGAGCACAGTGAGAGGCATTATTCTCTGCTAAGGATTTCATAACGAGCTAATATCTCACTTAACTATGTAAATTTACTGAAATAATTTTACTAGCCTGAACAATAAAATCACTGTAATAAAGCTGAACTTGCTGACTAAACTGAGGGTTTTAGTAGGATGGGACACTTAAGAAAGAGACCAAGTCCTTAGAGAAAAGCAGAGCTGGCAGGTAGAGTTCTGAAATAGTCTGTGATTATGTGAAACCAAAAATCCATGCCAAATTAAGACAGTTTAAAAAACTGGCTGACTATGGACTGAAGCCTCTAAAAACTATTGGCCAAAAATACACCTCTCCTGCTCTTTGTTGCGGGTGTTGCATATTTTGTTCCAGTGATGAGAAAAGTGACCAAGACAAAAGGTAACAACCAACAGATTGATGAAATCATCTAGAGAATGGGAGAAAATATTAGCAAACTACGGATATGACAAAGATAATACCAAAAACATGTAAGGAACTCAAAAGTTCAACAACAACAAAATGAAAACCAGAACAAATTATTTGGAAATAGGTGATAGATGTAAATAAACATTTCTCAATAAAATAGATATATTAGCAGGTACAAGAAATGACTAGCAATTACAAGGAAAAATAATCAACACCACATATTGTTAGAGGAATGCACTCAAGTAGGAACAGTGAAAACATGAATGACAAATAATAATAAGTGCTGCCAAGGATGTGCAAGAAAGAAGCCATTGTAGACTGTTGGTAGAAGTGTAAATTAGTATAGCTCTGTGGAAAAAAATAAAACACTGTAGACATTCTTCAAAAACTTAAAAATTAGTATTATATTGTCCAGCAACCCCACTACTGGCTATCTATCCAAAGGAAATGAAATTCTCATGTTAAAATACCTGTGTAGCCTTGCTAATCTCAGCACTATTTACAATAGCCACAAAATAGAAACAAGTCATGTCCATCATTGGTGAATGGATAAAAAATGGGATACATATACACAATGAAATACTATTCAGTCATAAAAACCCTATCATATATGACAATGTATATGGAAATGGAGGCCATTGTATGAAGTGAGACAAGCCAATTAAACTAAGAGAAGAACTGAATAAAATCACTTATATGGGGAATCCAAACAAATTGAATTCAGAAGTTTATAATAGAATGGTGGATACCACAGGCTGAGAGAGTAAATGTGCAGCAGGTTTGGGAAAAGGTTCATTAATAGGCATTGAGTTAGACAAGAGCAAGAAGTTTTAGTGTGCTATTACACAGTAGTATGACATTACATCATTATAATAGAATGTGTATTTAAAAAAAACTAGCAGAGTTTTGACTGTGTCACCCTAAAGAAATGATAAGTGAATAGATAGGTTTAGCCTGATTTAGGTATTATACAATGTCTACACGAATAAAGAGATAACAATATACCTCACTGATACACAATTTTTACATTTTCATGTACCAGTGAAAAATTAACAACCATTAGAGTATAATAATAGAACCATTATAGAATAATAATATACTATATTGAATAATAATATACTATATTGCAGAAGAAATTTATCACAGAGGAATGGCAAGTTGGTGGTTGAAATAAACAATTCTAGTTTAACTCTCAAAAGTATTCATGAGACAGCAGCATTTGCACCAGGCATCCGTATTTTTCTGGAAAGTCACACTGATGAGGAACAGTGAGAATCTGTAGGGCAACA
The DNA here is from genome assembly GCA_004027295.1 of Dolichotis patagonum. Classification (NCBI taxonomy): domain Eukaryota; kingdom Metazoa; phylum Chordata; class Mammalia; order Rodentia; family Caviidae; genus Dolichotis; species Dolichotis patagonum. The sequence goes on along the minus strand of PVJX010000150.1, from coordinate 91,469 downwards.
TAAACATTTTGGGGACATCACAGAATTTATATCCTTTGCTGGATTGCCTATCTTCACCTTTCTTGTAGAGGTATGGACTTTCATCCATGACTTGTGATCAAGCTGGTGGAGCTAAAACATGGAGTAGAGACTTCAGAGTCTAATTTATGTCCTTTCTGGACTTCTAGATACTTGTAGCTTGAATTATGACCAATAATAATGAATTAGGGACTTGAAAGCATAAACAGTTTGTATATAAATAACATAACAGTTACTAATCAATCATCAAGTCAAACATAAGAAAAATTGTGCAGACAGGAAAAAGACAGTGACCCAGCCTTCCATTGCACTGTCTTACGATATGCTGTTATTTAACCTTCACACTGCCCCAAATCTTCACCAATGTCTTTATATTGTCATTACCACAGCTTCTCTGACTTCTCATTCTTCTTTCGAAAGTTGTCTTGTTTAATGTCTTTCTCCCTATTCTTATTACTTACCAGAGGTTAATAATATGAATTCATCAGGCATTCTTGAGTTCCTCTGCACCTCTGGCTATTCCTGTGGAGTTTCTTTGCCCACACCTGCTTTTCTGTTCCTCATTTCTGATCCTGTGATACATTAACTTTTCTTGTGTTACTTGCATATTTAGTTGGGAATGCCTATGAGAATTCTCCAGTGGGGTGTTAAACAAGTAGTTGAACTAAGAGAAAGATATCTAAGTCATAGAGAACTGGCAGTAAGTAAAGCCATGGGAGGAAAGTGGATCACACAGAAATCAGGCATGGAAGAGAAATATGCTTCAGAGAAATCTCTGGAAAAAACAGCATTTTAGGAGCAGGTGCATGAGGCTCAGTAAGCACAGGAATCTGAAAAAGATAGCACTTTGGCATTAGGAGGCAAACCAGAAGAGAGGGGTGCAACCGAAATCAGTGACAGAAGGTGCTAAGGAGCAAGGGGATGGTCACGGAGCTGGTGCTAACAGAGCTCAGCTGAAGAGTGTCTGTGGGATTTAATGACATTGAAGCCTGAGAGGACACTACCTGGGCATTTCCTGTGAGCTGGCAAAGAGGCTGAATCTAGATAGAAGAGGTCTGATGACTGAGGGAGAGGTCATGACACAGAAATATTCAGTAGTCTTCAAACCTTTGAGGAGCAGAGGTATCACAGAATGGTAGCTAAGGAAAATATGGAATTAAAAGAAATACAAATTTGTAAGCATATTGAAATGCTGATAGGATTTTTTGAAAGAAATTAAATTATTTATAAGTGTTTATCTTCATTCTCATTAGAAGAAAATCAACTAAAAAGAGAACAAAGGAATTGAGAAAGCTATGCCTTGGCAGAGATGATAATGCAAGTACCATTTATTACATTCTGCAAATACTATTTATTACATTACATACATACTATTTATTACATTATTTATTACATTCTGAATATACTGAATACCTGGTTTTGGAAGGCAGAAAGCAGATGGAGAAGGGGAAAGTGATTTATAGAGCATATAAATTTAGAAACTAGGTTATTTCAGAACTGGATATCAACCTGGTTGAGTTTTTCCATAGCTCAGGATCCTCAACAAAACTTTAGATCTTAGAGGCATCATGTACTATGGAGAATAGACTACAGACACAGAAATAAAAGGACAGAGATTTTAAAGAGTCGTGTTAAGAGCCCTTAGGTTTGTTGTTCCATTTTCCAGACAGCATAACGAGGGAGGCCATCCCCTACACAATAATATGGAAGAAAATTTCATTAAAGAAATTAAATAAAAAAATTTCAGGCCATGTGACAGGCAGTGTGTGTGTGTGTGTGTGTGTGTGTGTATGTGTGTGTGTGTATGTGTGTGTGTGAAGAGCTGCATTACAAATAAAAGAACTGGTTTAAAAGTTTGCACGCTGAAGAGCAGGTACTTACAGGTATTGAGCTATATCCCCGGCCCACTTTACCTGTTCTTAAATGGCAGAGACCAGGAACAGACTCTCCTGGAAGGCATTCTCAGATAGGACGTTAGCTTGCTAAGGTTGCTGTGGCAAAGTAACACAATCTGAGTGGTGTGAGTAATAGAAGTTTATTATCTCACAGTTCTGGAGGCTAGAAATTTGAGATCGAGGTGTGAGCAGCAGTGGGTTCCTTCTGAGAGCTTCGAAGGAAAATTTGATTCATGCATTTTCCCTAATTTCTGGTGATTTGCCTGAGATTTGGTGTATGTTGGCTGAAGAAGTATCCCTGCCTTCATTTTTAAATGGTGTTCTCCTTGCATGTGTAACTACTACATTTCCCATTTTTACAAGGATTATCAGTCCATATGGGATTATAGAATTACCTTCTGTACCATAAACTTATCTAACTAACAATACCTGTGATATCCCTGTTTGCAAATATACTCACATTCTGAAATACTGAGAATTCAAAATAGACATTTTTTAGTAGATCCAACTCAAACCATAACTTCCAAACTGGAAGCAACCCATATATGCAAGGGGTGATCAAAATATATGATGAATGTTTAATTTTAAAATAATTTATTACACTAAGTTTATCCATTAACCCTCCTCAAAATACTGACCCTCAATTCAAACACACTTATCCTGTCATCCTTGCTACTTTCAGAAGCAGTTCTGGAAGCCCTCTTTTGTGAGTGTCTGTACAAGTTGTGATTAAAAAAGTGCAGTACCATGGATGCTGCTGCCAAGTGCCCTCTAACAAAGTCAGACTAGTTAAAAACATCATGATATGTCTTCATCCACCTTATTCACCACACCTTGCACCACATGGCTGTCTTTCTACCCCAAAGTCAACATGACCACGAAGGGTAAACATTTTGAATCAATTCAAGACATCAAGGCAGCCACGACAGCACAACTAATAGTACTCGTGAAGGAGGACACTGAGAACTACTTCAAAAAGTGGTAAGAATGATGAGGTAACTGCATTCAAAGTGAAGAATAATATTTTGAGGGGAATTAACGACAGTGTGTCTTCTATTGTAACACATTTTAAAAAACTTAAAATTCACTGTATTTTTCAATTATACTTTGTATTTCATTTCCCAAACAAAGTTCAGAGAAGCTCACATAGCACAGACTGGGAAGTTTTCCCCTAAACACAGTGATGCTTATTAGTGGTTCTTTAGTGTTTTAAGAGGAAATCTATAGTCAAAGAGAAAAATGAGAGATTTTAGAAGTATCAACCACAAATAAAGATAAAAATAGATGAAAGAATTGTAGATGACACAAAGGTAATAAAGGCAATGATTTTTCAAAATACTATAATTAGTGCTTTCAAAATTTTTATATCTTTATTAATGTTGTTTGAGATATGAAGGATATTTTGTGAGCCTTAAACAGGAAACAAAAGTGAAACTTATAAATAAATGTCAGGACAAAGAAATAGCTTTTGATCACCAAGTACACAATAGCAATAATAAATAAAATGTTGGGAATATAAAAGCAAGAACTCACCCAGAAATTACTGTGTAAGGGTTTACACACAGAAGAGAGAAGGCTTAGTAACTAGAGAAGATGCTGAGTAGGGAATGGAATAGAGAAAGTGCTCTAACTGGAGGCATGGAGGAGAGTGGGGACGATGAGGCATACTTACATGTGGATTTGTTGATGGGACAATGAAATGGTTACAGGAAAAATGGTGTTTATGAGTTTTTATATGAAGTAAGCTGAAACAAGGAATTTTAAGATCTAGACTACAAGGATTTGAACCTAGCTATCCCCTTTCTTAGATATGTAATACTGAGATACTCTGTCATCTCTTATTATTTACTTATATAAGTAGTAGTAGTATTTGTCCTATGTATTAATTGACTTATTAGAAGAAAACACTTTGAAAAATGTCTGACATAGAAGTTCTACAATTTTAACTATTATTACACAAAAATGAGAAGTATGAGAAAGTTGATGAAATATGATAAAACATTTGGGAAGTGAAAAGTTTTAAGACAGTTATAGCTACTGTGGTGTAACAGATTCCAAACAGGTAAAAGAAACAAGACTGAATTGAAATTCTGTAACTGTGAATATTTAGACTATTTTACCAGTGCTTAGCTGTCCAAATATGGGCCTGTAACAGGTATAAAAATAATATTCCTCAAACTGTTGTTGGTGGTGTGTAGTTTTCAGATGACCTTCCAAGTGGACCTACTGAGGAGGTTATTTGGACTGAAAGATATGAAGTGGAAGCAGTGAAAGATAATAAAGTTTAAAATGAATTGAATTGTAAGTAAAAATACTTGGCTTTGGACAGGGATAATGTTGAGATATCAATGAATTAGTGGATTAGTTGGAGCTGACGAGTAGGTAGTTGGTTGAAAAACCAAATTGGAAATGAGAAGTCTCTGGTTGGAGGAGGGATGGTGGCCTTGGTGACATAGGCACTGGTATTTGAGGTCCATGTGACTAAGGAAGAGGATTAAAGAAAATACAGAATTATCATGCTTAAAATTCTCTAAGTAACTCAAATGAAGCAACATATAACACTCTCTAATCATTTGACCAGCTCAGTTCTAAATCTTGAGATTCTAAATGTGATTCTAAGAATTGGATCAAGTATATTTCCTAATTTAGTCAATTGTGTCTAAGGTGTGTGTTACATGTGCCACTAAACAAGAGAAAAGGTATCAAGATATGTATTGGAAATGTCTGCAAGAGTTTCTGTTAGAGTCAAAGAACTGAAAGACTAAATTTTGGATGGGGTGTTTGGTTTAATCCAGGATCATGGCAAATTTTAAAGAATTACTAGGAGTTCCTTGCCCAGGGCAGTGCTATGAAGACTGGTATAACATGCACCCATTTATTCATTCAAGCAATCATTTTTAATCAGTTAGTATTGAGTCAGCATGAAACAAGGGATACGTGTTTTGCTGGGCATTGAGGACATAAGACCAATATTGCAAACTGGTGGAACCGGGAGCTTGGATGTAGTGGTCTCCACTTCCATTTACTATTTGTATTGCTTAGGCAAATGATCTTTTCTTTTCTCCTGGAGACTGCTTTCACATTTTAAAAATAGATAAACCATTCATCTCTCTGAGATTCATGAATTAAATGTAATATGCTAAGCATTTATCCTGGAAGCAGATATACAAAGAATTGCTAAATTGGCAACATGATAATAAATCACGTGGTCAAATTGCTCAAGGGTGAAATCCAGTAAACAAATGGTGGAAAAGTACTATAGGTCTATGAGCACCAGATGTTTGGGGCACAGAGGTGAGAGCCATTTGGAGAAGGAGGCTCCTGGAAAGGCTTCCAGAGGATGTTATGCTTGAGTTGAATTTTAAAGGATGCGTTGCACTTAGACTCATAAACAGAGAGAAAACACATGCATAGGTGCAGAGATATGAAGTCATACAACTCACTGACAGAATACTAAGTGGTGGAACATGACTGACCCATAGGTGGGTTTGTTTTTGGTGAAGGTGCAGCAGGGGAGATTGGTTGTGATAGATCGTGAGTAGTGCTATGGTTAAAACTGCTGGGTAGTATTACACAAACTTCTTGATACACAAGGGCTAGGAAAAGAGTAGTCCAATATGTTGTATAGATAAGATGCAGCAGACCTGGAGAAAGTGGATATAAAATAAGTTAGCCTATGAACATATGTGACACACAGGCTAGGATAAATGGATACCAAGTTCTTGCTGTAAAACCTGGAAAGTTGAATTTGTGAGATCCTAAGGTTTTGCATTTCTTATGACTGGGCATGAGATACATACAGTGGGTCATTTAGTGCTACAGCCCTATTGATGGTGGGGAAATAAGGCACAAAATAGGCACAATAAAGACTTACTACTCCAGCTAGATGAAGTTTATTGTAAGCAACAAGTGTGACTGTGAAAGATACGTGAAAATAGAGTTTAGCAGAATGCACTATATAAAAACTACAACAAAGCATAGTGCATCTCTTCACCAATACTTTTCTGAAAAGAAATATACCATTCCACATTTAAGTGAGATTATCATGTGAAATACCACATTTCATCTTATAAATATGTACATTAAAAATTTAAAAACAAAAACCTAAATTTTAAAAACCTAAAAAGGGAACATGCTAGTTCTTCATTCATTTTCTTATCTTGAGGAAAGATATTCTAGCTACAAAGACTGTAGATATGGTAAATTAGATTGTTTCTGAAAAGTGTGAAGAATTATAGGCTGGTGATTTTCTTTCTCCCATTTTCTGTGCTATTCTTCCCTATCCGCGAAATTTGGTCTTATCTCAAAATCAGGTCTTCTATGTTCTTTATCTGATTGTACTCAGTTAGGTTCCATACTATATAAAACTTTAAAGAGAAGAAATTTCTATTTTCTGATTGTCTGAGGGCACTTAGAACTTGATCTTAAAAGTTTTGATTACTCCTTCCTTGATTTCTCTCTGGGGCCCCCAAAAGCACTAAATATAGAGAGATATTTGGGTTATTTCTTGGAACTTTTGAAAGTGCACTGGAATTTGAAAATAGTGATTAACAATTTTTAAACTACTTCATTCCTAACTCCTACATTCTTATTTACCAAGAACAGTTTAGTTTTGTACCCAAAGGATTATGACTTAGAAGAAATCGTTTCTTATTTCCTCTTATGGCAAAACTATTTTAAAAGAAGTATCTTAGAAGGTTCCTTTTCTTCATCCATTTCTTTTTTTTTTCCTTTCAATTTCTGCCTTTTGATGCATGATCAAATCTTCCTCTCCTCCTTTTTTTCCTCCTAATGGTTTCTGGCTCCCCCCAAATCATATCTGGAACAAGATTATTTTATCAAGTGATCTCCTTTTATAAGGTTTTCTTGTCAGTGGTTTCGGTGGAACTCGAGCCCGCAGAGCCGTGATTTACCACCACTCAGAACTAAGCAATTTAATATATTCACACATCTTGAAGAGCAAGATGAATGAAAAGTGCCGGTGAATGACAATGGTTGATTTACTCAGTAAAGGTGGCTAGTCTAGGAAGTTTTCTGTCCAGGTAAATGCTCAGAGCTGCAGAGTTGCCTGGACACATGAAGAGTTCTGGAATTGAAGTGGGATGTCATTGTACTTGTTGCTGTATGTGAACATTGTATAAAATGTGTGTCCTGTACAGAGAAGATTGGATCATCATTTTTAATATGAGCCTTTGGTAGAGAACTGAACAAAAGTGATGTTAAGTGATGGAGTAATGAGAAAAATCTTACTTCACATTTTAGAAATTGTAAGATAGCAAAGCAGGCTATAGAACATGAAATTATGAATTTAAGTAGAAAAGTATGTCTGCACACTAGAATATTTGATTTATGTCTTCCTGAAAGCTCACCCACTGAGCTTAAATGAGCCTGATCCTTCCTGAATTAAACATACTCTGTTATAGGGAAACTGTTGGTGATTTTGTCTTAAATCTGAGTACATGGTAACTCTGCAGTACATGGTTTCCAGTGTCAAAGATGTTTGGTTCTCTGAGGAAAACTCTATATCTAGTCCCTAGTAAGAATATCTTTGTTCCCTTTACAGGTTATGGCCCAAGCTGGGAAAGTGAGCTCAACCTTTCTGGTAGTGTGTTTGAACTGGAACTCAAGTCCTATCTTAGTAGCAGTTCCAGGAATTCTGTTCTGTGTTCTAGAATAACTCCCTCAGCATCTTATATGACCCTCTCAGAGTTGTCAGCATATCTCTCAACTGCAGCAGTCACTGAGGATGTTATGAAATGTAGATTTCTGAGTACTGCTTCACACCCATGAGTTAGAATTACTGGGAAAGGTAGAATACAGACCAAGGGGATTTTATATATGCTAAAATTTCAAGCCACTCCTAACCAAGATGATGGAAGAGTATGACCGAGATGTGAAGGAAGGGAAAAGAGAGGGTTGGGCATCAGAAAAGAATTAAGATGTGAATACTGTTGTGCCAGAAAGAAGGATAAACTTGAGTCGTTTGTTGGAAAATGTGTGCATCTTGAGACCACAATGTTAAGTGAAGTAAATTAGACACACAAGCTTAAATATTGCATTGCTATGTGAGAAACCCAAATTATAAATAGTCAAATAAACATGATAATAGGAAGAAGAGAGATAGGTCTTTCTCAAAGTGGGAAGAGGAACAAGATGTGGAGGTGGGATGCAGGGGAAGGAGATGACAAAATAATTATGATGTGCCGTGTGTGTGTGTACCAATTCCCCACGAGGAACATAAATTTTATGTGTTATGTACTAAAATTTAAAAAAAATAATAAAATTTAAAAGCTGTGTTCTGTACTTATATCAACTCTTTATAGTGAATATAATCAGTATATACTGCAAACACACACTTTAAAAAAAGTCATAATGTTCACCTATATTCTTATCAGTTTGTGTATTGGCTTATTTAATGCTTATATTATGCTAAAAATCAATTATTATTATGATGAGTGCAGAACTGAAAATCTGGTTCAGCTCACTCTCTCAAAATCATGAAGCCAGGAAATACATGAGATGAAAAACCAAACATCCAGTGTAGCTTCCGCATCTGTACTTACCCCTGTGGCACATGTTTCCTTTCAAACTTTAGGGGGTGATATATCCCTGAGATAGTTGCAGGCTAATCGCCATCTGGCTTTCTGTAGTTAAGATAAACACAGGGCATTGTCCCCTCTGAAATCTCAGCATTTCCTTTAGAGGTATTACCCAGTGCCTCTTCTAGCTAGCTCAAACAAAACAAATTCCAGATGATTCTACAAGAGCGATTCAGATGTACATTTCTCTGCCAACCATCCGTATGATTGCTTAGTGCCATTACAGCAAATAGCGCAACACTACATTGACCTATTGACTCCCAATGTGTTTCAGTTCATAAGAGTTGATTCTTTAGCTTCAGGTCTCAGATGGCTAAACCTTGTGATAGTCAGTGATGCTCTCTGGGTTCAATTTGGTTTATAGACTCAGGCACTGTCTGCTGACAAGATTGATTTCATTCAGACAGTACAATCACATATCAGTTATAGTTGACTAAATGTGACAGAGTTCTGGTTTTTAAACACTAAATATCAACCTCTTGATCAGAACACAATTCCCTGTTATGAAAATATTTGGCCATTTACACTTGAATGATATTTTTGCTAGAATGAAACCATTGTCACCTTGAAATTTTATTAGCAAGAAGGTGGGACTACTAAAGGAAGACTTATACCAGACTATTGAATTGTAAAATATATTGGCTATATCCACTAAGCCATGCTGCAAATCATAAGCCTCTTACATAACTTTTGAGTCTCTTTTTCCTTTTTCATGTTTTTCCTTTTGATACTACTGAATCCTGGGGGTCACTCAAAAATTTGGTTATAAAAGTATTTTCATTTTTAAACATTGCTTCAATCCAGCCTTATCCAGCCTATTAGTCTTAATGCAGGTCTTCATAATTTTCTTCGTGTACTCAGGTTTTCAACTGCATTTACTATGGAATGGGCATTTTCAATTTTTTATATGTTTCTAAAATGACAGACTTACTTTCCTAATTCCCTGATTATATTCTTTAAGGTTTTCCACTGCCTCTATAACACCCTCTTCAAACTGACTCTGCTTTTATTGTCTTCAACTACCTTTAGTCTCTTGTCAGTGTCAACTCTGTCTTTTCCAGATCTTGGTTACCAAAGCTAGCATGATGTTTTAAAATCTGGTTATATCAGTGCCTTCTCAATCCATACAAGTCCTCTTAAAGTCAATACAAATCTTCTTAGCATGGCTGCCAGATCTGGCAAGGTCTTGTAACTGCCTCTCTGTCTTCTGTATCTACTCTGTCTCATGTTTGATGGTCTTTAGCAGTTTATAAAACAATGACCTTCTTACATTATCTTTTCCCAACAAATTACGTCTCATTGTAAGACCTGTACAAAAACTGTCTTCTTTGTCTGGAAAGACTTTCTCCTTCTGCTAGTCAACTCCTACATCTGAAAATTTGTTAGCACCATTAGCTAGTTAAAAATCATTTGAGCCAGGGACCTAAGTGGCTATTGAGTCTGAAGCAGCTATAGTGACAGCAGAGATTGTTCTTTAGTTGTGTTTTCATGAAGACAAAAATTTCCTGTAGCTTCTGACTTTTGAGTCAGCCCTAAGATGTGATCCTTCACCAAAAAGCTTGCATTGAGTGTCCCATTCATAACTGCCTTGTGAGATCGTAAGGGGGCTCATCTTTATGTCAGTCATGTTTATACTTTTTTACATAAATGTCAACTATGAATGCAGTATGTAAAGCTATGAGTTCATACTACAGCTATATAACTATGTGTGCATGCAATTAATTACACAACTTTGAAGTAGTGAGTGCACATTTAAATCTGTTGAGATAGTCGTGATATAATGAATATGCATACTTGCCCACGAACACATTTACATATACTATTTAGTAAGACTGAAGGTTTTTCACACTACACCATGAGTTTCAATCCAAGCACTTCAACAAAAGAAAACAAAACAAATATACTCCAAACCAAAACAATATCATTATTCTTACTTATTCTTCATTTAATTATATTTTGTGTGTCTAGCACTGTATCAAATGATTCTTATAATGTGGGCTTCTATAGCATCCTCACTGTCTTACTTTACAGGAGACAGTGAGTAGAGAGAGGACCAGATACCCACACAAGGTCACACACGACTGTAGTTAAGTTGTAGGCCCAGGTATAAACCCAGAGTATCTAATTCATGAGCCATTTTGCTAACCACCAGTTCATTATTCTTCAAAGTGTGATGCTTGAATTGCATGACTCTTAACCAAGAACTTATCTCTGCAATCATCCAGACCAAATAACATTCTATCTCAAAATGAATAAGATCCCAATCCATGTACTTTAAGGTTGGATAAATACAGCAATTTGATACATAGCTTCTTAATTTTATAGGGAACAAGCTTTGTGTTTTCATCTCTGAAGAAGAATGTTTTCTTGTTTTAATACCACCTATTTGTCCTTTCACTCAAAATTACAATGAAGAGCAAAAATAGACCTGTGTTTTCTTAGGCAATTAAGAAATTTATATTTTAAATTACTGTTTGCTATATTATTCGGTAGGTTATGATTCACTATGCTTGAAATAACTTTTAATGTGCTAGTAAATAATTTTGTACAAGATATATACTTTGGGTTTGACTTGGAAGTGAGAATTGGGTTAAATCAATGATTAAATTGTTTTTCAACTAAAATATTTGATACAAAAATGAGACCCATAGGCAAAAATCCTTGTTTTGGCTTCTAGTGACATTTTAACTAGGATAAAATATTGTGTTAGTTTGGCATTATTTTTTGGTATGAAAAGTACTGTCATAAAGGATGCTGAGAGCATGGGGTTGTTGAGTAAGGGACAGGAAGTACAGATCCTGCAAAAAACTATGACAGTGCCTATGAGCAAAGCAATGCTTGGCAGATTACTACCATGAAGATATAAAAGGAACAGCATTATTTATGGCCTGATATGCTCTCCAAATAATCATATCTTCCTTTGTTATCACTTTAGAGTTTAAGGCGTATTTTGTTTGTTCATTGCTCATGTCCTTAACCATGTGCCTCTATAACAGCACTGATTTACCTGGACCCTAACGGAGAATCTGTGTTGTGGTTTAGTGCTACAATGTAATCTTCAAGGTCTTCAAGATAAGGTATGGGATGGTAGGGTGAGTATATTTGTTGAGATTCTCTATAGAATCAAACAGAATCAGAGAGAGAGAGAGAGACAGACAGACAGACAGACAGAGACAGAGAGACATAGAGAAATATATACATACTTCAGGAAAAGAAAAACTTGCATAAATGTTTTAATACTAAATTTATTGAGACATAGTGAGATTAATACACATTACCTTTGGCCTCTACAAGTATAAGAAGCACTCGAAGTGGTGGCCATCAGCTTTCAGACATTTATTAGTACAGCAAACTGCTGCTTGCATAACCTTGGTCATCGACATTGCTGCACATGCATTTTAAATTTCTTCTCTAAGACTGTCAGTGGTTTTTGTTAGACATTCAGTATTCTCTAGGGTCCCCCATACAATGGTAACACCATTTGATGAAAAATCATCATACTGTTTTTCTTTTTCTAAAGAGTATATACATTTTTTGACAAACCTTGTATAAATGAATCTATTAGATAGCCTTACAGGATATTCTACAATGATAGTGTGTACACTAGAAAATTAGAGGACCTAGTAAGTGCTCAGTCCAATAAATTAGAAGACTGGAAATCCCAGAATAAGAGTAAACATCTAGTGCCAGTTCAAGGCTGAAGGCCTGAAAGTGCCCTGGAGAGTTGCTGGTATGAAATTTCACTGAAGAAGCTGAAATATCATACCTGTAGGGATGTAAAATGATGCATTCATTTAAGTAGAAATGAGCTTGTTAGCACAGGCTGATTTCCTCCTTTTTGTTACATCCAAGCTGTAAATGTACTGAATGGTACCACGCACAATCAGGGCAGATCTTCCCCACACTTTACTGATCTACACACCAATCATCTCTGGAAACACAAATTCACCTGGAGGTATAATAATCTCCTAAATGCATTATAGTCCAGTTAAGTTGACAATCAAGATAGAACATCATAACCAGATTTCAATTTTTTTCAGGTACTGCTATGTCATCTTGGGCTACTTAGTTGCATCAGTGAACCTCATTTTCTGTGAAAGTGTGTTAGTCATTTTTCCGTTGTTGGAGCAGTAAGAGAGAAGTGTTTTGATTCATGGTTTCAGAGGTTTCGGTCCATGATTGGCCAGCTCCAAAGCAGAAATGGCCAGAGGAAAAGCTGTCCACTTCATTGCAAGCAAAAGAATGCACACACACACACACACACACACATGCAAAGAGAGAGAGAGAGAGAGAGAGAGAGAGAGAGAGACAGACAGACAGAGAGACAGACAGACAGAGAGACAGAGAGAGAGAGACAGAGACACACACAGAGAGAAAATATGTTACAGACAAGAATTTACCTTTCCAGGTTGTGTACTCAGTGACTCACATTTTCCAAGCAGGCTTCACCTTCTAACAGCATGTTTGGCTGTGAACTCATCAGTGGATTAACCTATTGTTGAGGTCAGCACACTCTCCATTCAGAAGTCTTTGTATCAGAATTACATCTGTAACTATCGTAAGTTTATTGTGAGAATTAGTTGAACATGTATTTAAAATGCTTAGCATGTCTGTCATAGTTCGTACTAAAAGGTTTCTCTCTTAACTTTTTGTGTCCTATATTATTAACCATGACTGAAAAAAATTACACATGTGCACGCCCCCTCCCCCCCACAAAGCCTACAAGGATTTGGTCTTTTTTTACTGTGGTTTAGATATTTTTGTAAAAGGACTACATTCTCTGTGCAGAATACTCTATCTTCTGGAGAAGAGACGGTACAGTTCTATACAAAAGCATGGATTTTCATGAGACCACAGCAGTTTCTTCCCTTAGATCTGGATAATGGTAAGAAGAATGTAGTCCTTGGTGGCTGTATTAGTCACTTTCCCATTGAAGGGGCAAATTACCTGAGACATGTAACTTAAAGGAAGGGAGGTTTCTTTTGGCTCACAGTTTCCATGGATTCATTCCATGGTTGATTGGCTCCAGAGCAGAATTGGAGTGGTAAGACAATGTGATAAAGGAAAGTTGTTCACTACATAGCAGTGAGGAAGCAGAGAGACAAGGCGGGAAGTCATGATAAGAACACAATCTTACAAGCCACTCCTGCCAGTAAGCTTCCAACCAGGCCCACCCTTCCAATGTGAGACTTTTGTGGGGCAGTTTAGGTATAATCCATTACAATACACAACAAGAATATGTTGACTACTTTATTCTATCAAATAGAATTGTTCTTTGGCAATGTTTCTCAATGGCATGAAAGACTGAATTAGAAACATTGAGAAATTTACCTGTTCCTGATAATAGCAGTGGTGGTATTAGAAAAAAAAAAAGAGTAAGAGAAGGAAAAGCAAAAGAGGAGCAAGTAACTTCTACACAGGAATGTATCAATGAATATAGTTTCCATCTTAATTGAGCCACAATTCCACACAGGCAAGTCTGCCAATTTCACGAGGATTGCCAGACATTTGGAGGAGAGGTTTTTTTTTTAATTAATAAAAAAAGCAGATTTTCAACTCCTATAGGAAGAGACATGCTAATCTAAACAAGAAAATATCTCCTTAAAATGTACAAAGTAGAATTTCATGTATTTAAAGTCTGATAAGACTAAAACATGTGTATTGGTCAGCTTTCCCATTTGTGGGACAAAATAGCTAACCATTCTGTTTTAAAAGAGGGGTTCATATTTTGCCTGTGTTTTCAGGTGATTCAGTGTGGGTTTGAGGGAGAACAGGATAGTGGGTGGGAATGATGAGAAAAAGCTGCTTGGTTCATGGCAGTAGGGAAGCAGAGCAGGCAAACAGTGCCAGAGAAGAAGATATGAGTGAGCAGACATGGACCCCCAGAGTCATATCTTCATGGCTCACCCAGTCACACCCAGGAGTATGCTTTTCTAATACCCTGGGCAGCTCCTAAACCATCAAATTGACAATTAGGGCTAATTATCACATTCTCTCCTGTCAACTTGACATCTAATCACAGCCCTTTAAGCAATTTTTAATCTCAAATATGGAAAATAACAACTACCTAACATGGTACAACTACCCTGTGCACAACCAAAAATGCCATGATTCTTTCCAAATGTATTGGCATTTCTAGTATTTCTCAAAAGTTCAAGTAAAAGTTTCCTCTGAAACTCAAGGCACACTATTAGCTATAAAGATATTGAAAAAGCATATGACTTATTCCCAATATAATATGTAGAAATGGGGAGATAGAAAATAATAAGACCAAAGAAAGACTAATCCATATTCAACATCCAAGGCACAAGGTGGTAGGTGCAAGTTTGAGAAGACTTGGTCAGGCCCATCTTTATAGCCTTGTTAGTTTTAGCCCAAGGGACCACTCTGTTGGCTTGGTTTCACTGTCAATCTAGGCTTTCTTGGCCTGTGTTTTGTGTTTCTAACATCTCCAAATTCCTGGAGTTTCCATTATTTTTTTTTTTTGTTTCATTCTCTCTGTTTCACACACTGCCCTCTCAGAATGTCCTTATCTGGCCTCTCAGCCATTTCTTTGGAACCTGAATCCTGAATCGGCAACTCTTACAGTATGCATGTTGTTGAAACCAGCATCACATGTACAATGTCAAGATCTTCTGCTTATGGAAGCAGTAGCCAGGCCCCTTAGATCATGGATGGAGGGATTCTGAATTCTTAGATGGCTGAACACAGTGCAGTGACTTCTAGGAAACCCATTTCCAGTTCCTCAGACTTCCTGTCCCATGCAGGGTGCCCAAGTTCACTTTTCTTTAATGAAAGTTTTATACTTTTGCACTCTTGAGCCTGAAATGGCTGGGTATCTTTCTTCTTTGTTCTTTATAATGGGTAGTCCCTGTTCAGTTTCTTTTTAATGTAAAAAAGCAGTGATAGCTTCTTTGTAATGATGATAATTTCTTCAGTAACCATACTTGCTGTAGTCACAACTTTATATCACTTCTGGGTCAAATTTAACATTTTAAAATTTCTTCTGCTGTAATTTTTGTCCCCTAAACATAGCTAAAAGTATTCAGCAGGTCCTATTTCAAAATCTAAACATTGGTCTACCTTGAAATTTGTTCTACCAGATTAGCTAGTCTAATTCCCTTAAACTTGAGCTCTTGCAAAATTTCAGGATGGGGAAAATGCAGATTTTTTTTGTCAGCATGTAAAATACATGGTTTGTACTTCACTTCCCAATAGAAGCCTTATTCCCAACTGAGCTTTGCCTTTACTGTCTGCATTTCTATCAGCATTTTGGTCTTCTGAGCTCCAACCAAAATCACCCATCAGGCTCTACTAAAAGCCTTCCAGGGCTTTTCTTACCTGTTCTCCAAACCTTTGTAAGTTCTCCCTCAAACCAATTCCAAAAGTGTCTAAACCACATGATCAGATACTGTCACAGGGATAGCACTAACCCAGTTATCGATTTTCTGTATTGATCAACTTCCCACTGCTGAAACCAAATGCCAGACACACATGATTTAATGTGGAAAGGTTTATTCTTTGCTTACATTTTCAGGTGAATCAATATACAGTTGGCTGAATCTAAGATAGGAGGATCATAGTAGATGGGCACAGCAGAGTGAAAATGTTTAGTCATGGTGGTTACTGGGAAGCAAAGCAACATGGTGTAAGAGAGGAAGGTGCGAAAGACCAGCTATGTGTCACAAGCTTACGCTCTGATGCCTCACCCAATCACACCGAGAAGTAGGTTTCACTAATCATCTGGATGAGCAGTAAGCCCCAACAAATCAAATTGACAATAATTAAGCTTACTCCTCACAATATTTTCATACACATTTTATATTTACTCCTACCCCTCCCCACTAATTGCCAAATGGCAAAACAACTCAGTTTTTGAAGTCTTTGAATTGTATCTTGTGTTGATTGTGCTGATTGTTTATACCTATGCCTACTTCAGCTCCGACACCAAAACTCATCCATACACGTCTACTTGTGATGCCGCTAAAATTGTTCTGTTCTTTATTTACTTGTCGAATGAAAACAGAGAATCTTAAGAACTGTCAAACTGGTTTATTTTTCTGATAAACAGGCTTCTTAGTTACTTTTCTTGTTACTGAAACAAAATACCCAATACCCACAAGTTAAGGAAAGAAAGGTTTATTTAGCTCACAGTTTATAATGGTTTTAGTTCATAGTCAGCTGGCTCCAAGGTAGGGTGCCACTTGGCAGAGATAAGCAGCAGCAGTAGCAGCAGCAACAATAAGCCACAATTAAAACTCCCTTTCTCTCCCATATATCTTATATAGGCTACCCACACTTAGGGTAGTAGTACTCATACCATTAATCTGAGCATCATATCCTTTAGCATTGCAAATCTGTGGGCCTGGGATTTAGCTCAGTGGCTTAAGCACCTGCCTGCAAAGCACGAGGTCATGAGTTTGATCCCTGGTACAAAAAAAAAAGTTAGCATCACAAATTCTAGTTCCAGCCACCTCTGAAAATCTCCATCTTTGACTTCGTGAGGTTTTGATGGCACATCTAGCTATAAGCCAGAACAACTAGTAATACTTCAATGAGTAAATGTAATAGTGATAGTTTAGATATTTTTTATAAATTGTAAGTATTTCATCCTTTGTTTTGGAATAAGATTCTTATTTTTTACATAGAAAGAGCATGATTTAGCAAGACACATATCTTTGTTTCTTTGGAATTTAGACAGTTGCCACAAGTGAAGTTCTGTACAGGAGTACTGTGCTCTATGGACTTATTCTTCCAGGTGAATCCCTGCCCTTAGGACGCTGGGCTGAAGTAGGATTGCCTTTGTACAGAATGATACTGTGCACTTAAGATGCACTGGAAGGCCCACGTCTTCTCCTTGTTTCTCTTTTCCCCACTTCAACTTTTCCCTTTTTTCTTTCTTTACTTCATTCTCTATCACCAAATTTCCTTCATTTGCTACTGTTCAAAATCAAATTTATATTTAATGTTAAGCATGTCATGTTCTATTGCTAGCTAATTTTAATGTATGTAACTATACTGATCATAAAAATCACAGTGTATCAAAATATTTTATCACCACTTTAAAGTTATTAGTGTGTCCCAGAAACTATTACACACCTTTATTTATTTAATGCAATGAAACCATCCATGCCAACTGTATTTGAGGAAATAAACATATGCAGGTTAAAAACTTGGTGAAAAATGTGATCAAATAATGGAAAGGCCAATTTAGGTTGGTTTAATCCTAATGTAATGGGTAGAATAATCAACTCAATAAGAAATTTTAATCTGGCAAAGTCAGTTCATTGCTAGACAAATACATACCAAAAAATATCTATCACAAACATGGAATAGGTTGAGTGGATGTTTCCTGAGTAAGTGAAACTTAAGTAGGCAAATGAGATCAATAGACATTAGCCAGAAGGGGAAAAGCATAGGCCACAGTTAAGGTCAAAGATAGTCTTGCTTTGTAGGACATAAAAGATGTTTAGAATGGTAAGAGTGTATTCTGTGGGAGAAATGATTATAAATGTCTTTGAGACATCCATGAGCAGTCTAAGCAGTCTTATATGCCAAAAATAATGAAGTATTGCAAGGCTTGAACCATAGAGAAAAGCATGATTAAATGTTTTAGTTTGAGCTATTGGTAGAATGATACTGGGAAGAATGGTAGAGGAAAAAGATTGAAGATAAGACTATCAGTTAGAAGAATGTTTCATGAATCGAGGTGAGAGAAGGTAGCTGATTTTGATTAATAATATATTAATGGTGGAAACAAATGGAAAGATTTAAATGACAATAAAGAGTGAAAATACAGGCCTAAAGTCCTACTCTGAGGGATAGTAAAGCCTAGTTTTTAAGTATGTTCACATTGGGAATAGGATTAAAATTCTTCTCCATCATTATCATCTATGTGGTCTTGGTGGAATCAATAAACTGGCATATGCATCTAGTTTTTTTTTTCTATAAAATACCTTGAGACAAGAATCTTCAACTGGCACATATAAAGTACTTTAGAATAGTACCTAATTATGGAAAGTTCTTATTGTATTTTAGCTATCACGTTTTGCATTACAATCTAGTCCTCTGAGTAGATCCATTCACAAACTAAACTTATACTCTGTGCCCACTGTCTCACAATAGGTTCATTCATTCTTTGAACTTCAGTTTTGTCACCTGCAAAATGATTGCCTTAGAGAAGTTTCCTGAGTTACTTCTACGTGAAATTGGTTGGACTAATATTCATTAGGACTGGGACTACTGTCCTTATTAAGTTGCAGTTAAGGGAAATGTGACTCCTTTCAGTAACCAAGCCTCTGTATGCCATTTGTCAATCCTTTTCAGTAGCAGAAAGCAGAGAACAGGAATGTAATTGATTCCACAACTCTGAGTGACTTCTTATTAAACTTCAGAGCAAGTGAATTTACTCCAGAGCATTTAATGATTTAGCAGAAATGTGCCACAAGGATAACAAAGTTTAACTGGCTAACACAAGTTTACATACTCCAATGCTATTAAGATTCTTTTGAACAAAGTAGTGCAAGAGGAGGGTGGAATGTGAGTAAAGCAAGGAGTCACTGCATTGGTTCCTGAGTCTCACAGGAGGAATCAAAGGCAGTTCTTTTACTGCTCTGGATCATTGTTACAGGCAGACCTGTAGGGATGAGAACTTTCAAGAGTTAAAGGACTTAGATGGATTTCCTGGTGAGCTGAATAATGCTAGTCACAGCTGCTTGCTCTCAAGAGGTTAAAAAAAGGATGGATTAAATGTAAAACATTTACAACAAGAATATAACATTAGTTCTCCTTTGCTGAGCACCCATTCTGTACCATATTTTGATGCTTCACATTTTTTATAGATTTTGTCTCAACACTGCAGGTTAAAAGTACCATGCCTGATTTTTAGATGAGCAAAGTAAGTTCCTAAGACTTTATATAATTAACCAAGCTTCCATATAGATTATGATTATGAACCTGATTATGATGGAACTATGACTCAGTCAGGATGACTTGTCGTCAGTGCACTGTCCTTTCATTGCTATGCACTGTGTTTAAATAATCAAATGTTTTGAACTATTTTACTGGAATGAGAATAGTGCATGATTATTTGAAGGACAGGTACAAAGTATATTTTTGAAAAGTGTATTGCTAGTCATTCCAAAATTTTGATTTAACTACAGATAGTATTTAAAGGCATTTCTTTCTAGGTCACATTCTGTCTTTCCAACATTACTTCCCATGTATTTACTTTTTAAATAGAATTATTTATGGGGAGAAAATTAGTAATAAGGTGAGAATGAAGTAAAAAATAAATACATATGCAAGCTATTTTACTTATTGCTTTAGAAACACAATGACAAAAATGCAGTTCAGAGTGTTCTCAGTATACACACACTTGAAGCAATTAATTTATTGACATAAAAGGAAGGTTATCTTAGCTGAAATTTGAGCACAATTCATATGTATCATATGGTGGAAGTGGAGGGAGGTGAAACTAGTGCGTAAGAGTGGAATGTTAATAAACTCTATGAGAAGAATTACAGTAACCCAGTAAAGAGTGAGCTAAGACTTTGTCTTGGTTACTTTTCTTTCATTGCTGAGACAAATTACCTGATCCCCAAAATGAAAGAAGGAAAGGCTTGTTTATCTTAAAGTTTTTTAGAGGTTTCAGTCCATGCTCACCTGGTTCTGAGGCAGGGTGGCATGGCACAGGGGCAGCTGTTCATATGGACAGCAGGTACCAAAGTTGACAAGAGCAAAAATGGGCAAAAGGGGTATACAAAGGATTGGAAGCAAAGCAAGTCCAAATTCTAGCAGGGCAAACAGTAAGTCCTATAACTCCATTTAGAACATCTGAAGCAATCTGTGGCAAACCATAAGCACCAAAAGCTTGAGTGATTCTGTCTCTATGGCACTTGTAGTGGTTGTAGCTCCCATGGCTTGTCTCTTGGGCTGATTTTTCTCCCTCCTTGCAGGTTACCACAGATGATTCACACTCCTGGCTCTTCCAAACTTTTGGGTGCTCCATTGCATCTTTGGCTTCATCATCACAGATTCACACATTGGTCTCTCAGGGTTACACTGTCTGGCCTTTGAGGTTTTCTGAAATCAGGGTAGAAGTCTTTTCAATCTCAGAACTATTTCATTCTGCATGTACATAAAAACAGCATCTTGTGGCTGATACCAGGTCTGCTGTCAGTTGGAGTGGTAGTCAGGCTTTCCCTTCTCTTGGGCTCTAGGGGCACTGTGAAACTGATTGTGAAGAACAAATTCTCTATGCCACTGCCATTCTGGAACCTAATGCTGCCATTACCATTTTGGAAATTTACATGGTCTCTGCCATCATTCTGGAACATAGTGCACTGCAGCTTTCTCTTCAGAGCAAAGTTGTTCACTTTTCCATTTTTGAGGCTGCAAGGGGTGGAGACCCACTGCTTCTTGGGATGAACCCATGCTATCTTTTCAATTCTTCAGCTTCTTCTCAGCAATCTAGTTCTCAGATCTATCTTTACACTTCACAGCTTTCTTGGAGCTTCCTTTTTGGCCTAACTCACAATGTTTTAAATCATTCTGCTGAGCCCTTTGCTCTAGATTTGTAACATAAATCTGGCTAACCCCCTCCAAATAGCCATGCTACCTCCTCAACATTCAACTGCCTTGAAATTTATTTTACTAGTTTAATTAATCCACTATCCTTAATCTCAGTGTCAGGCAAAGTTTCTGTACAGGAGCATATTGCAGAAAAACTATCTGCCAACTCATAACATACATTTTCTGGAGTCCAACAACCAATGCAGTCCTTCTGCCTAGCAGAAACCTTCCAAACCTGGTCTTTACCAGCAGGATGTCTATCAGTCTTCTGGTATCCTGAGTTCTGACCAGAATCTCCCATACAGAACAGCTTTAAGGCATTCCAGTACTACTCCTTCAGGTGACACCTCTGAACATTTCCAAACTCTTCCCACAAGCCATTCCCAAAGGCTCTTGAACCACATGGTCAGGTATAGTCACAGCAATGGCCCCACTCCTGGTACTGACTTCTGTCTTGGTTACTTTTGTCTCATTGCTGAGACAAAATACCTGATGCCCAAAATGAAAAAAATGAAAAGTTTATTTATCTCATAGTTTTTAGAGGTTTCAGTCCATCATCACCTGGGTCCAAGGGAAAGTAGCACATAGCAGAGGGCACCAGTTCTTGGTGGCAGAAAACAGCACAAGCAACAAGAGTAAAAGGAGAGGAGCCCCAAGAGAAAACTCTTTCTGTCCTTTATATTGTATGTATGCCACACTCACTTGAGTGTAACACTTACACCTCTAATCCCAATATTGGACCATGAGTCATTCACAAACTCTAGAAGCCCACCTCTATGACTGCATGAATCTTTGGGGAGACATCTAGACTTAAACCATAACATTCTGCCCCTGGTCCCCCAAAGACTCATGAACATCCTTTATGCAAATGATATTTAGTCCATTTCCAAGAGTTTCCAAAGTCCTAACAGTTTCAGCATTGCAGAAAGATCCAAGTCCAAAGTCTCCTCTGAGATTCAAGGCAAACTCTTATCTGTTAACCCTTGTGCAAATGAAAAGATAAACACTTCCAACATTCAGTGGCACAAGATAAAAATTTCCATTCCAAAAGGTACAAACAGGGAGATGCAAAGTATTCAGTCCAAGATCTGTAGCTCACTTCAGTGTCCCAGGCAAGTCTGCACTAGAAGGCTGATGGGTCTGTGATGGAAGTTGAGGAATCTATGTTGGAAGTCCGAAGGATCTGAGTCTGACTAGAAGTCTGGAGATGACGTCCAACCTGAACGCAGAAACTGGAGCTCCTCCAAAAAATGAACTCTCATTCATCCTCCCTCCTTCCCTTTTATACCATCCAGGAGATGAGACACTGTAGGGTGGGTCTTGTATACACTAGGGTGTAGAATTGCTAAGCCAATTTAGTTAAACTTCTAAATGTCTCAAGTTGACACAATCAACGAACAACTATGATATCTACCAAAGAAAGTTTCTTCTTGATCTTAACAAAGTGGTAATTATATTATATTCACAAGTTTGTTCTTTTCAATGGACTTTATAATGCAGTCATTTTCTATGTTCAGATACACTTTTTGTTAATTTACATTTTAATAGATTCACAGTAGCTCATGAAAATCTTTAACAAATAATCTTGGAACCAGTATGGATCTCAAAAAATAAAATGGTTCTGAATAAAGATATTTTTCAAAATCCTATTTGCTGATGCTAGAGCTTTACATTGTTTTCAGTTTTTCCTTGTTATGAACAACATGTACAGCCTTACTGTATCCATTACTGTTCATTACAGAAACAGATTTAATATGTTATAAATATAACAAATAAAGGGTATATAGTGGTCTTAAAGAGGTCATCTGCTGAGTCAGCAGTGGAAGAATGCAAAATGTCCCCAGAAACACAAAATGGCCATCTAAGGCTTGAGACAAAGTCCAGTGAAAAGCAAAGGAGGGAAGGTCACTACATAGGGTGGTAGGAGTCTATATTGGAAAGTAAAAACGTCTGCATTAGAAGGCTGAAGAGATTGTGCTGGTGGCTTAAAGGAATGCGGAACAAATATCCAATGCAATGGCAAAGACCAGAGCTCCTCTGAAGAAGCAAAAGCCAGACTTTCTTCTTCTTTCCCTTTTTTTCCATCCAGGTTACAGGTGTCAGGCATAGCTTGGCTGGGCCTTCCCTCCCTAATTTTCAGCTTATGTGTCCGCCATCCAAAGACACACCCAGAACTGTGCTCCAGGAATTTACTACATGTTTTTAATCTATTCCACTTGACATCACAATTAACTGTCACGTTTATATATTAAAAAAATTGACAGTGAATCTGAGTTCCACCAATCACTAGCTGTGATATCCTGCCTGTTAGATTTCTGTTACTGTAACAAATTAGTTGATAATAAACTTATAAAGAGGAAAGCTTTATTTGACTTACTATTCTAAAGGCTTCATTTCCTGGATTCTTTTCAACTTATGATGAGACAGGATAACACCAGGGAGTGTGTGTCAGAGCAAAGAGCCGTTTGTCTCATGAGGGAGATTTGAAAAAGACAAGAGGTAGGAGCAAGGTTCTAACAGCTTCTTTAAGGGCCATATGCATACATATGCTTTAAAGGTTATTTTTCCCCCTGAGTTTGACATTATATTTGAGGCTAAAAATATTTTTATAAAACAAGTTAGTTAAGTATGCCTGTTTTCTGATATAGTTCTTCCATTTTGCTCTAGGTATATTTTGAGTTACTCCTTTATCTTTTCAAGGCAAAGGATTAGAAAAGATAAAAGTAAATTACATGAGTGATATTTTTATAGCAAAATGATGCTTCAGTTATCTGTTTCTTCTTCATGGGAAACAGAAGAAATCAAAATGCAATAACTTAGCCAAAAAAGTGGAGTCAGGAGCTACTGATGAGATGAAATAATGAAGTTGAGGTGCAGATTATAGAGAAAGCTGTGGGGAAGTGATGAGCACAGGGGAAGGCAGAGTGGTTAAACTCACTGGTCCCAGGGCCAGGCTAGGATTGACCCATGCTCCATTTTGAGGAAAATTCATTAGAGAACATCACTGACAAGCCTTGAAAGACTCATAAGTGTAAGATTGAATTTAAGCACAATCTGAGAAAGCAACCCACAAGATCAGTTAATACAGAAGAGAGAAACTAAACCTTTAACAAATGAATGCAGAATGATAAAAAATGACCTTTTCTTGATCACATATAAAGTTCTCTTTCTCTTTGTTACACTAACATACACATATGTTGATGCAAAGATGTCAAACTAGCCAGAAGATAGCAGTAACAGCAATAGAGTATTAGTAGGGCTTTAAGCAGAAATATCTACTAATATCAAAGGGATTATACTTTTCAGAAAAAATTTGTGATTAAAATAATATTTGCAATTAAAATAATAACATTAAGAATCACGATTAAGGGCCCTCAAAAATCAGGCTGCTGATAAGAATGTAAAAATGGAGCAGCCACTGTGAAAAAAGTGATTCCTCAAAAAATTAACGTGATTATCATATGACTCATCAATTTCACTTCTGGGTACATTCTAAAAAGAAAGGAAAAGAGGGCACAGTCAGATTTGTGAGCACCAATGCTCTTAGCAACATTACTTTCAATAATCAAAAGATGGAAGCAGTTAAGTGTCTGTGAACATATGAATTAATAGAATGTGATATATACCTCACCTTAAAATATTATTGTCTTAAAAGACATTCCGATAAAAGATACAACATGGATGAAAAGAATGTCCCTCATGGATTTCCTAAAGGCTGATCACAAGAAGACTCATGTTGTATGATTTTACTTGTATGAAGTACCTAAAATATTCAACTCATGCAGTCAGAAATTAAAATGGTGACTGTCCGAGACTGTGAAGAGTAAGAACTAGGAATTCATGTTTAAGCACATACAGAGTTTCAGTTTTGGAGGAGGAAAAAGTTCTGGAGATGAATGGTGATAACAGGTATAGAACAATAAAAATGTACTTACGGTCACAGAACTGTACAATCTTAAAAATTTCTAAACTAAAAATACCATGTCTTTTATTAATTCTGCAGTTGATGGGCATTTGGGTTTCCAAGATTTAGCTATTACAAATTGTGCTGCTACAAACATGGGTTCACATATATTTCTTGGCATGGCATTTTCAATTTTTCTGGGAAAATATCCAAAAGGGGAATATTTGGATAGAATGAGACTTCAAATCCTAGTTTTCTGAGGAATATCCACATTGATTTCCACAGTGGTTGCGCCAGTCTACACACCCACCAACAGTGCAGAGATGTTTCTTTTTCCCCACAAACCTACCAACATTTGTTATTTATTGGTTTCTTGATGGCAACCATTCTTCCTGGAGTGAGATGGAATCTCAATGTTGTTTTAATTTGCATTTCTTGAATGACCAGTGATGTTGAACATTTTTTTGTGCATTTATCTGTCATTTATATTTCTTTATCTGCAGAGTGTGTATTCATCTCAGATGCCTATTTTTGGATTGGGCATTTTTGAATTTGAGGTGTCTTATGGTTTTTAATTCTTTATATGTTCTAGATATAAGTGCCCTGTCTGAAGGATAGCTGATGTTCTTGAGGCTTTTGTAGGTGAATGGAGACAATCTGTGGCCATATTCATAAATGAAATAAATCAAACTCACATTTATAAATATCATAATGTTTCCCTAGTATAAAAAATACTAAAAATAAAAACTGAAAGAGTAATAAGATCCAAAATATACAATAGATATTGTAATAATGAAAGGGAAAGAAATTGCTAAAAAGGAAAGAACAGCTTGGATAGGGGAAAGTAAAAAGGAAAAAAGGAAAAGGTTACATGTATGTAAATATACATATATAAATGTATGTATGTATATATATAAATGTATGTATATATATGCAAGATAGATAACTAAACTACTAGTCTGTTAATTCATCAAAAAGAACAGTTTGTGGTGTCATTGTTTGACAGTATGATCATTTTTTGTGCCTAGATCTTGTAACCCGAGCACCTATTTTTAAAATAACAATATGCAATACATTAACTAGTGTTAATTTCCTATTTCTTTTTTGCAATTCTGTATCATTTCTGTCCTGCTTTATAAAATAATAGCTAAAATAGTAAGTTTAATGTTGTTTATTTTCCCACAATAAAAAATCAGATTATATATATTCTAAACTTAGAATACTCATCATAATAATATGCACCAGATATATTGATAGTAATTGCTTAGTAAAGTCATACCACTTATTAAATTACTGATATAAATTTGACATTACTGGTTCTATAGTTTATTTGGTACTTTGTTGTAATTTAGTTTAGATTTTATGCATTTAGAATAGCTATTCATATAGTATAGATTCATATTATAATACAATAATTTAAGTGAGTGTAAATTGGCATTTGCAGGTACAAAAATTTAGATTAAAACTTAGGATTGGTTAAACTAGAATCACTGTTTTATTACTATATTTAACTGTTGATTATATATATATATCTTTGTTGACTACTTATTTTATTAATTTTTACATAGTTCATCAATTGTGCTCTTTTAGGCCGTCTGATTGTCATTTGTCTGTAAATTATCTTCAGGTGTGCAGTTGCAATGCCTCACACTTGGGACACAATAGTCCTCTGATTATAAGCTGATTTCCTGAGAAGTTACAACCCTTCCCTAAATCAGCCACGTCCCCACTAATGCTGACCAGACACTGGTTACCCTGATGGTTGTTCATCAGAAGCAGTCCCACCTATGGTGAAACCATCTTGCAAAATATCTCCTGCATGGTGCTTGTTACTGATTTGGTTATAGCAAATTGGTTGTTATAAAAGTCCCCTGCAGGTTACACTTGGAATTCTGATTGAGTAAAAGTATAGTTGTTCCCCTAATTCAGTTCATTCTTGCAAACTGACTGCAAAATCTCAGAAGGTAAACTTGTCTGAGTGGATGGGCCTCTGCGAACACTAAAAGTTTTTGGAGCTACCCTGCCGCTAGCCAATCAGAAGTGATTGAAGCAGTAATTTAGAAGTTGTCTTTTAGAAAGGTTAGTAAAAATGTTGTACTTTTATTTAGTGACTTTATTTTTATTGATGACACTGTAACCCCTGAAGTCCAAGAATTATTCTGAAATATGGTAAAAAAGAATGCAAGTCTAGACATTTATTTGGTACTGATTATAATCTTAATTGTGCAGGTGACAACTTTAAGTGCCTACAAGTAAGCTAGTAGATATTATTAATGATTAAAATATATGCTCTTCTTTGTACCAGCAATTTCTCATTTTTTGGGGGGGTTTGAGTCAGGCTATACTTTGGGACAACTTAGCCTTTATGGTAAAATCAACTGATATAGCAATAATTGTTGGCTGGAAATCAAATAAATTCTGACCATCTTCTTTGTACAAAGTAATTATAAAACCAGATTTCTCATGAATCTTTTCAGGATATCAGAAAGATTGGCAAGTTATCATAAAATATATTTAAATCCTTAATGTATTTCAATATTTGTTTGAAGTGAAAGGTGTATTTTATTCCAATTGAATTTTTTAGCTATACTTAAATATTTTTGGTGTTTTATTTATTTAGCACATTGCATATGTTATTAATATTTTGCTGGAGGTCATAAATAACACAAAAAAGAAATATCCCAGTTTGTTATTAAAATATGAAGTGTTCTAAGAATATTTTATCTCTGTATACGTTAGTGGGTTGGCCTGATTTTTTGACACCATCTCTTAGCTGAAATCCTGGAAAAATATCACTGGGCACACTCTACTTCATTATAGAGCAGGAAAATAGCACTTTTCTTCCTTTTAGAGCTGAATTCTTCCAGCTGTAGGCTGAGTAGCAATAGCTCATTTACATTTAATTTCACCATTCTAATGAAGATAGCTATTGATAATGATATTGAAAGTTACCCACGGGCAAGAAAGGGATAAAAAACCCAGGAATTTTTAAAGTTGCATAAATCACACAGCAGAAATAAAAATGGATTAATGCTTTATTACCTACCATGAATTTACCTTTATTAAATTGCAAAATCCATAGGGATAATGGACAATCTATTTTTAATTAGTATATTCCCTCCCTCTCTCCTCTCTTCTCCCCTTATTTCTCCTTCTGAAGTTGCTCTTTCTTCTTTCTTTTTTATTAGAACAAATTTATGTTTCTTAAACGATATATTTGCCTTGACAGAGATAGCAGCACTCCACTGTAACACCACACATTGCTCAAATTGAGGGTAACAGAAGTTCCTAGTGGGCAACATCAGCTGAATACAACAGTATGAAGAGCACCAGCCTGGCAGAGGATACGAAGTTCTGTCACCAAATACCAGCAAGACTTTGATGATGTCACTACTTTCCCTAAACCTAAATTATGCATAAGCTTAAATACCACATTGTACCTGTCATTTGAATAAGACAAAATACTACAATAAAGGAAAGATAGAGGAAGGCAAAAGATTAGAGATCTGGCAAATGGGAAATGGTCCAAAAGAACTTGAATGAGAGAAGAGTGGGAGGGGAAGGAAAAACAGAAAAAATATATGCCATCATGTACAGAAACCTAAATGCATGTAAACATTGTATGCCACAGACATTAGATAAGATTAATATCTACAAATATGAAAATAGAGAAAAGGGATTTAGAAAAGGAGTGAGGTAGGCAGTAAGAAAGGGGGGTGGGATTATAGAATCAACCTATTCATATGCCCACTCCCAAGATAATTCTAAACCGCACGCACTGCAAAAACGTTGTTATATATATGTATATATACTTATATATGTTACTAATATGCACATATATATGCATATTAGTAAACACACATTGAATTTCACATATTGGACTTTTCTCAATTTTTTTTGTATCCAATTTGTCTATTTTCTTCAGAATTTTGAAGAACCAACTCTTTGTTGCATTGATGATTTTTCTATATTCGTTTTATTTATTTGTGCTCTGATCATTATTGTTTTCTTCTTCTAATTTCATGTTTGGTTTTTTCTTGTTCATTTAGTTCCTTGAAATGTAACTGTAGAATATTTTTGGAGATATTTGTGATTTTTTGATACAGGGGTTGATTTCTATAAAATTTTCTTTAGTACTTTCTTTCCTGTACCACTCTTAGATTCTGATATGCTGTGTCTTCATTTACTTTTGTTCCAAGAAACTTTTGATTTTCCTTTTGGATATTTATTTTATTTACGTATTTTAAAAAAATAAAACAAAATTTCAAAGCGAGATAATAAGAAGGCAACAATGGTTGATCCCTTGCTTAATGTTACAATTAAATTAGTTAGAGTACAAGATATTGGCATTTAATTGTCCAAACAATATTAGCACTAACCTTTCTTTTCAATGAATTAAGAGAAATTAATAGTAGCTATCTCAACCATCATATATATATATATATATACATATATATATATATATATATATATATATATATATGCTTTTCCCTTCCTTTCCTCCATTCCCCATCCCAGTTTGTCTTTCCTTTTAAAGCTTCTTCCCATTTTACAATATCTATTGTACATTTAGAATCCTATTTACACTCTCAGTTTCTCAACTAAAGAGACATTACTTGTATATGTAAGTCTGATTTATTTTACTTGTGAGTATGGTTACTAGTTTCATCTGTTTACCTAGGAAAGACTTGAGTTTATCCCTTGTTATGGCTGAGTAAGTACTCCGTTGTATAAAAATACCATGTCATTTTAATCCATTCTTTGGTTGATGAACATTGGGTTGTTTCCAAGATAGAGCTCTTATGAATTGTGCTGCTACAAACATGAGTGCACATCTATTGCTGGGGTATGATGCTTTTAGTTCTTCTGGGAAGATACCCAGAAGGAGAACTGCTGGTCAAGTGGGACCTCCAATTCTAGTGTTTGAGGCATCCCCACACTTATTTCCACAGTGATTACACTGTCTACATTCCCACAAACAGTGGAGAAATGTTCCTTTTTCACCACAACCTGTTCGACATTTGTTATTGGTTGATTTCTTTATAGTAGCCTTTCTGTGGTGAAATGGAATCTCGGTGCTGTTTTAATTTGCATCTCTCAAATGGCCAGGAATGTTAAATGTTTTTTCATATACTATTTGCTGTTTGTTTTTCTTTGCCTGAAAACTGTTTATTCATCTCAGATGCCCTTTTTTGGATTGAGTGTTTAAATCTAGGAGTGCTGAGTTTTTTTTTTTTTTTTTTGAGTTCTTCATATGTTCTTGATAGTAATCTTTTGTCTGAGAACAGCTGACAAACATTTTTTTCTACATTGCGGGTTGTCTCTTCACTCTGTTGGTTTTTCTGCTGTGCAAAAGGTTTTCTTTTTTAATAAGATGAGGTCTCAGTTGTAGACTCTTTGTGATAGTTTCTGTGCAGATTTTATTCATAAAGTCTTTGCCTACACCAATGTCTTCAAGAGTTTTACCTACTCTGTCTTCCTAAAGATTTAAAGTTTCTGTTTTAATATTTAGATGTTTGATGCATCTGAATTTAGTTTAGAGCATGGTGAAAGATATGGACACAGTTTACTCACTGGCATGTGTAGAACAAGTTTTCCAGCACCATTTATTAAAGAAGCTATCTTTCTTCCAGTGAATGTGTTTAGAATCCTTGTCAAAGATAACATGGCTGAGTATGTCTGCAGTTGTTCCTGCATCTTCTAATCTGTTCCATTGATCTTCAAGCCTAGTTTTATTTTTTTTTTTGCCAGTATTACATATTTTTTTTTAAATCACAGTAGCTTTATAGTATAATTTAAAGTCAGGGATTGTGATGTGTAGTCTTATCTTTGCTGCCCAGAATTGCCTTTGCTAGTCAAGATCTCTTCTGGTTCCAGATGAATTTTAGGATTATTTCCTCAAATTCTGTGAGGAATGCTATTGGAATTTTGATTGGAATTGTACTAAATATGTGCAACACTTTAGGAAGTATGGCATTTTCCCTATATTTGTTCTTCCTACGCAAGAGTAAGGAATGTCTTCCCATTGTCTAATATCCTCTTCTATCTCTTTTTTCATAGCACTATTCAATTTTCAATGTATAGGTCTTTTACATCCTTCATTAGATTGATTCCTCGTATTTCATTCTTTTTGGATGCTATTATGAAAGGTGTTATTTCACTGATTTCTCTTTCAGTGAGTTTGTTACACATGCACAGGAAGGCTATTGATTTTTGAATATTGACTTTGTTTCCAGCTTTGCTACTGAATTTGCTTATTATATCTACCAGTTTTTTAGTAGATTTTTTGGTTTTATTTTTTTTGTGTTACCATGTCATCTGCAAATAACTTTAGTTTAACTTCTTCCTTTACTATTGTTATTCCTTTCTCTTGTCTAATTGCTCTGGCTAAAGTTTCCAGGACAAGGTTGAATAAGAATGAAAACCATGGACATCCTTGTCTTATTCCTGATTTTAGAGAGAAAATTTTCAGTTTTTGTCCATTTATTATGATGTTGGCTGTTAGTTGTCATAGATAAATGTCCTCGGATTGAGATAAAGGTAATCTATTCCGATTTTCTGTAGGCTTTTTAAAAATCATGAATGGGTGTTGGACTTTTTCAAAACCTTTTTCTGCATCTTTGGAGATGACACTGTGATTTTAGTCTTTGGTTTTGTTAATATGGTGTATTAAACTTACTGATTTATGTATGTTGAAACTTCCTTGCATACCTTGGATAAATATCAATTGGTCATGGTGTATAATCTCGATGATTTGCTGCATTCTGTGTACCAGTATCATATTGAAAAATTTTACATCTATGTTCGTTAAGCAAATTGGTCTGTAATTCTTTTTATTAGTTGGATCCTTCTATGGTTTTGTATCAGGGTAATGCTTGTTTCCAGAAATGAATTCGGGACTATTTTATTCCTTTCAATTTCATTAATGAGTTTGAGAAATCATGGTGTTAGGTCTTGATTAAGTATCTTGTAAAATTCAGCAGCGAATCTGTCAGGACCTGGAGATTTCTTTGTTGGTAGGTTTCAATTACATCTTCAATTTCATTGATTGATATTGGTTTGTTTATCATTTTTATATCTTCTTGATTCATCTTTGGTAATTCATATTTAGGTAGGAATCTGTCCATTTCTTCTGTATTTTTAATCTTATTTGAACACAAGTTTTCAAAATAGGTATAGATGATCTTCTGGATTTCTGCAGGTCTGTTGTGATTTCACCCTTTTCATTCCTAATTGCATGGATTTGAGTCTTTCCTTTTTTTAAAATATGGTTTGATAAGGGTTTGTCAATTTTATTTTATCTTTCAAAGAATCCACTCTGATTCATTGATTCTTTGTATTTTTTTAATCTCCAATGCATCAATTTCTGCTCTGATTTTTATGACTTCCTCCCTTGTATGAACTTTTGACTTAGCCTGCTCTTCTTTTTCTAGAAGTTTGAGGTTCATCATTAAATTGCTCATATACATTTGCACTGCTTTTTGGCTATGAGTATTTACTGTTATAAATTTTCCTCTTAGGACTGCTTTCATTTTGTCCCATAAATTCTGGTATGTTGTATTGTCATTATCATTCAACTGTAAAAATCGTGTTATTTTCTTCTTCAATTTCATCTGTGACCCATTGGTTGTTCAGGAGGGTGCTATATAATTTACATGTATTTATGAGGTTCTCATGGTTTCTTTTGCCATGGATTTTCAGTTGTATTGCACTATGGTCTGATAATATATGTTGGATAATTTTAACTCATTTGCATGGTCTATTTTGGAAAACCTCCTTTTTGCAGCTGAGAAGAATGTTTTCTGGTGTTGTGGAGTAGAACACTGCAAGTATCTACTAAGTTTGTTTGTTCAAAGGTTTTGTTCAGTTCTAATATTTCATTGCTTTTTTTTTGTCTAGTTTTTTGTGACAGTTGGCTATTGAGTTAGTCAATGCAATTAGTGCTTATTTGATTTTTCATGCCCATTAGTGCTTGTTTTATATAATTGTGTGCACTGGTAATTGCTGCATATATATTTATATATTAATATATTAATATATATTAATATATATTAATATATATTAATATATATTAATGTAAATATATTAATACATTATATATTTATATATTATATATTTATATGTTATGTAATATGTATTATAATATAATATAATATAATATATAATATAATTATATATAATATATAATATATATTTATATATTATATATATTATATTATATATAAATATATATAAATATATATTAATATATAAATATATATAAATATATATTAATATATAAATATATATTAATATATAAATATAATATATTTATTTTTCCTCTTGGATTTTTTCCCTTTATAGGAGTGTCTTGGCTTGAAATTCACTTTGACTGCAAACAGAATAGCTACCTGATTTTTTCTCCGGGCTCCTGTTGCATGGAATATTGCTTTCTATTCTTTGACTTTCAGTCTATGAATTTTTTAAATTAAATGTGTTTCTTGTATGTAGCATATTATTGGATCTTGCTTTTTGATCAACTCTGCCAGTCTTTCTTTTCATTGGTGAATTGAGACCATTAACACTGATGTTTATAACTGATATGTATTGACTTATTGTTCTCATGCTATTTTCCTTAGTTTGTTCCCCCCTATTTCCCCCTCCATCTGTTTAACTGTTTTCCTTGCCTTGTGAGTTCCTTTTGTTAGGATTCATGGAGGTTTAGTCCTTGTAATATCTTTGTAGAATGTCCTTCAAATCATTTTGGAGTGCTAGTTTCCTCAGATGCTCTATGTCATTGAAATATCGTATTTCTCCATCAGTTTTGAAAGATATTTTTGTGGGGCATATCAACTTGTTTGGAAGGATGCTTTCCTTTAGAACTTGAAATACTTCACTCCAAGCTCTCTTTGACTTGAGGGTTTGTGCTAAGAAGTCAGTTGTGATTATGATGGACTTTCCTTTATAGGCGATTTGTTTCTTTTTTCCTAGAAGTTTTAAGATTCTATGCTAGTTGAATTTCTAGAATCTTTACTATGATAAGCCTGGGTGTAGATTTTTTCTCTTTTTTTTCTTTTAAAGAGAAAAAAAACATACAAAAACCAAGAAGCAAACAATTAAAAAAACTAAAGCAAATGATAAAAACAACAACAAAAAACAATGATGATATAGGATTTCAAAACAAGATGATAGGAATTTAACAATGGTTGTTATATTGCATATTTTTATCCACAAATAATTGCTTAGGCTACCAGATATAGGCATGTAAGAATCATCAAGATTGAGCAGTTTCTTTCCCTTTTATCACATCTATTATAACTGTTGCACCTTATTTACTCTTTCAGTTTCTTACACTAGTGAGATAATATGGTGTTTACACATACATACTATTACTTATGGTGGTTTATAATTGCATTTATTTACCTATAAAAGACTTGAGTCTATCATTATTTATGGATGAATAGTATTCTATTATATAAAAATAATTTTTTTATCCATTCCTCAGTTGATGGGCATTTCGGTTGTTTCAAATATTTATTAGAAATTGCAGTGCTATAAACATGGATGCATATATATTGCTGTGGTATGGTGTTTTCATTTCTTCTAGGCAAATATACAGAAGGGGAATAGTTGGATGAATGAAATCTATAACTCTAGTTTTTAAGGAATTACCACACTGATTTCCACAGTGGTTGTAACAGTCTAAACTCCCACCAATAATGGAGAAGGCTTCATTTTTGCCACAGCTCCACCAGCATTTCTTACTGGTTAATTTCTTGATGCTAGCCATTCTTTATGGAATGAGATAATATCTCTTATATGACCAATGATATTGAACATTTTTTCATATACTTATTTTCTATTTGTATTTGTTCACCTGAGAATTGTATACTCATCTCAGATGCCCATCTTATATATGATTGTTATCACTTCCTCTTGAAGTTTTGCCCTAACAAGTATGTAATGAGCTTCTTTATCTCTTTTGATCATTCTTGGTTTGAGGCTCACATTGTCTGCAAACAGAATGGCTAACTCTGATTTTTCTGTGTTGCTATCACATGGAATACTGTTTTCCATCCTTTGACTTTCAGTGCATGAATTTGCTTTTGAGTTAAATGTGTTTTTGTACACAGTATATTGTTGGATTTTGTTTCTTGATCTTCTTTGCCAGTTTTTTTCTTTTCATTGGTGAATTGAATTCATTTACATTGATTGTTTTAACTGATATATATATGTGTATATATATATATATATATATGCTTATCTTTGTCATATTATCTTCTTGGTATTGGTTCCCTGCTTATTCCCTCTGTTTAAATGTTCATCCTGCTTGTTGGTTCTTCCTGTTGTTTTTGGAATTGTGGCCATTTTTATCTTTCTAGAATGCTTTCTAGTATTCCTTATAGGGTTCATTTGGTGGCCATGAAGTTCTTCAGTTGTTCTTTGTTGTGGAGCTATCTTATTTCTCCATTGATTTCAAAAGATAATTTTGTAGGTTATATCTCTTTGTGTTGGAAGCTCTTTTCTTTCAGTACTTGAAATACTTCACTTGGGACTTTTTGACTTGATAATTTGTGTTAAGGAGTCTGCTATGATTTTGATAGGCTTTCCTTTATAGGTGATCTGGTTCTCTTTTCTAGCAGCTTTTAATATTTTGTTCTTGTGCTGGATTTCTGGGATATTGATTATTATATAGCATGGCATAGATTTATTTTGGTTATGGATAATTGAAATTCTGTATGCCTTGCTTATCTGGATGTTAGGTCCTTTCCCCATGTTTGGGAAATGTTCTGCTATTACTTCTGCAAATAATTTTTTTATGTCATTTGTGTAGTCATCCTTTTCATTGACTCCTATCAGTCTTATATTGTTTCTCTTTGCATCGTATTGCAGCTATTGAATTAATATTTTCTGATTCCTTGTTATTTTTTAGAGATCTTTCCCTTCATAATCACTAGCCACAATCCCATCTTCAAGGCCTGACAGTCTGTCTTCAATTTCATTTATGCAGTTTTGCGAGCTTTCAATGAAATTTTTGATTTTATAGATATGTCATGAATCTGTTTCATGTATCTAAATGTTTCCTGCATTGTTCATTCAGGGTTTCCATCATTTTATATGCTTTTCTATTTTTTAAATATATGTCTTTGGATATACTCACCAATTCTTTAATCATGCTTAACATTTCTGATTTTACTTGAGATTAATTTCCTTTAGTACTCTGTGGAGTTGTTTCTTTACTTTAGTTGCTGTCGTTTCAGAAATTTCAGGTTTGTTAACTCAACTTTCTTCTATGTCCATGTCTCCTATACTTCATCTAGTTGGGATAAAAGTTTGAGATTGCTTTTTTGTCTTCATTTTGACACTTTGCTGTGTTCCTTTAAATCAGCTGGATGTCAAATCCTAGTTGTTTCCTGAACCTTCAGGCCATCTGGCAGTGGGTCTCACAGAGGTTTGTCAAAGTTGTGGCTCCCTGGGTTCAGACTCTCTTTCCCTGTGTGCTTCAGCGATTGTTCCCAGGTATCGGGGGGGGGGCGTGGCTCTGGGTGCAGCTTCTTATTCCCTACAAGCCTCACCTACAGTTCCTGGGTGTAGAAGTGTCATTGGACACAGTTTCCCAGTCACTGAGTGCTTCATTATGGGTTTCCCAAGGTCTGTGAGTCACTGGGAATAGACTTCTTGTTCCTACAGGCTTCAGAAATGGTTCTGAGGTGTGGGTGGATTGCTGAGGTGGACTCTCAGTCACTGCTGGCCTCACCAAGGGTTCTCAGATGACAGAAGGTTACTAGGCATAGACTCCCAATCTCTGTGTGCTTCACTGAGGGTTCCTGCATGATAGTGGTTCACTGGGAATGTACTTCAGGTTCCTGATAGCTTCAGCTTATGACGGGGTCACTGGCCACAGATTCCTAAGCCTCACAGGCTTCACCAAGGGTTCCTGGATGACTTGGCATGGACTCCTGGTCCCCAGAGTTCTCAGAGATGGTTTCCCTGGTGTGGGTGGGTCACTGAGTGCAGATTCCCAGTTCCCAGAAGCCTCATCTAGAGTACCTTGATGTGAGTGGGTCACTTGATGCAACTTCCCAGTCCCCATGAGCCTCATCTTTGGTTTCTGGGTGTGATCAGGTCATGGCACAGCCTCCCAGTCCCTGTGGGCTTCACTGTGAGTTCCCAGATGACTATCTGCACATTTCTTTTTGATTGTGCCTAACTGGAGCTCTACATGCCTCACTTATTTGTATATAAAATTCTTTTTCTCTACTATGAAAGTTTTCTGCCATGATATCTGTGAACAGTTTTTTTTAAATCTCATTTTTTGTATCTCCTTCTTTTTCATTGACTCTATCAAGTCAAATTATTCTCATTTTCACATATAGGAGTGGATGGATTGACTTTTCATGATTATCAAAGATATCATGGAAGCCTGGGTACCTGTGAGTATGGTAGAGGAACAGACCAAACACTGGAGGAGAGGGTTCCTATGGTTAAATTTTTGGTAGAATGAGCAATAATAAATAAATCAGTAAATTAAAATTAACCACTAATTCAAAGATGTGCAAGAAAAAGTTTTCAAATAAATGTTAGAAGAATCTACTTATGTGTTGCATTTGGATGCACAAAGAATGAGAATTGCAAACATTATTTATCTACTATAAATTTATTTTATGACCTCCCAGAGTTTCAGAACTTGATGTTAAAAGTCATGTTATGATTAAGTTGTGAATTGAAATATTGGCAACAAAAATGATGTTTTAAGTTTAGATTATTAGTTCAAATTAAGAGTAAAGTGTGTTAGAATGGACATGTGAGTCTATCCTTTTAAGAAGAAGTAGAACTACAGCAAACAGTGATTTCCTCTTGCTACTATAACAAATTATTCAAAATTTAGTGGCTTAAACAATGCAGATCTATTTTTTGAGAACTATATCTAAATAAGGTTACAGGTATAAAATACATTTCTCTGGACAAATTGATATGTTGGCATGGCTATTTTCCTTCTTGATTTGGGGAAGAATCTGTTTCCTTGTCTTTTTCAGCTTTTGGAGGCAGTTTGCATTCTTTAGCTCATGAGTCCTTCTAGCATCTTCAAAAAACTAGCATAGCATTATGAAATCACTCTTTGACTCTGACCATTATCTCCTTTATTTTCTAACAATTCTATGATTATAATGGTTGTGAGATGATAATCCAGTATGATATCCCCATTTCAAGATCCTTGAATATATCTGCAACGTCCCT
The DNA here is from genome assembly GCA_004027295.1 of Dolichotis patagonum. NCBI lineage: Eukaryota > Metazoa > Chordata > Mammalia > Rodentia > Caviidae > Dolichotis > Dolichotis patagonum. The sequence goes on along the minus strand of PVJX010000150.1, from coordinate 53,262 downwards.
TCCTTTTACCAAACAAGAGGACAAATTTACATGTTCCAGGAATTAGGATGTGGATGTCTTTGAGGGTTATTTTTCTTCCCATGGCAGCCTGATTTATTTCTTAATAATGTCTGTTCTGAGACTAGCATTCCCTTTCTGGAAATAGTTGTTGTCATTCCATTCATATGAGCAAGAAAAGACAAGTTACGTGCTTTACATTACTCACTTTCCTGATTGCAATTAATTAGTATAATTTGAGGACCCAACCCAAGCTGTAGATTCTTTGGAATGTAGAGAGAAAGTTTAGAAAATCCCTCAATGTAGAAACCCTTAAATATAAACCTTGAGAATTATTTGATATCATCATTTTTGTAATATGTGTAGTTTGTAACTTTGTTGTGAGACAGAACAATGAAACTGATATGCAGAAGGAAACAGAAGTGAGATATGGAGATAATCTTTGGGGGTTTGAGGTTTTGTTTCTATAGTTTTTGAAATCCAGTCTGACTTCTTTCCCATTATGCTTCAAGTCTCAAATTTTCATGAGGTACTAGAGTTTCTATTCAATTACACCCCCCCCCTTTAAAGAAAATCTATTTTGTAGTGGGCTTCTTTGTAACCAACATAATCTTTATTAGTACAAGAGGTGGAATAAGTAAGGTCTTTCACAATGGGAGAGCAAATTTGTAAGATGATAATTAAGAACTACGATGGCTGCAAAGAATGACTTCTGTTGTATGATTAGCAGTCTTTGTTGATTGGTTCAAGCAATTCTTCATTTCTTTTTACTAATAGTAGAAATAAAGACATTTGTCCTTAAAATCCATCCTTATGTCCCTTATACCTTTCATTCTGTGCACAGTACAAATAAGACTCAGGCCCTGTAAGATTCACAGAAGGTCATTTTCTTCTTTTTATGAATCAAATTTGATGATACAGTATTTCACACAGGACATCAATAAGTCTCATGTCTTTTAAGATCTAATTATGAATTTACCTTATCTCTCCTTCCCTCAGAACCTCTTTATTATAAGTTTTCTTTTAAGATTCTTTTTCTAAAAGATTTCTGATGCTCAGAGCTTTTACAGATTCTTTTATAACAAGAAATAACAGAATTACTCCATCTTGAGTGAGAAAAAATTAAATTTTTAAAGAATTCTTTTTAAAAAATTATATGTTTAATTATTGACCTTAAACAATGAAAACCCAGGTTATTATGACCACACACCACCTTTAATCAAATCTAGCGGAATGCTTTTTAAATCAAGTGGTTCTAAATTTTTATTTTATTTTTATTTATAAAAAGAATAAAAATTATGATAAAGAATTTCAAAACAAAACAGGAGATTGCCAATGGTTCATATATTGTGTATTGTTATCTTCAAAGCTCAGGTTACAAGATATAGACATGAAAACATGATCAGACAATGAAAATGCAAACTGTTCTTTCTGATGAATAGAGAGCAGTAGTATAATTAAATATCATATATGTGTATATATACATATACATATATATCCTTTCCACTTTCTTTTCTTCTATATGAATGGACCAATTAATGAAAGAATTTTGCTAACTATTTGCCTCCAAACTACTTGTTTGACAAAAAGAAATTTTGAAATTGAAGAAAGAGAAATCTCACACATTGTCTCTATTTCTATTTTTTTTTTTTTTTTTTTTTTGTATTTTGAGGTAATGGGGTTTGGATTTCTCTGGTTTCTGGATCAGATCAGCTCTGTGTCATTCTCGACACACCTTATCATGTTAACACAATGCTGTAGTGAAAGATGGCAAGGAGAAGACAATTACATGACACCTAATTTATAGTATCATTTATAATGGTTATCCAAAGAGTAGAACACAAAGAAAGTACAGGAAATCTGTTCGTACACTAAAGACCTGGAGAATCCAGCCAAGGGGCTAGACCCATGGCAATATCCTGCTCGAGTTCCGCTGGAGACCTACAGCCCATGACAGTGTCTCACATAAGTCCAACTGGAGGCCTAGAGCCCATAAAATGACTCCTGCAACTCTGTTTCATGGATCCACCCCGGGAAGGACCCAAGGTCAGAGGTGGAAGCTAGAAAGTCTGTACCAGTGGGATAAAGGACTTGTGCCAGTAGGCTGAAGGTTTTGGAGTGGAGCCAAGAAGTGAAGCTCAAAATAAGAACTAGGGCTTCCCCCAAACGTATCACAGCCCTACTCAGTAACAACAAAGCTCTAGAGCACCTCTAATCATGAGAACAGCGAAGCTCATATCAGGAAGCCAGCATGATAAGCTGCTCCTGGAGACTGAACAGCATACGTCTTCCTCTTCAGAGCCAGGAAGTGATGGCCAAAGTATGGACCACTACTTTCCCAAAGTCAACTCAGCAGGAAGGTCCTGAGACCCTCTGATGGTAACAGCTGAGTGCATATCAGGGAAGCTAGCATGACAAGCTCCTCCAGGAGAATCAACAGCACCAAAAGAATCAACAGCTCCACAAAAACAATAACACTAATGCTACTTTTCCTCTCCACGTCTTCTTTTTATGCTAGAAGCTATCTTCAGGTGGGCTATCAACATTCAGTACCCTGCTGATTCAGTTAAACTGGTGACCACCAGTTTTTAACCCACCAAACACAATTACTTATTTCAAAAAATCTTTGTAAAGGACACATTATGTATTGGATGTTCTAGGTATAGTGATGAGCAATTTATGATTCCAATTTGGTAACTCATTGGGCAGAAATACAAGGAAATGAGTTCTAGGCAGAAGTAGATACAGGACTCTTCCAATGTATGAAAACATTGTATACCTTTAGAAATGAAGGAAACCCAAAGTTTTTGGATACTGAAGTGAGGACTAAGGATACAAGAGAGATCTGGAGTAGCAGACAATGCCAAATTTCATCTTACAAGTGTGACAACAGGTTGTATGGCTTTCATAGGCACAGAACCTTAAGTTTCCTTTGGTTCTTTAGGTTTATGCTGACTTTTCTTTTACTTCTTTTGGTGTTATTTGGTGTTTAGTGTATATGAGTGTAATAGAAATAAGTCATGCAAGTTGTAAAATAATTTTTAATCAAAAGTAAGGTAAGCAGTATAGGGGTATATTACTTGTGAAATAATGAGCAAATTGCTAAATTATGCTATTTTAATTCCCCTCACTTGTAATATGAGATAATCCGATACATCTGTTAATGTTTAGGGGCATTTATAGCTCTAATATGACCTATATGTAATTTTGAGAATGTTTTCTTTAATATCATCTGCACAAAACCTATCCTAAAAGATGGACCTTAAAAATAGAGGGGGTAGAACTTCACAAACAGTAAACATTTGTCTCCTCTTGTTTCACCTCATGTTAGAGAATTAGAAGAAATGTAATAAAAATAAAATATTTTTACTATCAACTAACCCAGTGCTTCTCAAATTTATTTGACCAATGAGTCTTTTTCTTTTCTGTTTTGAATAACACCTGTCAAAATGATAAGGAATTGACTTTCCATGAGTGTCAATCTGGAATTATCTAGTGAAGGGCACGTATAAAAAAGAATAAACATAAATTGAACAATTATTTTGTGACAGTACTCTTATAGAAGTTGAGAACACTATGATGAGATTATCCTTCCTTCAGCAGATATATAATTTGTTAGAAGAGCAACATCATAAATTATAAATATATATTGTAATTGACAGTTAGACTGAATTTCTAAGGCAATTGCCTCTCTGTGTGTGGAAACCTATACATATCCATGAAAATTAATATTTTTTATTTATATGCAATGTATCTTAATTTTTATTGTATCATTCAAGATTGGACATTATTATCTATCTATACAACCTGCCACAGTGTCTTCCAAGGCTCAGCTGAACAGTCAGACTTACTCAATCATCACAGACCACATATGACATTGGTGTGCTTAAAAAGATTTATAAAATGGGGAAGATAAAATGCCAGGGAAGGCTCACGCACTCTGTGGAAGACCATACTGTAGTCTCACAGATAGCTCAGGGATTAGGAGATAAGACTCCCATCAGGATATAAAACAGACCTGAATCCTCATATAATCACAAATTCTTGAAACATCACACAAACAGTTTCTAGGGGTCATGAATAAAAGATGCTAGGAGTAAGTATGCACTAATGGAAGTCCAGATCTATGCTTACACTAAATTATTTGTAGGAGTCATTTGGAAAGAGTTAATGAGTAGCTCAAAATTTTCTTGTTGTGGGGAAAAAAGACTTTACAAACCTGTGTCCTCTGGTGCAAGATGATTGCATAATCTGCCAAAGGTCAAATCTTCAGAATTAAAAGGAGTGAGCGATCAGGACCTGAATCCAGGCCTGCGCTACCTGAAAGTCAGTCTCTGTACACTATCATGGTATCTGGCCCCCGAGTGAATTTTCTGAGGTGAAGCAACAGTGGGTGAGAGTGGAATTAGAAAAAGATTCCTCAGCCATGAAAAAGAAAAAGGACAATTTCTCCTTTGAAACAGGAGGGAAGGAGGAGAAGAGAGATTAATTTTTAGGTAATTAAAATTGACAATGTTATCTTCAAGATTTATGAGTTTTAGAGTGGCAGGCATCAAAACATCTTAGGCTCAGTTTTATTGATGGGTAGAATAATCTCTCAATGTGATGCATTTATTTCTAATTAACTTTAATGAAAGTCAGTTTCCTCAATAAAGGAGTAAGTGGAACTAAGTTAAAAGGAGAAGATAGAAACTTTATTACATAAAAATAATAGTTCAACACCTCCAATTTTATAGTTTCTTTCCTATGTGAATCGATACTACATTCCCTCACATTATCTGTTTTATATATTTACTGTTAAATGCTTGAAAGTAAACATTCTTAACTGTAAATATGATTTGCAAGGTCATTGGACAAAATGAAATATTTAAAATACATTAGTTCACTTGGTTTATAGCCAAGGAGAAAGGAAGCACATGTAAATGAAATCTTCTTTGTGAAAAAAATGGTAATATTAGTAGTCTTCTCGAGGTGGTGTAGTAGAATCTGCCCACTTAGGAAAGTAAGAATCTGTTTTGTCAGATTCAGTACTTTTCTGGGCACTGAGATGGAACGTACTACAGGAGTACTATTATATTTTGTCTGCAGATTGCCCAAAATGCTCATGCTTTTTTCCCTAGATTGTTATCTCAGTGGAGTTTCAATAGAGGAAATTAAATGTATGTAGTGCTTTAATGGGAAACAGAGGTGTTTAAAAATGCTGAAATGGGTGTATTCAAACATGGCTTGGTTTAAAATGAAACTGCAGCAGTTTTCAAAATGAGATTCTTACTCTATTAAAATGCAAATAAACAATGTCTATTTTTCTCTCCTTCTTCTGTCTTCTCCCCAGACATTACAGTCTAGTTGTAAAGGAATTCTCAAAATACTTTAGGTTTTGTCTTTCTTGAGATATAATTTTTTTGGTGTTGAAATTTATTAATGAATTACAAAAAAACTATCTTCTTCCTTTTGTTTTTCGTAGCAGGAAACTGGTCATTTAAACTTGAAACGCTAAGTTTTAACACTTAAAAATACATCGAGAAAATTTCTAAAATAACTATAAACTAGTGAATGAGAAACAAATGAAGCTCCTAGAATTAAAATAGTGACTTTCTTTGAGAATTGATGCATTCAGTCTGCTGAATTAGTCTTTTAGGTAATTGTTTTCTACATTTTATTATATTTCAACTCCTCCAAATTAAATGCAGAAATGAAACTTCTCTGTGCTGATTGTGCAATAGCTGATTGTGCTAGGCAGCTAAATTTAATTTCCACCCCTGCAATAATTTTTTAATTCAAGATATTTTGTTTCTATCTAGATGGCTCAATTCACTTCATTGCAGGTGTTCTATTCTTGTTTCCAGATGGTTTGAAAGACTGAACTATATGTTAGAAAACTCAGTTGAGGATGCGTAACTTCTTTGAATCTTGTTTTCCCTGTGACACTCCTGCTGCTTCTTGAGTCCTAAGCAGATGCCTAGATATGACCCCCTACTGCCAGTGGTGACTCTGATTGATTTGTTGTGAGGTCCCCCTCCCCATGTTCCCGGTCGCACATTACTCTTTCATTAAACTTTGACATCTTTGCTAACAGTCTTTAACACTGATCTAGTGGAATAATTTCCAAAAATGATCCTACTGTCCTGCAACAAGTTGGATAACCTTTCCCAAATGTCATTCCCAAATGTGCAATAACCATCTGCAGAAGGAATCATAAGTAAATGATTCTAGACTATGGCACAAAAATTTCTGGCTCTCATCTGTTGGTTGTTGTGGCATCCTCTTAGGCAAGGCTTCCTGGAGTCTCTTCTTTCCTGTTTCTCCCTTGCCTTCTTTCCAATGTTTCCCTTTCTATGCTTTCCACCATTGGGCCTTCCTTCCAAAGTCCAGATGGCGTTCTTTAAGGGATCCACCAGGTTCTTACGTTTTTCTGTGCTGCTGAATCATAAAAAACAAGAGATTATTCTTATATTGAGGGAGAAATTTAGATCCTTGTGAGTAAGATAAGAAAATTTATGTCATTTAGATTATTTTTTTCGAGATAAAAGTAACCACAAAACCAAGAATCATTGTTATATTACTTCTGTTTGTCTCTTTTGGCTACCATTTTATTCTCCTCCCTCACTGTTATTTAGCCTCATTCCTATTTTCTTATGTCCATTGGTTTAGAAATCAAGAAAGGGCAGTGGTGATAGTTCGCCTCCATGATGTTTGGGTTGTACCTTGGAAGGTAATATGGCTGCAAATGATTTGAGTTGCTGGTGGCTGAAATTACTTTGCAGGTTCTTCACAGGTCAGTTGGGATGATTTCCCTGATGGTTTGGTCTTTTTCACAGCATGAAGAAGCAAAGTGGTCAAAAAAAGAGCTCAGGATACCAAGAATGAGTATTGTTCAAAACAACAACAGCCGAAAAATCAAAAGAAAACAGCAACAGCAACAAAACCTAGCAGCAGCACCACCACCATGAAGATATAACCTTCATGATTTATATGACCTGTCCTTACACTAAGTGACACTATTACTTTCATTTTGTTTTCCTGGTTGGAGGCATTACAATGCCATTCAGATAGAAAGGGAAGGGCAATAAACTATATCTCTTGATATAGTTTAAGACTCTTGACAGAGTCTTAAAGAATTTGTGTCCCTGTTTTAAAACCATGACAAATTTTTCAAGGTATGTTTAATTTTATGATTTATTCTTTTTTGTTTTCCTAGCAATCAAATAAGGCATATTTATAAATTGATAAATCCCTCTGGTAAATTATGGTCAGAATTATTTATTTCTGGAAATTTCATGTGATTTTCTTTGGCAAACTTTGAATGTCTTGACTATATTTCTACCATTGCAGCTTAAAAATCTAAAAGTATATCTTTCATTAGTTTGGAAAAACATTTTCCTGGTAAATGGATGTCTGCCTCTTAACCCAAATACTACAGTTGGTATCTCTCTTCTAAGGACCCAACCTTGGCTGAATGACAAGACCTTATTCTCTAGGCTCTTCCTGTGGCAACCTTGCCTCTTTATAAATGTGGCTTGGTAAAATATAAAAATAAAAAACATGAAATTATTTTGTAAATCACAAGAAATATTGTGATCTGAAAATATGATTATATATTTTATGTAATATATTCTTTTTTGGAAAAGGCTTGCTTTTTTTTTCAAATTTTGTTTTTATTAGGACACATTTGTAGTACTTGATAATTATATTCCTCATGGAGAACTTCCTATTATTTACCTTTTATTTTGTTTTTTATTTATATCTTGGGTTGCTCATATAAGAGAAACCAAGTGATATTTAAGCTTGAATTTCTGATTTATTTCACTTAACATTATGATCTCAAGGTGCATTTATTTTCTTACAAATGATTCATTTGTTGTTTTTTATGGAAGACTATTACTCTATTGTAATTTACTGAGTGATGATGTTATCATTTATATAAAAAATTTTCTTAGACTGAGAAGTGATTGATTGTGATTTTAGTAATTTTCTGACTTTAGAGAGAAAGAATATTGCTAAATATTATATCATTTTTATTACTGACAAACTGTTAGACCAGTAAGAAAAAAGGTCAAAATATGCTCATGAATTTTGGATATAACATGGTATTTACTTATGTAAAGCATTGTATAAGTAAAAGAGATGTTTTATTTAGATAACTGGAAAGAGGAAATTTTAATTGGAGAAGACCAGACAAATATTGTGAATCATGGGATATTGCTCACACTCTCACCATGACTAAATTTTTCAAATTAAATCCACTTATAGATGCTGGCACAGAAATATAGTGTTTAACACCAAGACCGGAATTGGAAAGTTTGTGTTGTATGGGTCCATATAGCCTTATAGAAACATCATATAAGTTGTTTAAATATATCTTTTGACAACATTTAGTCTAAACTAATGTAACATGTGCTACGTAGTCATGAGCATAGCTCGTGATTAGCAGTAATACTTAACCATACCAGAAGCGTCCTTATGAGGCTTCCTAACACAGTGTTTTGAGTTTCTAGTATCTTGGGAGCTAAGTAGGAAGAATGACCACAATTGACTATAAAATAATTGCACTCAACTTTAGAAGCACTTATGCAGAGATGTGCTGTAATTTTTTTTTTCATTAAGGACAAGTTTAGAGCAAAACAGTATGCTGAATATTTGTTTATTTATCTAGAAGTTTATACTTCTTTTTAAAATGCTAGTACTGTAGAGCAAATACTGGTTTTCTTTTGTTACTCATTTCAGCTCTTTCTTTCTTTCTTTCTTTCTTTCCTTTCTTTCTTCCTTCCTTCCTTCCTTCCTTCCTTCCTTCCTTCCTTCCTTCTCTCTCACATACTCTCTCCTTCCTTCCTTCCTTCCTTCCTTCCTTCCTTCCTTCCTTTCTTCCTTTCACTCTGGTCTCCATAGGTACCCAGGTCTCGCCACAGTTGGCATGATAGGCGTGTGCCACAGTGTCGGCGCTGGCATGCCATTTCAAAGAAGAAAGTACAGCTTCGCTTCAGCATTCTCAGCTATTGAAGTATCACGTTTGTGAACAAGAATAAGACAATTCTTAGTCCTGTTTTCTGTACCATCAATAGACTCATAAAATTGCCATTTCAATTTTTTATGTATTCAAAAATATCTATGATATTTAACATATTTTTCTGTTCAGTGGTCTAAGGATACTAGCTTGATACATCTTGGAATGCTGGGTTAAGTTAAGCATGCATCATATGCTGGCTAAAAATCTATTTTTGGCTTTATTTAAACATAGAATAGGATAGGTTGGTACTTGTTTCAGAGAATGGCTGATTTTTGCCAAGGCTAAATTTGACCACTGTGAGGCAAAATTTCCTCTGGGTTAAGGAAAAGAAAAAAAATGCTTAAAATATTTCATGTGTGAAGGTATTTTCTGTACCTCTTTACTTCTAAGATTTATGAGTTGCAGAATAGTAATCCATGAAGTATTCTCATTAGAGCAAAGGTGTAATCATCAGAGACTTGCCTATCATTCAGTGTATCATGTCCTGAAGGAAAACAAGGGAGAAATTATAAACTTGTTTATAAAGTTGTTACATAGATTAGGAGTCATAATTTTTTTGCATAACCCTGGGAAGAGAATGTGCAAAGATTTCTTTTCTCTTTTCCTGTGATAGGAATTGAAGTTCCAAATTTTTGTAAAAGTTGTCTGTTGTGAAGAGTACAACAGCTAGTAAAGGGATGATACAGTAAATTCCAAAGACAGCAAAGCATTTTCATAACATTTAAAGACGTTTTGCTATTTGACATGTAAATTGAAGATGGTCCTATGTATAAGTGTTTTGTAGAAACAAATTATAAGTTTCACAACTCCATTTGACTAAATTATATTTTAAAATAATTATCAATATTAATATTTTATATTAATATATACATATTCTAGATAAATTTCCTTATCTTCTGCTATAACTTGTAGAAGTTAATTCAAGCTGATGTGCTTTAGTCCTATTTATCTTCAAGTATTATGAATCATTTCTAAGTTCAATTTTATTTAAAATGTTACAGTAAACTAGGGATTTCTACAAAAAGTTTTTCAAGAGTATCTGACAATTGTAATAAATGCAATTGTGTTATTCTGATACATTCATATGAAAAATAAACAATATATGAAGAATAATATAAAAATATAAGTCAGTTATAAAAACAGATGTTTATTAAACAGCTATCCTAAGGACCTAGAACAAGGATATTAGATGAATTTTCACCATCTCTTTTTATATTTTTAATCAATACTCTATTAACTAGTGCTACTTTTTATATATTAAATTGAAGTCAATCAACTTTATTTTGCATTTCATTTTCACCTTGACTAGCCAGAAAATAATGCTATTTAGGTTTCGTAGATGAGTTTTTGTGTACAGTCTACATAAAATCCTCATTAATCACAAATTCATTTCATGTTATAAAAACTCATCAAAGTAATAAATGGAATAATTGGGTCTTTTCAATTTTCTCTTTCAATTCAGCAGAATGGACCAAAGAGCCCAGAGCAGTGCAGTCTGCATTTTTCATTTGTGTCGAGTAATAGCCTCTGTGGGAGAACTTTAGAGTCTGTTTTCCATTAACATTTTTTACAATTTCAATTTTATCAGAGAGTGCATGTTTATCAGGCAGCATGTGATATATGCTTTCACTGTTTAGCAAGATGATAAGAGCAAGCTACTGCTGTCTTACTGTTTGTGTGTGATTTAAAGAAAGAAAATAATGACAAGTAGATGATTTAAGTTTCTTATATGTTATAGTAAATATTATTGCCTAGGCAAAGTAACGTAAATTCACTTTTACTGATGATGATGTACTCTTACCATTCCGCATTTCTGTCGAAATCAAGGTCTAATATATATTCAGAGGTGTGAGTTTATCTTAGAAGATAGTAAAATGTGCTTTTGGGAGAGTTGGAAAATTTACTTGGGTAGTGTTAACTGATCCACTGTTTTTCTCAACAAATACCAAATATAGCACATATATTTACACTTATAAACTGTTTAATTTTGATAAGAAAATAAATAACAGTCACTAGTTTAATTTCAATACAAGGTGTGCTAGTAACATATAAAGAATATTTAAATTAAAACATTTACAACAGTAAAAGTCACATTGCCAATAATTCCCCTTAGAATGTTTCCCCTTACTTGGAATACACCTGTCCCATGATTCTTGCCCCTTTATGAAGCAGTCAAGAAATTCTTTTTCTTAGTTGTCTTTACTTGCACTGCCATGCCTGCTTGAATGCCCTGAATCAATTCAAAATGTTTACCTTTTGTGATCATTTTGACTTTGGAGAAGAGCCAGAAGTTGCATGGTGCCAGACTCAGCAAATAAGGTGGATGAGGTCATGCCATGAAGTTTTTACAGGACTGCTTGCTAACAAATGATACTCAACAGCAGTATTCACAGTTTTTCTTTTTTATTAGATTTCATAAAGATATGAAAGTAGACTTTCAGAACTGCTTCAGAAAGTGGCAAGACCAATGAGATATGCTCAAGGGAAGCAGGAATATTTTGAATGGTATTATTGTAAATATGTTTTTCTATGATATTTTTATTTAAATACTCACTTTATATTTCTATCACACCATGTGTATTCCAAACCAAATGAATTTTAGAAATAAAATAAAAATTTTTTCATATATCAACTATTTCAGCATGGCCATCTCAAATGTTAATACATAATGAATATTCTGATGCTACCTAAGAACTCAGTGCAGGGTTTTTTTTCTTTACTAAGATAACTTTTCAATTATCAGGTTCAATCAGAAGAAACTTGCAGATTAGACATTACAGCTATTGGTAATTCCAGTAACCAACCTTACAAAACACACAAAATGAAGGCAGGGGTAAGAAATGTTTCACTCATTAGCTTTCTCATAGGCCTCCATCACTTAGGGCTCTGGCTGAGAGACTGACAGCTATTACATTACAGACAAAGACAGATGGTGCTTGGAAAGAGGGTCAGCTCAGATGACTTACTAGGTTTTGAGATGTTCTGCTCCAGAAGCTGTGGTCATCTACTATGTTTATTAAATCTGAGAGGGTACCTAAGTGGCTCCAGATTCCCACTCAATAATTTGCCACAACAGGTATTACGATGCCACCATGGCACCAAGGAAGTGATGTGTTACTAATGTTTTATGTAGCTTTAAATTCTTTGGTGTAATAATCAAGGAGTGAGTCAGGAAGTGGAATGTCTTTCTACTTGTAATATTATTCAATTAAATGTAAGTTGACAGCTAGTATTAGCATTATTAAGTAACTCTGCAGAAACCGTATTTTATAAAAGAAATGTACTGACTTTCAAGTTAAGCCTTTTAATTTGTAGCCCCTGAAAGAAAAGGCATAAAAAGGGTGCTGTCTGAAGTATCTGTTATCACACAGCACATTTTGTGTAGAAAACAGTGCTGGTTGCAGCAAATTCAAATCTAAAAGTAAACTCTCTCACTATATGTTATGCAATGAAAATGGATGTTCTAGCTGCTGCTATTTCCAATTTTCTCATTCTCTTTCTCTGACCTTTTCTGAACTTTTTCCCCCCAAAGGTGATATTTCTTTGTGCTGTATTATAGTCATTAAACTTCTTTTTTAAAAATCACTTCTTTGAATCATTTTCATGGAATGTGGCAAAAATATTGATGCAGAACACCTCTAAAGTAGACAACCTTATATACTTAGGCATTTAAACACAGAGTGAAAAGGGCAGTGCTTTGTGGTTGATACCGCAATTAAACAGAAAGAAAATATCTTTGCCAAAGGTGAATTACTGGCTAAGTAGAGGGGTGACTATTGTAGCCTAGTTTCAGAGCTAATATTTTATTTCTACTTTTGTTACTGAGGAAAAAATTTAAATTAGTATAATTATTCAGAAGTACTATTCCCAAAGTATCCATGCTGATAAAGAGAGGGAAATTGATAGAGATAAATACCTTGTTACAATTAGGCACTTTTTTTGTAATTAATAATTGCTTTTCATTGTGTTAGTCATTTCAACCTCTAGTTAAAGATGCTACACTTAACACTCGTTTACCTTTACTTCCCCATAAACTCTCATTAAAAATAGCAAAGGGGTTTATAGCAAGTTACAAAATCACATCTGCTAAGAATAATGAAAGTTGAAAAGTTGTGGTCGGGTAACTGCTGATCTACCAAAATAGAGGAGATGGTCCTCAAGCAACTAATGGGGAAGGCAGAGAAATTTTTTGTTTAAGAGGAAACTGAATACCTAAAGTTGCTCTAAATTAGCCCTTCCCTTCCAGACAGCTTGTAGGCTGTATTCTTCACAAAAATAAATCAGAGTAATAGGTGGAAGTTCCATATAGAAAACAAAATATATGAAACATCTATGTGGACATCTATGTCTGTCCACAAAAGTGACCTGCAATAAGGCACTTGCCATGTATAAGGTCATCTTCTCAGTAAGTCAGAATTAGACCTGGACATATAGTCAGAGGTCACAAAATGTTTTACAAATGACCTTCTGTGAATGGGAGCTTCTAAAAATCAACAACAACAACAAGATCATATTATCTTTTAGGATAGCATGTTGTAGGGTTTACCTAATAGTAAACCTTGCTTTTGGCAGTTTGCAGGTATTAGTCATTCAATAAAAAAGAACATCTCAATTGATTATATTTCTTATAGAAAGAGAAAGGAAGCACTTAAAGTTTAGCTTTCTTGAGGCCACACAAGTAGTAGAGTAGGACTTAAATGCAGATCGTCAGTTAGTATAAGTCCTTTCAATTACCATGATAGTCGTATGTTGCCAAGCAATGGGAATATGGGCTTAGAAGTGCATCATTAGCAATTTGGTTGTGTAAACATCATACAGTGGGCTATATTTACAAACCTAAGCAGTAGACCTAAATCACTCTATGTGGCTTCCTGATGCAACTAAAAGGCACGGTAAACTAGAACCGTGTGAAGGTGATGCCAGTGTAACTGAGTGTACCACTACACAGTACTCTGCTGTCTTGTAAATAGAAGGAGAATCCTCCGGCATAATGATGAGAAGTATGGTAGGGTAAGTACCTAGGCCAGTAATGCAATTGTTTGTTATCATTATCAAGTGCTATGTGCTGTGCAGAAATGTGCATGCTGTGTTTATGGAACTGGTAGTACAAGCCTGTTTACACCACCATCACCAGCAACACGTGAGTGATGCATTGTGTTATAACGCTATGGTTGTTGTAATGTCACTTATAATTTCATGGTATCACTATCACATTTGTGGTTCATCACTGACCAAAACGTTTTGATATGGAGCCTGACTTTAAATTATACTGCCTCTGAATTTAGACTAAATAGATTTTTAAAGTGAAGAAAATATTAACATTTTATGAGAGATAAGAAAAGATAATATTTCTATGAAATTTAAAAATGTGCTACTAAAAGGAACATTTAGATGTAAGAATGAGCTCTTAGATAAGGAAGATAGTACAGGAATGAAAAACACAAAAAAGTGTGACGTTATGGATAAAGAAATCTCTGAAAAGTAGGGCAAAGAGAAAAATATGAAAAGTGAGCAAGAATGCATATAAAAGTTGAGAGGCCAGTCTAAGAGGATGTCTGATATCAAAGAGAAGCTTCCAAAAAGGGAAAGAGTAAAGGGTAGAAAATTATCAAAGAAATAAATACAGTATGTAAAAAAAATTGTTCTAAAATTTAAATTGATTTAAGATTTAAAGTGCGTGGCATCCTGAATGAAAATAGACCCATAGAAGTGTTCATAACCATAAGATTTCTGAATAGAACAAATAAGAAGATCCAAAATTTCAACAGTTAGAATGGCATTCAATATCTCAATGGCCACACTGGAAATTGGAAGGCAGCAGAGCAATGGTTGAATAATTCCCATGGGAAATTAAACTTACCTAGAAGTTCTATTTCATGGGGCAAAATATGGGCTGCAAAGTACAAGACTCCTGGAAAAGGGGGCAAAGTAAATTCCCAGTGTAGCAGCGAGAACAGTTCCCCTAAGAAAATAATAAGTAAACCAGTCTAACGCAGGGCAAACTGTTCTGGAAATGATCTCTTCCTTAAAAATGAAACAAATAACTAATTGCTTCAGCATATTTAGGAGAGGTTTACACATTTTGGGAAGGTGATATAAATCCATGCTAGTTATATAGAAAGTTAAGCAAAAAGTTAAGAAAGTTATAGGGAAAACAAGTATTTTTTTGGGAAAGCAAAAATAGTCATGTTAAAGAATATATCTGAACTGTAACTATCAGGCACACAATAAAGCAAAATGTTATTTTTTTAAACAGAAAATTCATCAATCAAATTCAGGAGTCAGAACATTGGGAAATTTGTGTGTGTGTGTGTGTGTGTGTGTGTGTGTGTGTGAATGTGTGTAAAGGAGAGAAGGGTATAACTGACTTATTTAATTCTGCTTTAAAATTGAATTAAATTTAAAAGTGTCAATATGAATAAGTTTTAAGGAGGAAGAGGTAAATAGGAAGATATTCAGCTAACAATGAATTCTTTGAAAGAACAAATGAGGGTAAAAATCATGTTATTTTAAAAGCTGATCCTCATAAAATTTTTGACTCCCTAAACTATAGGCATGTATGTGCATAAATATAAAAGCTGTTAATAAAAAATCACTCCTGTGTTGCTGTGCCTAAAAGGTCAGAAATGTTTGAATATTTTTATCATCAGTTCACCCTGAGCAACAACTCGGCACATCTAAAATTCAGTTTCTGGTTTATTTTTGTAATTAATACAATTATTTCTTGCAATTTATTGTTAAAATTTTGCTTCGAGTCTAAGGTTCTGGAACTTAGGACAGTACAATGAAAGAAGTTTTTTTTAAAATTCCTTATAGCTGCATCCATTAATACTGTACAGTGAACAATAATTTCTGAACTTTTTGACATCAAGATGCTTTAGGAATTTCACACATGCACAAGTTTCTTCATTTCATGACTTTACATAGTCTTCTGTAGAGTTAAATAAGCAAAGAGCAATGCTGTATTCTTGAATGCTGATGACATTTTGGGTTTCCCTTCATTTGGAGGAAATATAACAGTGATATGGTGAGACTGTCTAGTCTCACCCTATTGAGAAGGAGGTTTTAGTACAAACTAAAATTTGAATTATATTATTTCCCCAACAAACAAAGCTTATAAAAATTTCTTTTGACTGCACTGAGAATGACAAAAGAGTCACCTTTCTAGAAACAAGTCTCCCAAGAACCAAAATAACTTCATTTTCCTATCACTTTTCAAAGCTGTGCATTTGTGGTAGTTACATTTGTCAACTTGACTCGTTTGGGAGTCACCTAGGAGATTCGTGAGGCACCTTTCTGGTGTGCTCGGGTGCGCCATGGAGGTGTGGGGTCGGGATCTGTACCTGGTCCTTTGCGCCTCCCTGGCTGCGGCCCTTTCCCACCCACTCAAACTTGGTTGCCACGCAGATCGGCTTTGTTTGGCGGCGCCTGCTGGTGATGCTTCTTGCCTGAAGCCTGCTGATCATGAGCTGAAACTGGGAGCCAAATTAAGTCTGTCTCCTCCCTTAAATCAGGGATATTTGGCATTTTGTCCCATTGATGAGAAAGCTAAAAATGAACACAATGCAATTAGTAAAATATTAGCAAATACTATTCATAATGCCAGTATCTTAAATTACAGTTTTACAAATGAACCGCCCGTCTTTTTGAACTCTCTCCCTAATTGGATAGTGCAATGTTTTAATTTTATTTTTCCTTTTAATATTTTCCCTACCTGTATATTCTAAGCTTTGTTTCTACAAAATACTCAAAATAATAATTATAACATCTGGATAAAAAGTGTGTTTATGTTTTTTTCTGTTAACAAACTTAACAAACACTGTGTGTGAATGTTGTTGTTTTTGTTATATGTTGGTATAGTCCTTGCCTAAAGGGTTTGTCTACTCAAAATTCAATCAGCATTACATTTTTATTGCGTGTTTACTACATAAAAAGCTCCGAGTACTAACCTTTTTCTCTTCATAGCATACTTGGGTTAAAGATGATATTTTAACTGATTTATTATGCATTTATAGGTTTTACAGAAAAGATGAACTGTTTTTACTTTTGTATGATTTGTGTTTCCTTGTTTGTTAATTATGTATTCATAATTCATGCCTATATATCTCTGGTGTCTTGATAATTTTCTCACAAATAAAAATTAATTCTATGCATAATGTATTTATTAACTCTTTTTCATATATGAACACTTGTATTTCCAGATTTTGTTTGCCTTTACAACTCAGTTTTACTGATGTACATTTTAAGAATACTTTAAATTTTTGAATTGTCAGATTTTCATCCTAAGTTTTTATTTGTCTAAAGCTGAAAGAGTTATGACTTATTTCAGGTCTCTGAGAAAAATATTTGATCATATTTTTTGCTACCTGTTTTTTAACTTTTTGCTTGTATTTCAACATGTTAATACACTGAGACTGCTTTTGGTTTGAAATAGGAAGAAAAGTGGAAAACTAGATAGATCTCTTTGGTGTAAAGTGAATAAGAGAGAACAACCAAGGCATTGCTGAAAATGAGTGTCAGTAGAGCTGATGTTTTGGAGTGTATAATATTGTCTCAGGTGGTGGTGAGGAGAGTGTTAAAATATAAATCCACTGACAAAAATGTCGAACGAATTGTAAAACTACTCTAAATAAAAACGTCCAAGACAACCAGTGATGTGAGAGGGAGGTGGTTTTGCTGAAGTGAGAGAACAGGGCAAGAGTTGGGCTGGATCAGCTATATCCAACTGAAGGCACTGGGCAACAGCGAATGTTGCTAGCGAGGATGGAAAAGTAAAACAGATTTAGTCCAAATGCTGTCCTAAGGGAGATTCAAGGACTCAAATTCCTTACTCTGGGGAGAAAAGAGTTAACTGTGAACATGGATATGTTGAAATATCAGAAGGATGCATAATTTACAGTGGCTATAGGTAGAAATTCATCTTTCCAATCAAAGTAATTGCAGGAAATCAATTGCTGGAAAAGCTTTGAAGTTTTTCTGTAAATTCAACCATGCTTTTTTTTAAAAAACATTTTTGCCTATTCTAAAATATGTCTTTCCTTTCTCATTTTTTTTCGCCTGTCATTTCTTGTTGGTTTACTTATTACATGTTTATTTTCTATTTAGAATTTTGCAAATTTCTGCTCTCTGATCTCTTTGGTATAAGTGAATAAGAGAATGATTTTGTTCCTATTATGCCGCATTTTGTGTTTAGACTCTCTTGTGAAAATATATGTAAAAAAATTCTGTCAGAAAAGATATTATTGCTATTAAATCTGAGAGAAGATATGTTTTAGGAGAGTTTTATAAGTGTGAGTAAAGTGGTTATTTCATAAATGTCAGAAACATGGTCTCAAACCTAAGAACATTAAACCAGTGATCCATTTAACAAAGGAAGATATTTATTTCAATGCACTTAAAATATAAATTTAAATATTTTCCAATGAAATTTATTGAGCAGGCTCATTTATGAGAGACGTACTATCTTCACTCCCTCTTGACTTTATCTTTCTTTCCAGTTCTTTTTCACTGTCCTCTTCCTTTGTTCCATATGAATACTCTGATTAGTAATACACCAGAATGTGAAAACAGCTATGAAAAGTCATTAATTGGTGTCAGCACACATATTTCTATAAATCTGATATTTCTTTTGTAATATATAGAAACAAAATAAGTTCTATTTAGATTTTTAGGGCAAAAGTACAAATAGGTGGAGGTATTTAGCATGTATCTGTACCCATTTATATTTAATGTAATAGTATTTTGTATATATACTTTGGGAGATCTCAGTGTTTATTGCATAATTCACTTTGATTTTAATGATTAACTTTTTCATTAATTTTTACCTTGTCATACACTTCCTGTTTTAATTTCTTTGTGTTACTGTTTTACATTTTTGGCTCTTATCACATTTTTCTTTTTTATATACTGGTCTATTCACTTTCCAGTATTCCTCTCCTCTACTTCCTTTTCTTTTCCCTAGGGACTTTCAGTGGTTGAGTATTATGACACCATAACATTAATTGCAAATTTAAGCATGTCTATCTCTAAGGTATGAGCCAAAAAATAGAAATCTTAACAGACTTGCTCATATGGGATCAGTCTCAATGTAGCATTTCCATATCAGATCTTTTTTAATTAAAGAAATCAATAGCTCTTGATTTTGGTGTGGTGAGTAAAGATGGGGTGATGGAAATTCTTATTTTAATAAGATCTCTTTCAACTCTACTTTAGATGACAGACAGTCTTTGTTTGACTTCAAGGTTATTTTCTCTTTGAAAGATTTGTGAGACTACATTGAGTTTCTTAATGTTCCCAGGATGGTTTTACTTTTTTAAAAAAGAGATTCAGAAGAAAACTGGAAGAATATGAAAGGCTACAATTAATTTCATCTTTGAAGAAAATATAATATATAGTGAGAATGCTATAGCATTAATTTTTGTAGTATATGGGAAATTTATACACATTTTGAAAATAAAGGAAATAAAATGGCATTCTTTCTCTCTTGTGTGCTTACTTTTAGTTTTATTCCATGCTGATTTACAGGACATCATTTCTGTTACTCATTCTACTTCTCATTTTTTGGAGATAATGGTCTCAAGTTATCAGATTCCAAACGTCCTGAAAGTCTTTGGCTTTTTTTTCTCGTTTGTTTATTTTGAGACACGGTTTTGCTATGTGGCTCATGCTGGCCTTGAACTCACTTTGTAGCCAAGGCTTGCCCCCAACTCACAGCGATCCTCCTTCCTCAGTCTCTGGAGTGCTGAGATTACAGGTGTGTGTCACCACGCTCTGCTCCTGAATCTTTGTGGAAGCTCAGTACTGGATACGATTTCTAGAATGTTCACAAAAGCACTCCTGATTTCTGTATATGCCTTGTCACCAACACTTGGCAGCTGTTTTCTGTTCTCTGGGATTCATGTTAGTCCCCTATCAGATCTGCTGCCGTGTTTATGTCTAATCACAAGGAATACAGGCCTTAGCTGTTAATAACATTAGACTGGGGCAAGCACATTCATTCTATTTATTCCAGTATCTGGGATATATCAGACTCTGTTTTGTTTCTTTGTTTTTACTTTTTATTTTATCTCTATTCCTCCATTGTGGGCTGAGAAAATTGGAGAGATCTGAATCAGAAACCTGGTATAAAACAAGATGGTATATGTGGCTCAATACAGATAAAATATCTCTTCTCTCTCTAAGTCCATGGGAAATGTGGTTTATATGAGGCTGCTCAGCTGTTCAAAGTGTATGCATTTTTAATAATGTAGTTCTTAGTAAAAACACTATAGTTTTTCCATTCTAGCATCTTATTTCACTTAATAAATATTTAATAAGTTTCTAGTAAATGTCATCCTCTCTGCAGTGATACATTCACAGTGTTAAACCAAATAGGTACAATTTTCTCTTTTCCTTTTTGGGAGTGCTCTTACTCTTAATTGAGAATCACTAGATATAGAGAGTTTTCTTCTCCTTCAAAACAATAACCAAAATTCTAATTATATAATTCATTGTTTAATTAGTAGTTTCACATCTTTGGATCCTGGTGAAATGTTAAATTGTTTTAGGTAGGATCATATTAGTTTTCATTCGCACTGAATCCTTCCTTGCTATCTCATTGCTTTGTAAAAACTACCAGTCAATCATTTCATGTTGAATGAATGACTAAATGAACCCTTCAGTCCATCAATAATAAGGTTTAAAATCATTGTCAGCATAAACATCTGCTAAAACAATGCTTCTATCTAATTTACCACATAGAAACAATGCTTGAATTTTCTTCAGAGTAATGCCTACTAGTAAGGATCAGCTTTAATCAGATGAAAAACAGTAGAATCCTGGTCAGTGTTTAATTGTTAAAATTACTAAAATTAATTTCCAGTGATAACACCTAAACCATATTCTTTTGCTTTTAATCAAGTGGTCTTATCACCCACAACCCAGGTTCAATAGTTGTACCTCCTGGCAAGGAATTTCTAGCCAAAGGGGTTTATAGTCCTTTCCATCATTCAGAAACAGTTTGCTGAGGGCAAACATGAAACCAAATCTTGTTTTCACTCCATAAAACCACGAAAAGCTAATTCTGTCTTATAAGAGGACAAACCTTTAGAGAGAATAATCACCTGCATCCCTAAATTATCTACAATCTAATCTCCCAAATTTACAAATATGCTTTGTTACATAGGCTAAGGGGAATTAATGTGGTAGATGTAGTCAAGATTGCTAATCAAATGACTGTGAGATAAGTGATCACTTGGATTATCCAGATGGAACCAATGTGGGACCTCATTAATGACAGAGAAAGTCACAAGACAGAGAACAAGGGAAACATTAGTATGAGAAAGATTTGGCTCATTGTTGCCAGCTTTGTAGACAGAGGAACAGAACTCAAAACTCAAAAGTGTGGGTAGTTTCTAGAAATTAGAAAAGATCAAGAAACAAATCTTTCCAACAGTCCTAGAAGAAACACAGGCTTACTGATGCTCAATTCTATTACAGTAAGACCAATTTTAGACTTTCGGCCTCCAAAACAATAAGATACTAAAATTATTTTTTTTAAGTCAGGAACTTTGAGGTAATTTGCAGCAATACGAAAACTGAAACAAGGACATTTTAGCAGGTGCAAGAACATGTCACAATATTCGGAGTAATCTCCTTCATAGACCATCAAAGATCTCTTTTCTGTCTTAGGAGGGGAAATTAAGTAGAGATTAAATTAGGCTCCATATGTATATGTAGCCTAATAATATCACCAAGTTCTACTGCTTAACAATGAATATACACATAATTTTCAAAATTAGAATTTGTATTCACGTTCCAACTATTGTATGTTAATCAATCTGCTTCATTTTGCAGATTTTAATGTCTTTAGAGAAATATAAGAAAGTTTTAGACAATGGCTTAGATATGGAGAAGAAGTAACAGTCCCTGAGAATGTTGGAAAGAATTATACTGGAACTTGCCTCTTTGGATGGACATTGTTTTTAATGTTTTTTAAATTTAGTTTTAGAGCTGTTTAGATTTGCAGAATGATCACAGATTGTAATTTTTTATGAAGCAAACGCTTAAACTTTCTTCCTCTGTGTGTAGACCATTGTATATTTGGTGTTGTATTTGCTGTGACTGTAGGAGAAAAGTGATATCTAAATATATATAACACACGAACCAGTTAAACAGAGAAAAATGAGTGAATGAACCATTCTTGCCTCTCTATTTTGCTAGTCATATATATTCAACACGTTTAAAATCCCTTTATGTTGTATTTACTTTTTAAAAAAATGTTTGTCTCTCTTAGTAGGGTACAAACATATTAATAGAAGGTAGCAGGTATTGTTCTTTCTCTTGGCACTTAGAACAATGCCTGACACATGACAGGCACTATTCAATAATTATTTGATGAATTATACCAAAAGGCACGATACTGATTATATCAGAACTTCAGAAAATGGGTAGATTCCTATAGCAAGAGTATTCATGGAAAGTGTTATGAAGAACAGCCTCAGGAAGCTCTTGAAAAATGTGAGTCAACAATTCAACCTCTAAAGCTATACAAAGGAAGAGAGGCAGAATGGATGTTACTATATGTAAGGAAAACACCGAGGACGGAAATATAATAATGAGTTTATGTTGACAAGATTCATTACAGAGAGAGGAAATGTACTTCATATTATTGATATCATTTGAATTACTTGGTATTTTTTTGCCAAGAAGACTATTTTGTTTGTTCTTCTTAACCTTTTTGATGTTTTAGCTTTTTACTTTTCTGCAAGCTCTGCATATTAAATATTTTAGTGTGTGATTAAACCTAATCAGTGTTTTTTATCCTAAAGAAAATATTCCCCATGAAAATCTAACTTTTCAAACTGGTTATTGTTAGATGAATTCTTGAAACATTTGAAAATAAATACTATTTTGTCATCTTAAGGTGCTTAAGTGCTTAAGGATTAAGAAAAAATACTAGATCGAGAGATTTACAAACTAAAGAGGTCTTGAGGATCATATAGTTATAGTTATAAATAATTTAAAAAGTAAAAGAAAAGATAGATGGTAGGATACAAGGAGAAAGATTTTGTGGAGATGGAAGGGGATTGGGTATAGGAGGATATGGGAGAATGGTAAAGGAAAGAGGAGGCCAAAGTGACTAAGACTTGATGTATGTATGTACGCTTTCTCCAGGATAGGCACAAAAATTATATGCAAATATATATGAATAAAAAATGCGTTACATGCTAGAGTTAGTAGACACAGTAATACAAGACTTTGAACAAGTATGATTTTATAAATAATAAATTGTTTCTTTAAATAATGATAATATATTCTATGCAAAGTTTTTGGTATACTGAGAATCTGTAGCTATGGTTTTGTATTTTCAATCAGTAGTTGTTTCATTAATGAATATTGAGATCTCACTTTTTAACATTTACATTTACTATATATATGGTGGACATATTGGCTAATTACTCACTTTTTCTTTTTTTAATTATCTTCTGTTTTAACAAACTAATTAAACAGAACAATTGGAAATGTGTATCTTCCTTAGCCCACTACTCATATGTGTCTGAGTCTGCTTCACTCTTTCTGAGACTGAAGCAACTACCTGGAATTTATTATTCATTTCTGTTGTACACACTAACTCCTGACCATTTTTATGTTAGTGTAGATATTATTTCTTCTCATAGCCTTCCCTGAAATACCATATTCCTTATCTAGTCAGAAGGCGAGAAAGCTAAGGAATCTATATATTTATTGTGCACTCAGAGGTTATGAGGAAGGTACCACTTATCACCCTGTGTTTTAATTGGTGGTTTACTTTCAGGTATGCCTCACTAGCATTTTCATACTTGGAGCATCTAGTTTACTTCCTAGACCATATTAAGCATTCAAAACTCTTGCTGAGGGCTGGGGATGTAGCTCAATGGTGTAGTGCTTACCTGGCAAGTGCAAGACCCTGAGTTCTATTCTTGGGATTAAGGAAAGAAACAAAGAAAGAAAGAAAGAAAGAAAGAAAGAAAGAAAGAAAGAAAGAAAGAAAGAAAGAAGAAAGAAAGAGAAAGAAAGAAAGAGAGAGAGAGAGAGAGAGAGAAAGAAAGAAAGAAAGAAAGAAAGAAAGAAAGAAAAAGAAAGAAAGAAAGAAAGAAGACAAACTCTAGTTGAACGAAAGATTGAATGACTATTTGTAGAATAAGAAAAAGAAAAGAGAAAAAAAATTTTTTTAAAGTAGGAATTGAATTCAGGACCTTGTAATTGCCAGGCAGGCATTGTGTCACTGAGCTGGAACCCATTCCAATCAGAGAAAATTTAACATCTTGCCAGGAAATGTTTTCAAGATCACTTTCTTTTTAGTTCATGTTTTAGTGCATGGCGTTTGCATGCCTTGCAAGGCATTGGTGCATGTGCATAGGACCTCTCAATTCCATTGTGAATCTCTTTTACAACTGATAATCCCTTTCCTTTGCTTTGTTCTTTGTTTAAATTACTGGTCAAATCGTATGCCAGTTATACTGTCTGTTGTCTTTTTAATGATATAAAATACTGCTTTATAATGACATAAAATACTGTTGTATTATAGAAAGTATTCTCACATACAGACATTTAAAATGGTTACTATGGGTAATATAATTCAATAAAATGTAAGCTAATAACTATACTATATACTATCTAGAAATTTTTCAAAAAATGTCAAGAAAAATTCCATATTCCTTTCACATAGATCAAAAAACTACTAGCATGAGGCACATTTAAGAAAAATAAATAACAAAAATGTTAAAAGAAAGCATGATTCATTTATAAATGATAAGAACATGTAATACTTTTTATATGGGAAAATAACTATCTCCAAATGCTGTAGTGTATTTCCTAGTTTTCTGACTTGCTGAGCCTCAAACTTAAATAGTGCATTAAATTAAGTTTTATTCAACTAAGGCTAAACAGATTCCTTTTGGATAGCTGCAAAACCTATTCTCAAATAAAATATATGCAAGATTGATAAGAATAGCAAAACTTTTCTGAAGTCCTGGAATAAATTTTGAATAAACGAAAATTCATATTTTGAAGTATTATTTAATGTACAATATTTAATTTTTAAAAGCTCGAAATGAAATGTGATACTTATCAAAAGTGTACCGGTTTTAGGATCTTTATAAAATAATCAAATTTATTTGGCAAAATTGTGTGATAATATCTAAGAAAATTGTGATGACAAGTAATTTGTATAAAGTTTCTCATTTGTATGACAGAATATGATTTAAAGTTATAGAAACAGAAGCGACATGGCAGCAACTCAGAATGAAATGGATCAATAAAACCCAATGTGGTCCTTCAGATGGAAGCTAACATGTATGGGGATTTCACAGAAGTAAAAAATAACATCTCAAATTAATGAGAGAATAAATGAGGCATTCAACAAGTGGTGTTAGACAACTAATTAATTTTGGAAAAATAAATTAAGAATTGATTCCTACCTACATATTATAAAAAATAAATAATAGAGACCTTGTTTTTTATGGCTATCTACATTAAATTTTTTCCTCATTAAATTCTTCTACAAACTAAAAATGGAATTTTAAATTAAACTCTTAACTTTGCCATAATTTTTTAAGTAGAATCTACCTATTGGAGAAATAAAACTATATTTATTGGGGAAAGAAAGCTTCTGTCTAAGAATGACAGAAGGGGTCCCAAATGGGTCCCACAGTGACCAATTTAAATTTGATATACGTGTTATTTTTCTCATGATTATATAAATATACACAAACATAAGCCCATATAAACAGGTTTCTTATTTTTGTCATTTTGTCACAATAAGACAATTCAGTGCATATTATTTTGTAAATACCTCTTAATTATATATTCTACATATTCTTAGATATGGATAGTTAATAATTAAATACATACTTTTAAATAATTGCTCAGTATTCCATTTAATGAAATCTCCACCCTGTATTCCATAGTTTACCTATTGCCCCTGTGGATTCTTTTCAATATTATTTTTTTTCTAGGAATATTGTTACAATAAAAATCCATGTGTATGTGTACATGCATATATGTAGATATGTGTGTCTATACTTTTACATATTTTTCTTTCATTTCTTTGGTAATATTTTCCAAAATGAAATATGTCCGAATAGTCCATACAATTTTAATTTTAAAAGATATTGATGGTTTCTAAAATATTTCTGACAAGTTACACTTTTAATATTATTAAATTATGATTCACATATACATGTACATGCACTGGGGATGCATGTTAAAATTTGGTCTATTTGATGATTTAAAATTAGTACCCTATTCATTTTATATAAATTTATAAGGCTATAAATATGTTTGGAAATCCATTCAGAGATTCAAAGGCTGTTTGACATCTGATAAAGAAGATAAAGCAGCATGTATTTATCAATTGTAAGTGTACAAAATGAGTGAAGAACTATCTGACCAACAGCTAGCCACTGAAATGTGTTTGGTAGTTTTCTGACTTACTGGAGGCATAGCATTAACTACTGTTCTTAGTTAAATATGTTTTACATCTACGAAATTTTCACTCCTTTTACTTGATGACTTCTTTTCTTTGTTTATTTCTCTCAATTTTGGGGCACTGAGCAATCCATATTTCGATATTATAATCTCATATAGTTATACTGTCTAATACACATTAATAGACATAGTCCAATATGCTACCATTGACTTATTATTGATACCGTATTTTGACAATTTTTTCATTATTTCATATTTTGGATTTCATTCAAAATATATTTTCATATAACATTTTTGGTAGTGAATTGGGTCTATATTTTTCATCACATGTTTTGGATTTATTATATTAGTAGGAATATTTCTTTCATCTCAAATTTCTACAAGTAATTTCTTGACTTTTCTTCTAATGGAAACCCTCGCTGAAACAAATAATTGTCTTAACGTTGGAGTTTATCACTTCTTCAATTGAAAATAACACTTAACAAATATACTAGTCAAATAAATAAAATTTGAGTTTTGTCCTTTTTAAACATATTTATTTAATTTTAAGCACCATTATTAATGAAGTTGTGTATTTAAACAAATCAATATTATGATAAATGTACAAAACAATTCTTAAAAGTAAAATAGTATGTTTCTGTTTAAGCCTATTGTGATATTTTCAATAACATTTAAACTTTCTATCTTTTCATTCTCTGTTAAATTGTTCAATTATTAAATGCTAGTGCATATACATCTATAACTAATTTATAGGGATATAAACAGATTTGTGAAAAGAAACGTTGTGGAAGAGGTTATAGAACATTTTGTTCCCGACACTTATCACTCTGCATATAAAAGAAATTCTGTTAATTTTATACATGGGTATTTAAATATAGTTTCTCTGAAGATCTACCATTCAGACCTTCAGAGGATTCATTTAAAATTGAGAGCACTGCTTCCTGTTATAGCTCTTCTGATCTAGGACACAGCTGTTCACTCTATTATAGTTCGACACTTTTTTCTTTATTTTTCATAACGCACTTTCTCTTGGTTCTTGAAACATTATTTGCCTTAAGCTGACATAGTCAGTACTAAGCATAAAAACTTAACAAATAACTTCTAACTTGACATATTAAGGCTATGGAGAATGTTATTATATGCATAGTTAAAAATTGGCATTCTGAAGATGTTCAGAGCTCACTGAAGGGTGTTTGACACAGCAGAGAATAGGGAAGTAGGTTCTATTTATATTTCTAAGACGCTCATATTTGTTTGCTGATGTAGGGATTAGAGTTTCAGGATGTGGCAGTGGACTAGGTACCAGAAGAGAACCAAGTAGGGGGCACTGAGTTGAAAGCATTTCTAGATCTTGAGGGGTTAATTAACATCAAAACATCCATTAAAATTTTGGGAAAATTTTAGATTATAAATCTCCAAAAGAGTGGACAAACGTAAAGGATAATACTACATCTGAAATCACGTAGAATTTCAATCTAACTTGTAAAGTGTTAAAAAACAACTCCCCACAAAAACTCCAATAATTTTGGATTCTAGACAAACATTATTTGTGATTGCAGAGATCACAAGTATGATTAACAAGCAAAATACAAAGCAAGTATATAGAATGGTATCTGTCCAAAGGCAGATAAATGCTATACTTTGAGTGTAGAGTGAGGTATATCAGTAGAAAATTAACTTGCTTAAAGTTAACCAACTTATTGTTTCAACTTAGAGACAACAAGGTGATTTTATACTGTTTCCAGTGGGCAAGATACAGATTATAAACCTGCCTTGCCTTGTACCGCAGGTAAGGAATGAGCAATAAGTCAACAGAAGCATTAATAGATTAAGAACAACTAGCTGTTTATTAACAAATTATGACAATAGTTCAATCAAAGATTATCTATAGTGAAAATACTTCAAATGTTTCCTGCTACAATAGAAAAATATTCCCAGGTAATATCTGATTTAAAGATAATGCGATAAAATTGGAATTTCTTTCTTTTTTCCTGAGAATTACCCAAATGTAACAAGAAATACCAAATGAACAATTCACAAATCTATTTTTGTGAAACTAGGAGAAAAATGAAGTCATAAAATGCATAGAAGGGTCAACAAAGCTCAAGAGAACTGAGTGAGAAAGTATTTAGGAGCTAGAGAAAGAAAGACCCCTATAGTGGCAAAGCTCCTGGAAGACAGGGAGAGTAATGCTGAAAGCTGAGGCATTCCCAGAGCTGCAAATCCCAACCCCTTTGTTTACAACAGCAAAGAACAGGATGTTTGTCTGCACTTGGAGCTGAAATTCCCTTGAATCCAGTTACATTTCTGAAGGCAAATGAGATGAAACTTTTTGAGAAATGTTACAAGCTATGTCTGTGATATTCTGCCTCTCTCTGACAACAGCAAAGCAATTTTCCCATTTTGCTCAGCTCCATAGCAGAGGCTACCTGGAGGCACACACCAACCCAGGTCATAGGGAAAATTCTAGTTAGGTATAAATGCAACCTTAACTTATGCCCAAGTATATAGTTCAAATATATATGTATTTCATATTTAAATAAAGGTCCAAATAAAATTTTTATAATAATCTATGAATTTAGTCATAAATTTGAACAAGTCAAGTGCCCTTATGTCTTGGTTACATTTCTCTCATAACTGAGACAAAATACCTGACACCCAAAGCTAAAAGAAGAAAGGTTTATTTAGCTCACAGTTTGTGGTAGTTTCAGTCCATAATCAGCTGGCTCCAAGGCAGGGTGGCATGGCACAGAGCCATCAGTTCAAGATGGCTGTCTTGGTTACTTTTCACTTTCACTGCTGAGATAAAATACCTGATGCCCAAAGTTAGGGAAGGAAAGATTTATTTCTTACAGTTCTTGGAGGTTTCAGTCCATACTCAGTTGGCTCCAGGGCAGGGTGGCATGGCGGGGCCATAGTTCATAGCAACTGCAAACAGCAGGGGTAAACCGGCCAAAGAGAGAGAGAGACATACCTTGCATGAGGCTTGGGGGCCACTGATACAAACCATGACAATGTCTGAATACAGCAAAAGCCACAAGAGCAAAAACTGGGAG
This sequence comes from Dolichotis patagonum, assembly GCA_004027295.1. Classification (NCBI taxonomy): domain Eukaryota; kingdom Metazoa; phylum Chordata; class Mammalia; order Rodentia; family Caviidae; genus Dolichotis; species Dolichotis patagonum. The sequence goes on along the minus strand of PVJX010000150.1, from coordinate 23,757 downwards.
AGCAAGAATGTTTTCCTCCCTTACATAAACTGGCCATTCATCCTGGGGTGGGTATGACACTCACACTATCTCTGTGCCCTCTTCTTGCACAGACTCAGGATGTTTACAGAGTAAGGACCTTAGCTCCATGCTGAGTCACTTTTTTAGGCCTCTAAACATCTCAAATTAATATAATGTATCACCAATTACACCATCTAAAAGTATTAATTACACTACTCCTATTCAAGATAGTTCTGGACAGGTTAGCCAGAGTAATTAAAAAAGAGAGAAAAATAAAAGGAATAAAGATAGGAAAGGAAGAAGTTAAATTGTTATTTGTAGATGACATGATACTCTACATATAAGACTCCAAAACCTCCACTAAAAGACTACTAGAGTTTAAAAAAGACTATTAGAGTTAATAAGCAAATTCAGTAGTGTAGCTAGATACAAAATCAACAGTCAAAGATCGATAGCATGCTTGTACACAAACAACAAACTCACTGCAAGAGAAATTAGAGAAACATCTATAGCTTTCATAATAGAATCCAAACAAAATGAAATACTTAGGAATCTGAAAACAAAGGATGTAAAAGATCTATATATTGAAAATTACAGTACTCTGCAAAAGGACATTGAAGAGGATATCAGAAAATGGAAAGATATCCCTTGCTTATGGATAGGAAGAGCCAATATTGTGAAAATGGCCATATTTCCAAAATCCTTGTACAGATTTAATGCAATATCAATTAAAATACCATTAATATACTTCACAGAACTAGAGAAAACGTTCCTAAAATTCATTTGGAAACAGAAGAGACATAGAATAGCAAAGGCAATCCTGGGCAATAAACACAAAGTAGGAGGCATCATAATCCCAGACTGGAAATTATAGTACAAAGCTACTGTGATAAAATCAGCACTATACTGGGAAAAAAATACCCGAGCCTCAATGGAACAGATTAGCACATGCAGACATGACTACAAAGACACTTAGCCTCCTTATCTTTGACAAAAGAACCAAACATTTACTGGGAGAAAGATAGCCTCTTTAATAAGTGGTGCTAGGAAAACTGGGTTTCCATATTGTGAAGATTTAAGCTAAACCATGTCTATCACCTGCAGTAACCTAAAGTCAAAATGGATTAAAAGCCTAAATATTAAACAAGAAACACTAAATCTACTGGAAGACAAAGTAGCTAGAAATCTTAAGGACGTAGGAGTAGGCAGAGAGTTGATGAATAAAAATCAAACTGCTTAAGAATTACTTGAAAGAATCAACAACTGGGATCTTCATTTCTTTTTTTTAAAATCGGTACCAGGATTGAACTCACGACCGCACAATTGCAAGGCAGGCGCTTATGCCACTGAGCTAAATCCCCAGCCCCATTTAAAAGTTTTTACACCAATAGAAAAGATATTACCACAAGAGTGAAAAGAAAATCCATAGAATTGGAAAAAATTTAGCCAATTGTCCTTAAGACAAAGAACTTTTATCTGGAACATATAAATAATTGAAAACAGCCAGCCCCCCTGCAAATTCAAAGACCCAGTACAAAAAAAACCAAGGGCACCTGAGATGAATGTGCATTTCTCAGATGAAGAAATACAAATGGCAAATAAATATATGAAACAATCTTCAAAATCACTGGGTTTTTGAGGAATTCAAATTAAAACAACACTGAGATTTCGTCTCACTCCAGAAACAGTGACTATCATCAAGAAATCAATCAGTAAGGTGCTAGAGCGGCTATGGAGAAAAAGGAACACTTTTCCACTGTTGGTGGGACTTCAGACTGGTATAGAAATCAGTGTGGAGATTCCTCAAACACTAAGATTGAAGGTTCCATTGTATCCAGTTATTTCCCTTCTGTGTAGTTACTCAGCATTGAAAAATTCATACCACAGTAATATATGTGCACCAATGTTTATAGCTGCACAACTAGAAATAGTTAAACCTTGGAATCAACCCAAATTCCCATTAACCACAGAATGGATAAAAAAGATGTGGTATTTTTATACAGTGAAGTACTACTCAGCTACAAAGAAGGATAAACTTGAGGCTTTTACAGGTAAGTGGATGCAACTTGAGACTACACTCATGAGTGAAACAAGCAAGAATTGCATGTATAAATATATTGTCTCCCTAGCATAAAAAAATTGAATGAATAAATAAGACCCCAAATGAACAATAGATATTGTGAAAGTGAAAGGGAAAGAAAGTGCTCAAAAGGAAAGAACTCCTGGACAGGGGAAAGGAGAAAAGAATAGGAAAAAAATTATATATTTATATTACACAAGATAGCAAACTATACTACTAACCTCTGATAGTCATCAAAAAGAGTAGTTTGTGATTTCATTGTTTGATCATTTTTTTCATGCCTATATATTGTAATCTGAAGAATTACTTTGAAGATAACATGAAATATATTAAGCATTGTTAATCTATTACTTTGTTTTGAAATTCCTTATCATTGTTTTTATTCTTTTTAATATTAAAATTAAAAAAACACTGAAATTTCATCTTATGCCACAAAAAAATGGCCATCATCAAGAAATCAACCAGTAACAAATGCTGGGATGGTTGTGGTGATTAAAGGAACCCTTCTTGGTTCCAGTGTAGACTGGTGCAACCACTGTGGAAATTAGTATGGAGTTTCCTCAGAAAAGCTAGGATTAGAAGAGCCATTTGATCTAGCTTTTCCCCTTCTGGGTATCTTCCAAGAAGAATTAAAAATGTCATACCACAGTGATATGTGTGCACTCATGTTTTTAGCAGCACAATTTGTAATACCTAAATCTTGGAAATATCCCAAATGCCCATAAACTGTGGAATGGATAAAAAAAATTAGTTTTTATACAATGGAGTACCACTCAGTCATTAAGAATGGTAAACTTGAGACTTTTATAGATAAATGGATGCAAATTGAGCTTGTACTCATAAATTAAATAAATGAGACTCACATGTGTAGACATCATATTGTCTCCCTGGTATGAGAAGCTGAAAGAATAAATAAATTCTTAAGTGTTTAATAGATATTGTGAAATGAGAAGAAATTTCTCAAAGGAAATAGGAACTAGGATGTGAGAAAGGGGGAAAGGATGGAAGATAAAGGGGAAAAATGCAAGTTAGTTATATTCTATTGTCTCAGTTCATTGAAAGTAAAATTGTGCTAATATTGACTGCAGAAGTTTTTATACCCGTATCTTGTACTGTGAATAACTACTTTAAAAATAATTATGCAATGTATTAATTATTGTTGTTCTATTATTTAGTTCTGAAATTTTGTTTATGGTGATATCAAATTCCATGGTGATATCAAAACTCAATTTGTATGATTTCAGTGCTTTTAGATTGATATTTGTCTTGCAGTCTGACATGAGGTCTGTATTAATTATAATTTTTGATTTGATATTTTTCAAAAATAGATACACTCTTAAGGTCAAAGTTTCATCTCCTAATAAATATTCTCATGCTATTATTAAAACCCTTTATATCATAACAAAACTTTATAGTGATATATGTGTACACACACATTTCTTTAACAAGTTATTTCAAATTCAAAATATGCTATTAATGGAAGAAAACATACAAATTCAATGGGATAAAAAGGAACAAATGCTCCCTTTTGTAACTCCATCTCAAAAAGTATATCTCTATTCTTCTTAAATATATCATAAGTGCCTGTTCTTTACTTGTTTGAGAAAATAGATGTAGAATAAGATACTGTTTTTGGCTTCAAGTAACATGACATTTGAAGAATTAAAGTATTTGTATATATACACATAATTAAAAACATAATATGTAAATGTTCATATTAGATCTCTCAGACAGCAATATATGAACATTTGTCAAAGGATCAACACCTCAGATTTGTAACCTTCCTGATATTGAACACAGGTAGTTTAGTCCATTTACTCCCCCCAAAATGCTATTATAGTAAAGGGACCTGGAACTGCCATGTTTCAACGATGCTAAAATGCCATTAATTTGTTAGAAGAGGCACTACAGAGTTGGTAAAGTGTGAAAAAAGGAATGTGTTAGAGAAATAAGGTAACTTTCTCGGGCCTCTAAGGTATTACCAGTGTCCATGCAATGCCCAGCTCACAGTGGGTTCTCAGAGCATTTATTTACTAAATGTCATTATCTGTTCTCTAATTTGATCCCTTTCATGCTTTACTGCACTGCATGAAATGTAGATATTATTATCAGCATTTTGCTTTGGTCATTCAGTCTGTGGTCAGATTGGAGGAATAAAATCTATGATTTTCTTGACACAGTGCTTATAAGGCCAGATTTTTTGGAATAAAAAGTATCTTATTATTTATATAAAAAAAATAAATGTATTTACTGAATAACTTTAAAAAAGAGTAAAACAGCTAAACTGTTATTTTATAGGTAAATTTTGATTGCATAGTCAGTTTCTATGACTTCTCATTGTTTTGAAGTATCATGAAACTTCTATACTTTCTCTCAGGAATTTGGTACTATGTGGTAAAATTTTATATATCACTCGGAATTTAGGAATTAACACAAGAGAAAGAAAATACTGTCAGGCTTATTTCTAAAACGTCAAAACAAACAGGAAAAATCTTATTAGTTCTAAACATTTTCTAGTTAGATATATTTAAAAAACCTTATTAGGTAAATTTCTATCTGTTTTATGTAAAAGCCAAAATATTCCATTGCACAGTTTAGTTACTTAACCTGAAAGTCTAGCAATATCTGCCTGAAAGAGTTTAGCAGTTGGGATAACCAAGAATACATTATAATTAAGTCACTTTTTATAACTTTTATACTCTGCTCATTATTTTGAATGCAGTCATATATTTAGAAAAGCAAAATAGGTTAACTTTGGTATTTTAAAGTTTCTTCATGTGATTATTACAGTCGAGTTATATTTCTTCAGATCCAAACAAGCCAATTTCTAACACTAAAATGTCCATAATGGCTTGCTTATGCACATCACCTAAAATCATGACAGTTATGCAGTAGCCTAGTGTCTGTTACGTTGTGATGATGTGTCTGTATTCCACCAGTAATCACAACTGTTAATAACATGCCTTTGATTTCTAACCTATGATGTTTAATTAAAAATGTTCAGTAGGACTGATTAAGACAAGTGAAAAAGACAAGCACTTTTAAAAATAAAAATTTAAAAAATTGTATTAGCTGTGATTTAAATTCAAAATAATATTGGTTACAAGTAAATTCAATTTCTAGGAGTATCTTGGGAAGAATGAGCTCTTTGTAGTTTCTATCGATTGTTCTGTCATAGAGAAGATAAAAGCTAAGTAAAAATTAAGCAACTTGATTATCAGTCCTGGAGACTGAAAAACTGTCAAAGGCAAACTAAAGAAGCTTAGATGTTCATCCGTGAGAAGTAACACAAAAAATAAATGGCATTTGTACAAAATATGCTGTTAGTTTTGACCCAACTAGCCCTGGGAATTAATTTGGAAGGACAGAAATTAATATCCTAATTCTACTATTATAAAAACAGACCAAGAGGGATGAGATTCTAAATTACACAAGGTCACAGTATTAGATATTCTTTCCTGGACTCTAGTTAAAACATTTACTTCAATTATTTAAATACATTTCCTGTCATGTTGGAGGAAGCCTAAAATAAAATATACTAATCCTTGAATCTTGTCATGAAATTTGCTGTTATACCAAAGTCCTGAGAAATAAACAGAAAGTAATTTGACTAAATGGGAAAGGAAAAACATGGCTGTTATCTGTCTTGTGCCTCCATGATGAGAAGCAAGTAAGAGCCATATGCAGGAGTCAGAGAGACAGGTGTTAAAATATCACTAGGTTCTTGGTGACTCAACCTTGACTACCTTCAGCTCCTTCTCACCTCCTCTGCAGCCACGCTTGCCTGTGTTACTGTAACAATCTTTTTACTGGTTTCCCTGCCTCTCCTTTGCCCCTTGATGAACATAGAGCAAGAATAAGGTTTTAAAATGTCAGAGACTTCTTCTCTCACTCAGAGTAAAATCAACATTCTTACAATGCCCTGCTGGCTTTCTACCCCTTTTCTATTCACCCCTTTCCAGCTGACTTTGTTGTGTATAGACCATATCAGGGGTGTTGCTGCCTCAGAGTATTTGATTTACTGTTGTCTCTGTCTGGAAAACCCTTCCGCATTATCCATGTGACTCTATCCTGAACCTCTCCTTGGTCTTGAGGCAACTCTCACTTTCTCAGTAAGGCCTTCCATGTCATCTTCTCTCACACTGTGGTCCTGTTTCCTGCTATTTCCATGGTTTGTTTTCTCAGAATTTCCTGCTATCTTATATACTATCAACATTACTTGGGTACTTCATTATATTTATTGTATGCCTTCTGCTTGCTTGATACTCAACAAGGACAGAAAGTTTTGTCTATTTTGCTTAGTTCTACACCTCCATAATGTAGAGGGGTGCCTGCAATATAGAAAGTGTTCAACAAATTTAACTGACTTTGAAAGAATAAATTTTAAGCAGGAGCCACTGAACTAAAGCTGAAATCAAGTGTGGTATAAAATGAGACAGGAACTCTAAAATGATTGGACATTTAGTCATTGTATATTGAGATAATGGCATTAACTTCATTCAGCAAAATTCTAAATGATATTAACTTCATTCAGCAAAAGTAACAGCTTTCGTAGTCAGCAACTGCCCCTCGTACTCTTTCCAATGGATACTACCTCTATCATACAGCTGACTTCTTAAGGCCAATTGGTTATTGTCTATGTTTTTTCCCTGAAGAAAGTAATAGCTTCTAACACTGAGCAACTTACTGTGCAGTAGCTGAATTGGTCAGTTTTGTTGTTGCTGCTATGACAAAATACTTGAGAGAAATAATTTCAGGGAGGAAAGATTTATTTGGCTCACAATTTCAGAAATTTCATCCTGTGGTTGGTTAGCTTTAAGGCAGATACATCGTGGTGAAGGGAATCATAGAGCAAAGCTAAACAGTTCAGTCTGCAAGGAAACAGAGACAGAACCAGAGAACTGGAGAGAAAGGAAGAGGTTGGAGATAGAATGTGCCTAAACTATTCAGTCAGTCATGGTACACTGACTCCTTGTAAGCAAACTGCATGCCTACATGACTCCCAACTAAAAAACAAAAAACCAAGATAAAACAAAAGTAAGCAACAGTTATTTATTCATGTACATTTGTGCATTCTCCATTCCATGTGGCTTCAGATCTTAGTCTCTAATACCATGCCCAGCAAGTATGGCCTGTATGTGTCTGAACAATAGATTTCCATTGGTCATTGAGATTTTTTATCAGTGAACTTTTTCTTTGTCAATTTTCTAAAACCACTGACATTTCTTAATTTAGAACAATTTTATGCACCACTTGATACTACTTAGAACTCTTCCTTTTGCATTCTAATCCTTCCTTATGTCCTAAGATCTCAAGTTCTCCTAATCTTTTTTTCCTCTTCTTGACCATTTGTTTCTTGGGCTCATTGAAAGCTCCTCTCGCAAAGCTTGTCCCGTTCATGTGGAAATAAGTAGGGTCCTCAGCTTGCAACTACTCTCATCCTATCTACTCTCTGTGGCAATTGCTTCACCATCCTTCAGCTTAAGTTCACATTTTATGACTCCTGTTTATGACTTTCAGTTTTATAACTCAAATTTATGTCTCCAATATCACTCTCTCCAACCTCTCCCCTCAGGCCTCCATCCATATTTCTCACTGACTATTGGACAACATAAAATAGATGACAACAGTCATTGAAAAATCAACGTGTCCCCAAATAAACACATAAACACATGATCTCATCTGACATTCTTCCCCCAGTAAATAGACCACTATTATTTTTCCCTGTGTCTGAAAATGTCCACTTTTCCTCACTTGTTACAGTTTTAAGACATAAGATTTACCAGATATTCTATTTATTTAGACTCATAATAAATTAATCTTCAATCACAATTCTGCCAATCAAATATTTCTTTAATCTATCACTTTTTCCTCATGGTTATTGCAATGCTTAATTCAAGTACTGGTTATTTCTTGACTGAATTATTGTAACATCTGAGCTCTTACTGATTTGGTTAATTTCATTCCAATCCCTTCCTAATTCATCTATCCTTCATTCAGATATCAGAGTAAATTTTGCAGAAAATAACGTTACTTTTTCATACTTCCTCCTTATTGTTCTCTATCGCATCTGAAGTCCAGATCCTCTGATTGGTTTTCTAAAGCACTTTAGTAAGTTGTGTTCCTACTTACATCCTTACACTCACCTTTTATCATCTGCCTCATTTCACCCAATGCACAGAGTGTATTATTCCACTTGATGGCATGTATACACATACATGAACCTATTTCATATGCCAGCCACACTGAAATGAAATACAGTGATTAGATGCATGGGATCATACTTTCTTGTATATATTGAACCCATCATAATGTTTCTATTTGTGTTGTTTAAAATTCTAAATATTAAAATGCATATACATAATTCAAAGGTAAAGTTTGGTACTGTGAATTCCTAGATTGTAATACCATGTAACTCTTTTTGCTACAAAGAGTGAGCATTCCTACTCATGACAGTTTGATTTTCAGTTCAGCTGATACTGGGATGTGACTCAGCAAATGGTAATGAGGTTGTATTTTCTCTATAATCTCTTTGAGCTCTGACATAAAATTTTCTTGCTTTCCCTTAATTGTTAATGTATTTTACAACAGAAACTACAGTTTCAGACTTTTTTTAAACATGAATTCAAAACCCAATGCTCCCTTGTCAGTAATGAGAGAGAGAAAGAGACACACACACACACACACACACACACACACACACACACACACAGAGAGAGAGAGAGAGAGAGAGAGAGAGAGAGAGAGGACTTAGTATGTGAAAAGAGAATATTTTGAGTAACTAGTCTCCTCACTTTTACAGAAACAATGATGCTAATTCAAAAACTCAGACAAACAAACAAACAAACATTCAGAGGCACAGGGATCATAAAAAGTATTGAATTCAGGTATGGTCTTACTGCAAATTCAGTAGCCTTTGTTTTCTCTTTCTTGTATAATTTCCAAAAGGGCCATAGTAGATATTAAATACTACCCAACAGGGTCAAGGATAATGAAAGACCTAGATGTATGCTAAGTTTCCCAACCTCTCACAGAGTTCTTAATTAAGAGACAGAAATTGTGTAATTTACAGAGAACCCAAAAACAAGACAATTTAACTCGAAACAGAATTTGAGCTAAGCAAATATAGAGTCCTCTTCATGGATCATATGTGTATTCTAGTTCTCTAGAGCTACCTGCTTAGATAATTTTCTGTAAAGCCCAGATTCTATACTGCACTGATTCTAGAGATTTCTTTAACCCATGTGAATCTGAAGACACCTTCTCTGATGCCATTTTATATATTTATCAAAGCCGTTTACAATCCATACCATGACTTTTCATCATCATTTCTCTCTATTCTCCTAGGATATGAAGAAAAGAATAGATTATACTAAACTCAGTGCTAGGGTTTAATATTGTACCTGGAGAACAGTGAGTAATTAACAGTTTTGAAAGAGATAATGAAGCCAAGAAAGTGAGAACAAAAGAGAGAAGGAAGAAGGTTGGGGAAAGAAACTGAAGAGAGAAAGGAATTTCGGAAAATATGCTTAATTTTCTTGAAGGTACTATCCATCCCAAATTTAAGCTTCGAACCCATTTTGCCAGATTAACTTTTCCTATGGTGATGAATTGATTTTAAAATGTTGAAAATTACTGCATACAGTAAGAGCGATAAAAAGGGAGCTGATACTTCTGCCCTCCAACCCACCTTTTTTTGACAACACAAATAACTAATAATCTTAGTATTTAAAAACTTTACCTAGATTTTTTTCTTTTTTTGGTCTAGGAATAGAACTCACCACCATGCACTTGCAAGACAGGCACTTATGCCAATGAGCTAAATCCCTGGCCCTTTACCTAGATATTAAATGACATAATATATCTCTACCAAAGCAATTGTTATAATCAATTAGGTGAATAATTGTTACTTTAAAAATCATTAAATAGTTTTAATGATGGACATTAATTGTTTGAAACTAGTAGGTGGATCAATAACTCATTTTAAAAACACTGCAAAAGTACATATTTTTATAATAGATTATTAGAGATGTCTTTGTCAATATCTTCTGAAGAAACATAATTAGTGCACAGTTTTGTAATTCAATATATTTCTATGTCAATAAAACATTCTGTTATGAGCTAAATTAAATAACTAAATGTTTCTAATCATGGAAGCAAACACAGATACTAAAAAATGTAGAACTTTCATATTATATTTTATAAATTAGGTTAATATTTCAAGATGGTTTGAAAAATCATAAGAATTCACACTATTATTGGTTTTTAGTGAGATGTTTTTTGACTTAGACTTTTTTCAAACACCTGAGAGGAAAACAGTCGTCATTGAAATGCTTCAATATGTTATTTTACATAAAAATTCAACAATATGAGTTTTATAACCAGGAGATGGAGTCAAATTTGAGAAAATTTAATTTGGACAAGTCCTGCTTTATACAGTTGTAAAATTCCTTTACTTTCTTATTACTTAATTTCTATTGATTTACACATTTTATCCTGGGTCATTGTCTTTATTGTGTTTCTACAAATCCAGCTTACATTTTTGGATTCATGAGACATGTATTGAATACTTAGTATGTGGCAGACACTGTTATAATTATTTATTTCAAATATTATATATTTAGCCAGCACAATAATCCAGAATGTTTGAAATTATTATCTTTTAAAACATCTTAGTGAAGGAATTTTGGCTTACAGGAGTTTAAGTGATTTGCAGTCACTTAAAAGGTGACAAAAGAATTTGGATTTGGTCTTGTAATCCATGTTAAGTGTTGTTCCCTGGATCAAAGCTGCACAGATTGAGAATTTCAGCATGCCAGAAACTTTGACAAAGCATGAAAAGAGGCTGCCAAACTGATGAAAGACTGTAGACTTAGCACCACCCCGAAGGTCTAACATTAGTATATAAGGAGCCAGAATGTACCACGCCAAATTTTATCACATTGGTATGAGGATAACCATTAGCTGGAGACAGCTGAGAAGCACATGCACAAAAAGCTTCCAACAATGTTTATTGGCCTGAAAGCAAGACACACACATTTGCAAAAGCTAAGTGTTTTTTTTTCTCCAGAGGGTAGAATTAACACAGGAATTAACTTTAAATTACCACCAACTTAGGGACAACTATAGAACAATGTGCACAAACTGTACTAAAATGTGTGTTTTTCAGAGTTTTCCAACCTTAGAGACTCAAAATCCTTTTCTATTGTCACTTCTCTAAAAACTTACTGTTGTTTGTTAACAATACTAAATACCATAAACTTGAATCACTTATTTGAGCATTAGTGATTCTCTGGGTATCTCTGTATATTCAGGTTGATTATGCCTAATTTGATAATCTACAACCCCAAATGGGCCAAATCTGAAATTAGATTTTGGATTTTTGAATTAAAGATGTTAACCAGTAAATATTCCAAAATCTGCAAAACTATGAAATCAAAAACACTTCTGGTTTCCAGTATTGTGGCAAATAATACAAACCCTATATATAGAACTTGAATGTTAATTTTTATCTTTCTTATGTTCATCTCTGTTTAATTCCTAGGGCCTATTTCAGCTAAGAGCTCAGAAAGGCTGAGAAGAAATTATTTTTTGTCTCATGCAGGTTTAAAAGATAGATACTACTGAAAATTGTTCCACCCAGATGTCTGTGCTGCACATATAACAGATCGTTTTAGAGCTCTTATTTATCTCCTCTTCCAAATGTGCTCATAAACCTTGACCATCATAATTTTGTTTTTATAACACCTCCTTTTCTTCTTAAACTTGTTTTTTCCTTAATAGGAGTCTTCTCTCTGTCTTCCTCACACCTGCCTCTATTCTCTAATTTCAAAGTTTTTCTCTTCTGCTCAGGTAGGTTTTCTCTTTTGATTGTATCCTTTCTCCCCTCTTGTTTTGATTGTTTTCTAGCTCTCAGTCTCTCAGAGGATTTCATAATTTCACATTTCTTCTTATGGAGAAACATCAACTCAGTTTTATCTTTTATTTTTAAAGATTATTATTCAAATTCTTCGAGATTACTAAAATAGTTTAAAACAACCAGAACCTAAGAAAGCAGTTTAATGTCCCTCATTTATGACTGAAGTAATTCTGAATGGTTTAACATAAGAGATGAGAGAGAGAGAGAGTGAGAGACAGAGAGAGAGAGAGAGAGAGAGAGACAGAGACAGAGAGAGAGAGAGAGACAGAGAGACAGAGAGAGACAGAGAGACAGAGAGAGAGAGAGACAGAGAGACAGAGAGAGACAGAGAGACAGAGAGAGACAGAGAGACAGAGAGAGAGAGAGAGATCGATCTTCTAGAGACATTTGGTGAATGAAATTTTCATTCTTACTACATAGTACTGCTGCAGTTATTAAGAAATTTTGGAAGTAATAAAACAGAAACATTATATCTTGATTTGAATGTTTCTGTATATACCTAGGGTTTTAAAGAATATATTTTCTTTCATCTTTAATTCTGTGTTAGTCCTATGTTGTAAAAAATTATAGAATAATTCATACATTTGCATTGTCTAAGAAATACACTGGAGTATTATTTGTAATTAAGTTGGAAACAGGTATCAGATAACTGATTAAATAAATTGTGGCATAGCTCAATAGAATATACTGTATGAGTAAAATTAAAAAGCACATATTTTTTACATGTAAATAAGTTTACAGGATATATTTCAGAAATCTGGTGCTTTCAAAAATTCATGTTCTAAAAAATTGATTTTGATGTGATCTATTTATTTTTGGTAATACATATTTGTGTTTCTGTTTATATATTCAATAGAGGAAATCCTAACAGGAATGGTAACTGAACTTATCCTCTTAATACTGTGTTATTATAGATAAATTCCATTTTCTCTTATATGCAACTGTTCATTGTATGAACATGATTAAGCAAGTTTGGTACCATTATAATTAGCAAAATTTATACATGTTATAATAAAATGCCAAAATTAATCACAAATAAAATTTTTTATCAATTAAATTGGTTCTTTTTAAAGGAAATATAAATGAAAGGTTTAATCTTCTTGTCTATACAGAAAGCAAAGTCTAACTATTTCTTAGATTAGAGTCTCAACTAAAGCTTGAGATAAAAGTTATTTGCCATAGCTGATTTTTGAAGTGATCTCAGGGAATGAAGAGAAATAAACAGTGGGCCTAAAGGGAAAAGCAGAGATAACTCAAGTTGTCAACCCTCATGGGTGACTGGTTTTCAGTTCCACTGCATCTTGTGAAGAGCCACATAGAAAGTGATTCTTAGATCCATCTGTCGAAGAGATGAAAGGAGGGACGTGCAGTCATCTGGTCCAAATCCAATAGTAGAGACTATCTTACAGTTAGGGATCCTACAGATATGTGTGTGGATTGAGAGGCTCTGGGCAGTCTATGCTTGGTTATCAGAGAATATTTGGAATATTTAGTGTGTAGGATACACTAAGGTAATGGTTATGCTGCACAAAACAGAAAGAAAACTGTACAGAACTGGTTATGCTAGTTTTTTCACTAAGAAGTCACCTGATGAAATCTGAAGTTGTACATGTGTCCTTTATTAGTTCTTAAATATCATTGAGTCCCCTTTAACGGGGGGAGAGGTGCAGTTGAAATTATGTAAGTGCTTAATAAAGGACACTATGGGAAAGAAAAGTCCTAACCACTGTAGTTGCTCCAGAGGCCATAAATAATAAAATTGAGATCTTTTCCCGTTATTCTGTTTAGATTTCCCTCAACAATGACTTGAATATTAACTGGCATATTTTCTGGTTTAGTGGGATAACGTCAAAGAAATATTGGGATATATATCAACAAATTAGGCATCTTTTAAATGCTTGCTCTTGGTAGAAGAACTGTGGGCAGGGAAGGTAAATTCATATCCATAGTAAGTGTCAGATGTTATGATGATATACCAATGTCTCTTCCAGGGCTGAAGGAGTCCATGTAATAGACTGGCTCCCAAGAGGCTGAGCAGTCTTCAGAAATGACAACTTGCCAATGGCCATTGCTGGATGTTACTATAGGAATTTTGGGTTTTTGTTAATGTCATTATATAGATCAGCTTAATGAGATGGAGTCAGTGCTGTGGATCTCATATGTATCCTCCTTTTTTGCCACCTGTGTTATTCATGGGCCTATTAAATTAGTATTGAGGAGATAGAGAAAAGAGGATGACTGAGTCATCTGCCTACCTGGTTGCTGACCACGTGATTCCTTTTCAGATTTCTTGTATCTTCAAATCTTCCTATTTTATATCTTTTAGGTCCAAACCAATTCTTTTGCATTAGCTAAAACACAAGGATCTATCTTAGGTTACTTTTTCCAAAAACTTTCATGATCAAATATACTTCTTTCTCACAGTTCCTCCCAATGGCAGTGGAAGGAGGGGATTCCTTTACCACTGTCTTTTAGATCCAATTCTGATAGATGATGCACTTACATGGCTCACTGTGAAGAAGGCTAGCTTGGCTTTAATAATCACACACCCTTAAACCCAGCATCACATACTTTAGATTTAGCCACATCTTTAAAAAAACCTATGACTGCATGAGACTTTGGGGGGAACCTAGACACAAACCGTAACATTCCACTCCTGGTCCCCAAAGACTCATACACATCTCTTCATGAAAAAGACATTTAGTCCATCTCTGAGAACTGCCAGAGTCCTAACCATGTCAGCATTCCTGAAACTACAAGTCCAAAATGTCCTTGGATATTTAAGGCCAACTCTTAGCTGTAAACCCCTGTACAAATGAAAAGAAAGTTCAACACTGACAACATTAAGTGGAACAAGACAGACATTTCCATTGCACAAGTCACAACCAGGGATATAAAATAAGTTCAAAATCCACGGCAAGCATTAAATCCCACAGTTACACTTCCAGCATCCCCAGCAATCTGTGGCAAGCTGTCAATGCCAAAGGGTTTGAGTGGCTGCACCCCTTATGGCACTGCCATTGGTGATGACTCACATGGCTTCACTCTGGGGCCCACTCTGCTCCCTCCTTGCAGTTTCTCTCAGATGATTCACATCCCTGGCTTCTCCAAACTTTTGAGGTCTCAAATGTGCCCTCACACTCACAGTTTCACACTATCCTCTGAGGGCACAATGCCTGGCCTCTATTTTTATTTTTTCTGAAATCTGAGTGGAAGCCTTCCTAACTCTGCAACTCTTAAATTCTCTATACACCTAAAAACCAGCATTACATGGATGATGCCAAAATCTACTACCAGCTGAAGAAGTAGCCAGGCTTCCTTCTCTCTTTCGTCTAGAGGACAAATGTCTGGATGACTAAGCACTCTGAATCCGAGTCTGAGGAACAAATTCTCTAGGCTGCTACCATTCTGGAATATAGTGCTCTGGGACTTTGTTCTGCAAACAAAGTCTTTAACTTTTGCAAATTTGAGGCTGCAAAGGGTAGAATCCTGCTACTTCTTGTGGTACCCTCAGGACATCTTTTCTATTCTCCTGTTTCTTCTTAGTAATCAAGGTATCCTCTGCTTTATTTTTGAACTCCACAGCTTTACTGAAGCTTCCTTTCTGGCCAAAATCAACATTTTAAATCATTCTGCTGGGCTCTTTGCTCTTGACTGTTAATAGATCTGGCTAAAATTCCCCAATAGCAGCAATGTCAATGCCTTAATATTTGACTGCCTTGAAATTTCTTTCACAAAACAAGTTAGTCTGCAGTTTTTAATCTCAGTCTCATGCAAAGTCTCTGGACATGCATAAACTGAATTTAAAAAAAGAAAAGAAAAAGACCAATCTTCCTGCCAAACATGATACACATTGTCTGGAGTCCAAATTGAATGCAGTGCTTCTTCCCAGAAGTAAACTCCTAAACCTAGTCTTTACTCGCTTTCTGGTCTTCTGAGTTCTGACCAAAATCTCCATTACTGTATAGCCTAAGGCATTTGAGTTCTACTTTTTCAGCTGGCATCTCTAGATCTTTTAAATTCTTCCCACTAGCCATTCCCAAAGGCTCTTGAACCATATGGTGAAGTATAGTCAGAGCAATGACCGCACTCCTGGTACCAAATCCTATTTTAATTACTTTTCTCTCATTGCTGAGACAACATACCCAACACCCAGAGTCTCAGCAATGAGAGAAAAATAACAAAGACAGTAGTGAATCACATAGCACGTGTAAGCATCTGGTAATTGGGCTTTAGCTCTATCCTTTACAAGACATACATAAGTAATTCTCCTAAGCCAAATGACTGAGCTGAAGAAGAACTGTCAGCAGAGCAGAGGTGATGTTAGAGAAGTCTGTTCATGTTTCTTGTGTCCAATTCCAAGTGTACATTTCCCACTGTACAATAAATTTTGCTGAGCTCACCACCATCATGACTCAGTGTGCTTTGATATTTAAATATGTAATCTACATTGCATTTTTTCTGGTTACATTATCATTTGTCTTAGTACAAGTTACTCAGACTTTCTTGAGATTAGTATCAAAATAAAAATATTATATCTTGAAATAGAGAATCATTATCTGCAAGAGAAGGCATGAGCTTACTCCAAAATCCTAGAGTGATTGCCATGAAATTTACCTCTTCAGCTTTTCAAAAATTCCACAGCATCCTCATCTACCAGAGCTACTTTGACTATCAAATCTGCTGCCCTGCTCCGCAAAATGTGATACTTCAGTAGACAGGGCCTGAATCTGCAGAAGACCTTTTCCCTAGGCCCCCCTGAAACTGACAGCATTCTGGTAAGTGTTATTGATTCAGAATTACTATCTCGATTAGTGAGAGAAGACTTAGGGGCTTCCTATTAGGATCTCTTTACCCTTTTCTAGGTAAGATTTGCTTCATTCACATTTACAATGGAGCAAGAGAATCTCTAAAAACATTCAAGTATTCCTACCTCCCTCTACTGTGTAAAATCAGTACTCCATTCTCTTAATAACTAGAGTAAACTACCCTTCAAAGATGACTTCTTTTGCATACTGATTCTTAGACATAAGGAATGTAATATCTCTGTTTTCTACGGCACCTGTATTAATTCCCTTGGGAAGATTATACCCATTCTGGAAACCTGGCTTTCCAAGTCGTCACACTCCAGAGTTGTGGCAATAGTTAGCCCATAGTCCTTTAGTAGGCCAGTGAGGACAATGACAAATCAGGCTGCTATCCTTTTCACTCCAAGTCCCCTGTTGTTTTTCCTGTTATTTAAATAGCAACATGTACTTCCCTCTAATTTAATGCATATTTCCTAACATGAAGAAAAGCAATGCTTCACTTAGTATGTGCCTTGGAACTGATTATGCAGCTGGGCGTTTCAAAACGCATGCCAGCTTTTTCTGAATGATGCACTGTGTAGCAGATTTACTTCTTACTAGTAAGGAAATATAAAAAAATGCACAAGGAGAAGAACATTAGTGTGGATAAGAAGGGTACACGTTGGAGAGAAAAAAAAGAAGTGATCTTCATCAACACTAAGATATTCTGTGAAATTTATCTGTCTCTTAATTGTAGATCACCTTATTTATGCCTTGTGTGTAATTTGTATGATTACAGTTGACTTGAAAATTTGATGATAAAATGGACATAAATGATGTGCATTGATGATAAAATGGATATAATTCTATAAATCTCATAGGTGAGAATTATATCCAGGAAACTTCTTTTAATGTAACAATTGAACAGAAATGTAGCTTTCTTCTAAGTAGGCCCTACTTAATTTATAAACTAACCCTTGGGTACCCACGAATGGCTTGCTGTTCTAACTTACTCAGATGTTCATAAAATCATTTTGAGGTTGTCAGAGTTTTAGGAAAGTTTGCATTGATTGGTCTTGACAATGACTTCCAGAATTTCAACATTGTAAATAGGATCATGTAAGTGAAATGACAGTTTTTACTGGGGTTTAGAGAATCTTTCCATCATCCTGCTCTGCCTTGGGATGTCATCATTCCCGTATCATTTGGGTCATACCGCTTCACACAACTTCAGTTAATTAATTGTGATTGGTTGCGATTTGGGCATTCAGTAAAATTCATATTTTTTGGCATTTGGAAGATAATATTAATGATGACAAATGGGTACTATGGGCTTTGTGAAGAGAGAAAAAATATCTCAGAAGGATCAAAATTCTAACCCAGCATTTTCCTACTATTGAAGCAACTAGATAACTAGGGTAAAGTACCCTACTATTAAAGAACCAACAAAGATTTGTTCTACATTCATTCGGTTTTTAAACAAATTTCCTAGTGCGAGCTTTGTGAGATCTTTTTATTTTTATTTATTTATACTTTTGAGGCACTAGAGATGGAATCCAGGGCCTCACAATGAGATTTCAGTTGTACATTATTTTGAGAAATGTCTCATTAAATTGCTTAAGATAGACTTGAATTTGTGTTCCTCCTGCCTCAGCTTCCTCACAGGCTGAGATTACAGCTCTGTACCACTACTCCTGACTAGGTACTTTTACACAGTATGTTTGATAGAAAATAATTGTCACTGAATATGTTATCCAACGTTTCTCAGGCAAGAAAACATGTGCCAATTTTCCCCTAAGATAACTGACTGATTCAGGTTTTGTGCCAGTTATTCGTCATGTAAGCAACTCACAAAAACCTGGCACACTCACTGCAAGGAAGCAGCCTGACCCTGTGACCTTCCTAAGTGATCTCTGACCATCATATGTAGTTTATCTTCCCAGTGAATTGAACCAGCTCACAGAAAACCAGGGCTGTGCTTCTCTAATATTCTGTGTTATACAGAAGCGCTTTGCTTCACGTGGTTTCTAAGAAGAGATGGTCCTTTTTCATAATTTTTTTGGTCTCATAGTTTCTGCCACTCCTGGGAACTGGGGTTCTGTGATTAATTAATTTGTATTATGACTGAGATAACCTATCTGAAATCAATTTGCATTTTGTAAAGGAATAGTCCATAAATATCAAGTTTTTGCTTTATGTTTGAGTACTCATTTTGCATGTGCGTGTATTTATTGTTTGTCCATATACTATGCAGAGCCAAGCAAGTTGAAAAAGACATGTATGTTCAATACAAATAATCTACATGCTTTACAGTAAACTTATGTACATGTTAATGTCAGAATTGCTCCATAAATAAGATAGAGTATTATACCTTGGGCCACTAGAGATTCATTATCTTCTGAAGTACTGAGGAAGAGATAATTCTCTTATCAAATGAGCCAATTGTGAAATAAACA
Organism: Dolichotis patagonum; assembly: GCA_004027295.1. Classification (NCBI taxonomy): domain Eukaryota; kingdom Metazoa; phylum Chordata; class Mammalia; order Rodentia; family Caviidae; genus Dolichotis; species Dolichotis patagonum. The sequence goes on along the minus strand of PVJX010000150.1, from coordinate 4,515 downwards.
GTGTCAGTAGCTTTGTCTGTTTAGAGGTATTTGACAAAAAATAAGAGAGTTTTAAGTTTAAGTAGTTCCAGAGACTTCCAGAAAGCATTTCTCTTTTTAGCCATTCAATGCTACAAATAAACAACACTTGCCTATAAAATTTATTTAAAAAATAGAGAATCAGGTGACTTTTCCATTTAAATACCATTTTAGTCTATCATATTTTCAAAACCACGCTAAATATTTCTGCTTTAATGGTATTTCTTTAAATAATTTGCATAGGGAAAATTATAGTTTTTAAAAAGAGCTGTAAGTTTACATGAGATTTATTAAAATGAAAGTGAACTGATTTGACACACAGTTTGTGGATGTAGGTTTTGTTGATAAGAAATAATTTATTAATGTTATTGAATTTACTCCTTAATAATGCATTGATGCTCATATAAAAATGGAAATGCATACTTTTTTATTAGTGCATGTCTGCAGTCCACAATGATCACATTCCTTGTGAGAGGATGGTACATGTACATAGCACATCTTGTTTTTTTCATTTCCTTTTCCTACCCTCTTTCACTCACCTTCCGTCTCTTGTACTCTTTCTCCTCTCAGAACAAGCTATCTCCCTACTTTCTATGATCTATGTTTTAGTTTGCTTTTTATGTATATTTTGGATTTTTCATGTAAGAGAAACCATATGATCTTTAACTGTGTAATTTATTTCACTTATCATTATGGTCTCAAGGTGCATGCATTTTCCTACAAATGACTTGAGTTTATCTTTGTTAGGGCAAAAAGTACTCAATGTGTTTACCTTCTCAATAGGTACTGTTTACCTTCAGATTTAAGAAACAACCAAGAGCAGGTCATTGCTGCTTATGGTTTTGGAAAGCTATTGATATGTGGGTTTTCTCATTTAACAGAAACTGATCTTAAAAGAGACACTGCTAGATATGATTTATTTTGCAACACTCATACAGCAAAATTAGTCACACAATGACACAATAATCACCTAGGCAAAACCAGAACTCTAAACTGTTGATTAATAAACAATAGTAGAAACCGGGCAAGGATTAGGAAGGACAGTGAAGGAGGAGCTCATAGTCTTCCTCTTCCTCTTTGTGTCATGCGTCTTGTCCTCCTGGTTTCTATGGTGCTAGATGGATAGCTAAGTCCCCTGTGCATGAAGCCACTCAGGTTCCTTAGGAGCTGTGTCCACTTTCTTGATCAGCAACTCACAAGCATATCTTTTTCTGTCCGTTTGTCTGCACCCCACTGGACAACCGAGGTGACTTCTAGGTGACAGCTCCGTGGGTTTCCTATAGAGATGTCTAATAGGTTCAGTGCATCTTCTACCTCCCTCCCTCTCCAGTTGTTACTGAGTTCTGCTGAAGTCTAAATGGCATCTTGCTGTGGACACTTTTCCAGAGAATTGCTTTGACATTATACCCTGCTTAGTCTACCAGCTTCAGTTCTCTGGCTCTTGCTTGGGGCAGGGAGTGAATATCTTCAGCCTTCAGTGTGCTTCAAACATGCCCCATTCAGTAATATCCAAACCTCAGCCTAGGGTAGGGCTTTCTTTTCAAGTCTGTTTCTTCCTATTACTCTCTGTCATCTTATTTTTTTTAATCTTATTTTTATCCCCTGGAATTGTTAATATCTTATGAGTAATTTACATTTCTTCAGTCCTTCTTTATTCAAATTACTGTGTTTGCCTGGTGGTTTGTCTGTGTTTGTGTGGTGTTTGTCTCCTAATAAGCCCTAGACTGACCACAAAATTAAATAAAATATGCTGGTAATTATAATAGTTTGCAGAAAACATGGTTGAGGATATTAATCATTTTGGTAGAAGAATTCTTCAATTTCTTAGTGTAAAGACAAAGTGGAAATATAGCTACAATTTAAAATAGTTTTGAAAGGAAAAGATTATATATATGTTGGCAAACATATAAATGTATGTATATGTACTCTAGATAGATAACAATACTACCAATCTCTGTTAATTCATCAAAAAGATATCATTGTTTTATTGATCACTTTTTTGTCTAGATATGTAATCTGAACAACTAGATCTGAGATAACAATATGCAATATACTAACTTGTGCTAATTTCCTACTTTTTTCTGTATCATTTTTATCCTTTTTTTCTGTATTGGTATTTAAAATAAAAATTAAAAAGTTTTGAAAAGTAGAGGGAGCCAGATATATTTAAACTAGTATGTTTGTTTATCATACTATGGTGAAAATCTTATTTGCACAATTTGTTTTCTCATTTTTTGTACGTGCACTATTATGTGTTCCTGGTTTTTCACTTCTAATATTTGTTGTAAGTCTTGTTTATATTTTGTGTTTACTTTATATATTTTTATCATCTGTCTTAAAACATAATATTCTTCTGTAAATACTTTCTTTTCCTATTAGAAATATATGTTCCTATTCACAAAAGCATATTCTTGGTATTATATCAATCCTTCTATTTATATCTTAAAAATACAAATTATTTTCTATATAACTATTTTGACTACAAAACTACTTATTTGCTTACTTACTATAAAGTTATTTTGACATAATTCAGTGCATAGATTTTTGGTTTATTTTGGTGAATCTTTGTTTGACTAGATTGATTCTGAATAATGAAGCCAAGCAATAGAGTCAAACATATTCTGTTTAAAAAAATAAAAATTAGATACAGACTATGTGGGGGTATATAGACCAAATAATAACATACTGATTTTTTAAGTGTTTCTTTTTATTGCTATATTTTAGTTTTAAAACTATTTAAATTGAGTGAGTAGAATGCAGTGATAATACTAGGTCATCTCCATACACAAAATAAGCTACAGATAAGGCATTACCCACATCATAGTGAGGAGTTATTTTGCTTTAAGTTTTCATCTGCCTTTTCAAACTCATGTGCTTGATCTTACTATCTTTTCACTACTTTCTTTTAGTACATTAAACATGATTTTCCTTCTTGGGCTAGTACCAGTTTGAAATTTATTTTCAGCTATTTGATTCTTGACTAGAGGTTATCTCTGAAAAATTCTTGCACACTCTGACTTGCAGCCTAGATCTGGTCTCTCTCTTATAGCTCACACTTGATCTTAGAGTTCCAGTTGGAAAAGAGAGGATGTTTTTCTGCAGTGGCAAGCAGAAACACCAAAAAGATACCCAGGACTTGGAGGCAGATTGACTCATGTTGATGGACACTGATTGGGATCATTCCCAGGATATCAGGCCCTGATCTCCAGTGGTCTAGGACTTATGTGGGATAAGCAAGCAGGAAGTTCAGGGGTAGAATAGTTTGTCAATTAGGGACTGGTTTATACAATGTGCAAAACAGTGACCAGCCATTTCTAGGAGACCAGGGGCACCTGAACTGAAAGAGGGACTATTACTTGGGCAACTAAGAAACTGACACATATTGGTGGGGGGGAATTTTCTGATACAGTTCAAAATTATATTTCTTACAATAGTTTTAGAAATAAGGGTCATAAGCTAGAAAAATTTAAAAATCTTGTAGAACTTGAAAAAACAGTTGAACTTTTCAACTCTTCTTGCGTGTCTGAACAAGCTCAAAAATATTTTAAAAACTTAGGGCATGTACTTCTCTGTCTCTCTGTCATCTCTGTCTCTGTCTCTGTCTTTGTCTCTGTTTGTCTCTGTCTTTCTCCCTGTCTCTGTCTCTCTCTCTCTCACATATGAGCCCATGTTCACAAATACACGCTCACTACACACTCACAGATGTGCTTCTGGTATAAATGCCTAGAATTCTAAGTCTTCCCTGATCATTACATGAGAAGGTTCAAGGTCGGCTTTTTTGTTTGTTTTGTTTTGTTTTGTTTTGTTCTTGTATTTTTGAGACAGGGTTTCACTATGATGTTTAAATCCTCCCACCCAGCCTCCCAGGTGCTGGAGTTACATAAGATAACCATATCTAGCTTGCAAAGTTGAATTTTGAAGCCAAGACAGTGGCTGTAATTTTGGCCTCTGAGGACATGGAAGAGATGCCTCAGCAAAAGGTAAGGAAAGAAAGGATATTGTTCTATATCACTGTTTGTTATCCCTGGCTGCACATTAAGGTCACTTGGGGAGCTTTTAAAAATTAATGTCTGGACCCAATTCCAGACCAATTATTTTAAATTCTCTGGTGGTGAAACTCGAGTATTTGCAGTGTCTTACTTAAAAACTCATTCAGTTACTTCCAATATGCAGCCAGGGTTAGGGATTACTGCTCTACTATTCTATTAATGTTAACTCCGTTGCCTGCAATTTTATCCTAAGACAGGCTTATAATAGCAGCAAGTGTACTACACTTTGTATGTTGATTCTTAATTCAATTAATTTCCCACTGCTTTCTTGTTTTTGATAATTGTCAGCTACTATTTATTGAGCTTGTACATTGGTTGCTTTTTTGAATTCTGAGGAAAAGAGGTGAATGAATCAAAGTCTCTGCCTTGTTGAACAGTGAGAGAAAGATAACATTAAACAAACAAATCCACAAATATTATGCCAGTTGGCAATCAATGCTATGAAGAA